>BSQZ01000077.1:1792500-1810000 GCA_033239005.1 Lamellibrachia satsuma | reverse complement strand
GCCTTCTGTATAGCCAACTCATAATTGACAACTATACTGCCCTCGCTGCAACCATGTAAAACACATGCATATATATAGTTTAATGATATACTTGTACATTTATTTTTTGTATATTCATGTCTGTCATAACTGACTGACTGCATGCTAATAACACGAATTATTGTCAATGGTGTCGCTATTAAAATCATTGTTATTTTTGTTGTCGTCACCATATTGTGTTGATTGGTTACTATGTATCTATGTCACACTGCAATATAGAAGATGTTATAACCGACATTATGTTCACATGACCGATCTTACCTGAATGTCACGTCGACTATGGCAACGTTTCCTTTACCCAATGTCACCTCAAGAATAATGGTCAACTGGAAAGTAGACATTGATGGTAAAGTAATAATATCTACCAGCTGTGTGTAACAAAGCACTGATCGCTTCCAACACTGGAAATATATATTCATAATACATACATACATACATACATACATACATACATACATACAGACAGACATACATACACACATACATACAAGCGCGCGTTAAAAACAGCGATATGTTTATCCAGCCGGGTACTCCTCCAGTTGACGTCATTGATGGCAACAGGGCGTTCAAAGCGATATTCAGGGTGCTGACGTCATTATGAACAAAAGAAGGTTGTGCTGTTGTATTTTTTACCGAATTTTGCAATGACAATTACTTTTTGACAGACTAGTTTTAAATAGGCAAAAGGCAAATACGTCAAGAGTTGTGAAACTGTAGTAAATACTACCGTGTAAACAACTGACGTCTTCCGGCTCTTGTACTCGTCCGACGTTTTGTCTGCCAGGTCAGGAGTGTAATTAATACTAGTCAGCCTTACGCTGACCACAACACGAACTTGATCAGCAGGTGGGACAACGGTTGGTGTCAAAGTCTTCGACGTCGTATTTGTTGTTCTCTCAGTGATCGTCATTGTTGTTTTTGTCGTTGCACTTGCGAAAGTCGTCGGTGTCGTTGTCGGTGTCACAGCTGTAGGTAGAGTAATCATTGTTGTTGGTGTGGTCGTCACCGTTGGAGTTGTCGTTGTTGCTTGTGTTTTCGTTGTAGTTAAAATCGTCGTGGTTGTTGGTGTTGGAGCTATTGTTAGAGGGTTCATGGGTGTCGTTGTTGTCGTTGTTGACGTTGTTGACGTTGTAGTCGCTGTGGTCATGGATGCCGGTGTCGTTGTAGTCGGTGTGGCCGTGGATGGCGGTGCCGTTGTAGTAGGTGTGGCTGAGGGTGTCGGAGTAGTTGTAGTCGGTGTGGCCGTGGATGACGGCGCCGTTGTAGTAGGTGTGGCTGTGGGTGTCGGAGTAGTTGTAGTCGATGTGGCCGTTGATGGCGGTGCCGTTGTAGTAGGTGTGGCTGTGGGTGTCGGTGTAGTTGTAGTCGGTGTGGCCGTTGATGACGGTGCCGTTGTAGTAGGTGTGGCTGTGGGTGTCGGTGTAGTTGTAGTCGGTGTGGCCGTTGATGACGGTGCCGTTGTAGTAGGTGTGGGGGTAGGTGTCGGTGTAGTTGTAGTCGGTGTGGCCGTTGATGACGGTGCCGTTGTAGTAGGTGTGGCTGTGGGTGTCGGTGTAGTTGTAGTCGGTGTGGCCGTTGATGACGGTGCCGTTGTAGTAGGTGTGGATGTCGGTGTCGGTGTAGTTGTAGTCGGTGTGGCCGTGGATGACGGTGCCGTTGTAGTAGGTGTGGCTGTGGGTGTCGGTGTAGTTGTAGTCGGTGTGACCGTTGATGACGGTGCCGTTGTAGTAGGTGTGGGTGTCGGTGTAGTTGTAGTCGGTGTGGCCGTGGATGGCGGTGCCGTTGTAGTAGGTGTGGCTGTGGGTGTCGGTGTAGTTGTAGTCGGTGTGGCCGTGGATGCCGTTGCCGTTGAAGTAGGTGTGGCTGTGGGTGTCGGAGTAGTTGTAGTCGGTGTGGCCGTGGGTGACGATGCCGTTGTAGTAGGTGTGGTTGTGGGTGTCGGAGTAGTTGTAGTCGGTGTGGCCGTGGATGGCGGTGCCGTTGTAGTAGGTGTGGCTGTGGGTGTCGGTGTAGTTGTAGTCGGTGTGGCCGTGGATGGCGGTGCCGTTGTAGTAGGTGTGGCTGAGGGTGTCGGAGTAGTTGTAGTCGGTGTGGCCGTGGATGGCGGTGCCGTTGTAGTAGGTGTGGCTGTGGGTGTCGGTGTAGTTGTAGTCGATGTGGCCGTGGATGACGGTGCCGTTGTAGTAGGTGTGGCTGTGGGTGTCGGAGTAGTTGTAGTCGGTGTGGCCGTGGATGGCGGCGCCGTTGTAGTAGGTGTGGCTGTGGGTGTCGGAGTAGTTGTAGTCGGTGTGGCCGTGGATGACGGTGCCGTTGTAGTAGGTGTGGCTGTGGGTGTCGGAGTAGTTGTAGTCGGTGTGGCCGTGGATGGCGGTGCCGTTATAGTAGGTGTGGCTGTGGGTGTCGGTGTAGTTGTAGTCGGTGTGGCCGTGGATGGCGGTGCCGTTGTAGTAGGTGTGGCTGAGGGTGTCGGAGTAGTTGTAGTCGGTGTGGCCGTGGATGGCGGTGCCGTTGTAGTAGGTGTGGCTGTGGGTGTCGGTGTAGTTGTAGTCGGTGTGGCCGTGGATGACGGTGCCGTTGTAGTAGGTGTGGCTGTGGGTGTCGGAGTAGTTGTAGTCGGTGTGGCCGTGGATGACGGTGCCGTTGTAGTAGGTGTGGCTGTGGGTGTCGGTGTAGTTGTAGTCGATGTGGCCGTTGATGGCGGTGCCGTTGTAGTAGGTGAGGCTGTGGGTGTCTTTGTATTTGTAGTCGGTGTGGCCGTTGATGACGGTGCCGTTGTAGTAGGTGTGGCTGTGGGTGTCGGAGTAGTTGTAGTCGGTGTGGCCGTTGATGTCGGTGCCGTTGTAGTAGGTGTGGCTGTGGGTGTCGGTGTAGCTGTTGTCGGTGTGGCCGTTGATGACGGTGCCGTTGTAGTAGGTGTGGCTGAGGAAACCGGTGTAGTTGTAGTCGGTGTGGCCGTGGATGACGGTGCCGTTGTAGTAGGTGTGGCTGTGGGTGTCGGAGTAGTTGTAGTCGGTGTGGCCGTGGATGACGGTGCCGTTGTAGTAGGTGTGGCTGTGGGTGTCGGAGTAGTTGTAGTCGGTGTGGCCGTGGATGACGGTGCCGTTGTAGTAGGTGTGGCTGTGGGTGTCGGTGTAGTTGTAGTCGGTGTGGCCGTGGATGACGGTGCCGTTGTAGTAGGTGTGGCTGTGGGTGTCGGAGTAGTTGTAGTCGGTGTGGCCGTGGATGACGGTGCCGTTGTAGTAGGTGTGGCTGTGGGTGTCGGTGTAGTTGTAGTCGGTGTGGCTGTGGATGGCGGCGCCGTTATAGTAGTAGGTGTGGCTGTGGGTGTCGGAGTAGTTGTAGTCGGTGTGGCCGTTGATGACGGTGCCGTTGTAGTAGGTGTGGCTGTGGGTGTCGGTGTAGTTGTAGTCGGTGTGGCCGTGGATGACGGTGCCGTTGTAGTAGGTGTGGCTGAGGATACCGGTGTAGTTGTAGTCGGTGTGGCCGTGGATGACGGTGCCGTTGTAGTAGGTGTGGCTGTGGGTGTCGGAGTAGTTGTAGTCGGTGTGGCCGTGGGTGACGATGCCGTTGTAGTAGGTGTGGCTGTGGGTGTCGGAGTAGTTGTAGTCGGTGTGGCCGTGGATGGCGGTGCCGTTGTAGTAGGTGTGGCTGTGGGTGTCGGTGTAGTTGTAGTCGGTGTGGCCGTGGATGGCGGTGCCGTTGTAGTAGGTGTGGCTGAGAGTGTCGGAGTAGTTGTAGTCGGTATGGCCGTGGATGTCGGTGCCGTTGTAGTTGTTGTGGTTGACGTTGCCGTTGTAATTGGTGTGGAAGAGTGTGTCCGTATAGTTGTAGTCGGTGTGGCCGTGGATGAAGGTGCCGTTGTATTTGTTGTTGCTGAGGTTGTCAGAGTAGTTGTAGTCGTTGTGGCCGTGGATGTCTGTGCCGTTGTATTTATTGTTGCTGAGGTTTTCAGAATAGTTGTAGTCGGTGTGGCCGTGGATGACTGTGCTGTTGTAGGTGTTGTGGTTGAGGGTGTCGGAGTAGTTGTTGTCGGTGTGGCCGTGGATGGCGGTGCCGTTATAGTAGGTGTGGCTGTGGGTGTCGGTGTAGTTGTAGTCGGTGTGGCCGTGGATGGCGGTGCCGTTATAGTAGGTGTGGCTGTGGGTGTCGGTGTAGTTGTAGTCGGTGTGGCCGTGGATGACGGTGCCGTTGTAGTAGGTGTGGCTGTGGGTGTCGGTGTAGTTGTAGTCGGTGTGGCCGTGGATGACGGTGCCGTTGTAGTAGGTGTGGCTGTGGGTGTCGGTGTAGTTGTAGTCGATGTGGCCGTTGATGGCGGTGCCGTTGTAGTAGGTGAGGCTGTGGGTGTCGGTGTAGTTGTAGTCGGTGTGGCCGTGGATGACGGTGCCGTTGTAGTAGGTGTGGCTGAGGTTGTCAGAGTAGTTGTAGTCGTTGTGGCCGTGGATGTCTGTGCCGTTGTATTTATTGTTGCTGAGGTTTTCAGAATAGTTGTAGTCGGTGTGGCCGTGGATGACTGTGCTGTTGTAGGTGTTGTGGTTGAGGGTGTCGGAGTAGTTGCACTCGGTGTAGCCTTTGATGACGATGCCGCTGTAGTCGGTGTGGGTGAGGATGTCGGAGTAGTTGTAGTCGATGTGGCCGTGGATGGCGGTGCCGTTGTTGTTTGTGTGGGTGTGGGTGTCGCAATCGTTGAAGTCACTGTGGCCACGGATGGCGTTGCCGTTGTAGTTGGTGTGGCTGTGGGTGTCGGAGTAGTTGTAGTCGGTGTGGCCGTGGATGACGGTGCCGTTGTAGTTGGTGTGGCTGAGGGCGTCGGAATAGTTGTAGTCGGTGTGGCAGGGGATGACGGTGCCGTTGTAGTTGGTGTTGCTGAGGTTGTCGGAGTAGTTATAGTCGGTGTGGCCGTGGATGACGGTGCCGCTGTAGTAGGTGTGGCTGTGGGTGTCGGTGTAGTTGTAGTCGATGTGGCCGTTGATGGCGGTGCCGTTGTAGTAGGTGTGGCTGTGGGTGTCGGTGTAGTTGTAGTCGGTGTGGCCGTGGGTGGCGGCGCCGTTGTAGTAGGTGTGGCTGTGGGTGTCGGTGTAGTTGTAGTCGGTGTGGCCGTGGATGACGGTGCCGTTGTAGTAGGTGTGGCTGTGGGTGTCGGAGTAGTTGTAATCGGTGTGGTCGTGGATGGCGGTGCCGTTGTAGTAGGTGTGGCTGTGGGTGTCGGTGTAGTTGTAGTCGGTGTGGCCGTGGATGGCGGTGCCGTTGTAGTAGGTGTGGCTGAGGGTGTCGGAGTAGTTGTAGTCGGTGTGGCCGTGGATGGCGGTGCCGTTGTAGTAGGTGTGGCTGTGGGTGTCGGTGTAGTTGTAGTCGGTGTGGCCGTGGATGACGGTGCCGTTGTAGTAGGTGTGGCTGTGGGTGTCGGAGTAGTTGTAGTCGGTGTGGCCGAGGATGACGGTGCCGTTGTAGTAGGTGTGGCTGTGGGTGTCGGTGTATTTGTAATCGGTGTGGCCGTGGATGGCGGTGCCGTTGTAGTAGGTGTGGCTGTGGGTGTCGGAGTAGTTATAGTCGGTGTGGCCGTGGATGGCGGTGCCGTTGTAGTAGGTGTGGCTGTAAGTGTCGGTGTAGTTGTAGTCGGTGTGGCCGTGGATGACGGTGCCGTTGTAGTTGGTGTGGTTGTGGGTGTCGGAGTAGTTGTAATCGTTGTGGTCGTGGATGTCGGTGCCGTTGTAGTTGGGGTGGTTGTGTGTGTCGGATTAGTTGTAGTCGGTGTGGACGTGGATGACGGTTCCGTTGTAGTTGGTGTGGCTGAGGTTGTCGGAGTAGTTGTAGTCGGTGTGGACGTGGATGACGGCGCCGTTGTAGGAGGTGTGGCTGTGGGTGTCGGAGTAGTTGTAGTCGGTGTGGCCGTGGATGGCGGTGCCATTGTAGTAGGTGTGGCTGTGGGTGCCGGTGTAGTTGTAGTCGGTGTGGCCGTTGATAACGGTGCCGTTGTAGTAGGTGTGGCTGTGGGTGTCGGAGTAGTTGTAGTCGGTGTGGCCGTGGATGACGGCGCCGTTGTAGTAGTTGTGGCTGTGGGTGTCGGAGTAGTTGTAGTCGGTGTGGCCGTGGATGGCGGTGCCATTGTAGTAGGTGTGGCTGTGGGTGCCGGTGTAGTTGTAGTCGGTGTGGCCGTTGATAACGGTGCCGTTGTAGTAGGTGTGGCTGTGGGTGTCGGAGTAGTTGTAGTCGGTGTGGCCGTGGATGACGGCGCCGTTGTAGTAGTTGTGGCTGTGGGTGTCGGAGTAGTTGTAGTCGGTGTGGCCGTGGATAACGGTGCCGTTGTAGTAGGTGTGGCTGAAGGTGCCGGTGTAGTTGTAGTCGGTGTGGCCGTTGATAACGGTGCCGTTGTAGTAGGTGTGGCTGTGGGTGTCGGAGTAGTTGTAGTCGGTGTGGCCGTGGATGACGGCGCCGTTGTAGTAGGTGTGGCTGTGGGTGTCGGAGTAGTTGTAGTCGCAGTGACCGTGGATGTCGGTGCCATTGTAGTCGCAGTGGCCGTGGATGTCGGAGCCGTTGTAGTTGCAGTGGCCGTGGATGTCGGAGCCGTTGTAGTCGCAGTGACCGTGGATGTCGGAGCCGTTGTAGTCGCAGTGACCGTGGATGTCGGTGCCATTGTAGTCGCAGTGACCGTGGATGTCGGTGCCATTGTAGTCGCAGTGACCGTGGATGTCGGTGCCGTTGTAGTCGCAGTGGCCGTGGATGTCGGTGCCATTGTAGTCGCAGTGGCCGTGGATGTCGGAGCCGTTGTAGTCGCAGTGGCCGTGGATGTCGGTGCCGTTGTAGTCGCAGTGGCCGTGGATGTCGGAGCCGTTGTAGTCGCAGTGGCCGTGGATGTCGGTGCCGTTGTAGTCGCAGTGGCCGTGGATGTCGGTGCCGTTGTAGTCGCAGTGGCCGTGGATGTCGGTGCCATTGTAGTCGCAGTGACCGTGGATGTCGGAGCCGTTGTAGTAGCAGTGGCCGTGGATGTCGGTGCCATTGTAGTCGCAGTGGCCGTGGATGTCGGTGCCATTGTAGTCGCAGTGGCCGTGGATGTCGGTGCCATTGTAGTCGCAGTGGCCGTGGATGTCGGTGCCATTGTAGTCGCAGTGGCCGTGGATGTCGGTGCCATTGTAGTCGCAGTGGCCGTGGATGTCGGTGCCATTGTAGTCGCAGTGGCCGTGGATGTCGGTGCCATTGTAGTCGCAGTGGCCGTGGATGTCGGTGCCATTGTAGTCGCAGTGGCCGTGGATGTCGGAGCCGTTGTAGTCGCAGTGGCCGTGGATGTCGGAGCCGTTGTAGTCGCAGTGGCCGTGGATATCGGTGCCGTTGTAGTTAGTGTGGCTGAGGGTGTCGGTGCCATTGTAGTCGCAGTGGCCGTAGATGTCGGTGCCATTGTAGTCGCAGTGGCCGTGGATGTCGGTGCCATTGTAGTCGCAGTGGCCGTGGATGTCGGTGCCGTTGTAGTCGCAGTGGCCGTGGATGTCGGTGTTGTTGTAGTACCTTGGGTTTTTACTACAGTGACAGCCACTAGCACAATGACTAGGAAACTCTTCCTATTTGCGCCTGGAGTCCTCATGTTCGTCTGTCCTGTAAGAGACAGCACGGGTTGTTAATGGATCCACTTTCTGGAACACGCATTCCCACTCAATATGTGATTCCACAATCGTTTATACAACAATATATATATATATATATATATATATATATATATATATATATATATATATATATATATATATATATATAAATATATATATATATATATATATATATATATAGAACCTACATGCACATGTAATAGCGTAGGCCTATATGTGTGTAACCTACATCCCCACGTAATATTTGATCTCATCTTGGAGGAAGATTATATTATTGACTTGTCCTTTGTTAGCCACATAGTGAAGGAACAGCATGATTCCACAAACCGATGTTATAAAACAGGTACATATACATCATTGTACCAAATTTGTGATGATGAATTTATTTTTAATATTAATGAGGATGGTTTCATAAATGTTATTAGTTTTTGCCTGAATATAGTATAGATATATACATACAGTGTGTCAGATGTATAGTAATATGCAACTTGAAATAACGTGTGTGGCAATGTTCCATTGTGATAGTCACCGTAATTGGTTTTGAACATCAAATGTTAAAATCCCGTGTAGTGTGTGAATAATGTAAGTAATATGTACGGTCTGTGGAATAAAAGAGCGCGTACTTTTATTGAAATCATCGAACAATAATGTTACAATGCCGTTTACACTATCGGTATGGTATTGTATAATTCAGAGCAATGTTGTATTGCAGTTTCAGAGGTTAATCACATTCTTGATTATGATACATATAACATGTATGCAAAAAGAGTTAATTATACCTCTGTATAAAGCAATAGTTAGGCAACGTTTATTGATTGATTGATTGATAATTTTATTTTTAGTCGGTAACATACTTAGTTGTACCCTGCTTTCGATGGCCGAGCCATGAGTCTAGCAGCTCTAGATTGTAGTTTCTGGAGTCTGGTTTTGCTTGGTGTCGAGGCTGAATCATAGACTACATCTCCGTCATCGACGTGGGGTTGAATTATTGCATTTTATAAATGCTTAAGAGTGTCAATTGTTACTATTTTACGAAGAGATCTTAAGATTCCTATCTTGGCTGAAATTTTTGGAAAAATGTTATTAATGTGGTCGTTCCATTTGAGATTTGAGCCTATATACTTACCAAGGTACTTGGCTACTGATACGTGTTTGAGTGGTTCATGATGGATTGATATTGATATTTATATTGATATTCTAACATCAGCCATCTTGAAAATGGACTGATGTGTGCCAATTAGCATAAATTCGCATTTCTGTACATTAAGACTAAGTATGTTAATACCAAAATACTGTTTGACCATACATAGATCACTGTTAATGTTTGATTCTAATTCAGCAGAACATTCAGGTTTTGCAGCGGAGTCAATTTCCGTATCGTCTACAATCAAAATTTATATCGCAAGATTCAGTAACTGTGGGTAGATAATCCAGGAAGAGGAAAAACAAAAGAGGACGCAATATTGACCCTTGGGGCACCCCTATATTGACAGGTAAGGGATCGGCAAGATGGCCATCCACCGAAACTAACTGTGATCTACCAGTGAGTTCGCTCCAAAACCACTGATGCTCTATGCCAGTAACCCCAAATCCTTTAAGCTTAGCCAGCAGAATACCAGTCTCCACGGTGTCGAAGGCCTTCCGGAGATCAATAAACACTACTCCCGTTACAAGTCCCTTATCAATATTTTTTTCACCAACGACGTTTAGAATACTGTATACAAGCATGGAGACCATATCGTAAGAACGATATAGATACTCTTGACACGAACACAGAGGAGCAGTGATGTACATTAGGCTCGGACATCGGACATAGACCGATTAAACTTGAAAATGTCCTATTGAGACACTGAGAACAACTTTTACCAAACTCAGCAGTTCATTCGCTAGTTCGGCTTCTCGCTATTCGGCTGCGTCGGCAATTCATGCTAATGTGTCGTCTATTTCTGGCCTTGACGTAGGCACTTCAACAATAATAGACGTTCTTAAAACGCGAAGTCCTTCATTTACTAAACATTAGGGGCGTTGTTTTACGAATTTGTTTAATTCACTAGCCACTACGGGCGCTGCTAGCGCCAAAACTGTCCAACAACGAGGGGGGGGGGTGAAGCAACAACCATAGCCCAAACATAATAACATACCATTTACAGTATATATCACCCTTATATGATGGGCGCAACGCCACGGTAATTTTGTAATATCCTTTTTAACTTTGCCATTATCTACGCTGGGCGGCGCCATTGCTCTTGGGGGGGGGCGCTCAGCGGCAGAGAGGTTTGAGTACGAGCTCCAATGCACCGCGTTCACACAGTAAATCAATATGAGCGACGACGAATTACCTCTCGGAAAAACGGGCGAAATGCATGGAAAATCGAAAAAAAAAGAAAACTGGTGTGCACTGAACGGCCCCTGGATATATCAACTAGTACTACAAATGCAAGGAAAACACTTTTTATCGACTTCCGAGGAAGGATTTGCAGCAGAAAAGGTGATTGCAAATGCGGAAATTGGCGTGTCCTCCAGCCGCAGGCTCTGCGAGAGACCATTTTTCGATGCAGATTACAAGACAAACGACGTGTGTGATGAGCATGGACAGACGGTGAGCATCAAGATGGCATTCTTGGTCAAAGTCACCGTTCCATCTTTGATCGATTTTTCCGCATATGACTAAGCATCTACAGAAAACTCTTCGACCAGGAAACGGCGGATATCAGAGGGCAGAGCGATGCGTAGGAAGCGACGAGCCGAAACCAGGTTAGTAAATTGGATTACCGTAAGCATTGTGACTTATCACTATGATTACAATATAGTTCCACCCCAATAAGCACAGTTGTGCTTCGGCGTCAGCATGTATATGACCCATAGTAAATCGAAATGTATGAATACAATAAAGTGCGAGTAAGTGTTACTAATTTGATATAATTACGAGTGTTTTCCAATCCGCCGATTTATTTTCGACGTTATCAGACATAATGTGACCATACTCAAAACAATAACAATAACTCAATATAAGTGCTACAAGATATACAGCAGCCTTATAACATGGGCCATGGCGTATGTACTAGGCAAAATTATTCAAGAAAATAATTTGATATTATTTATTGACAGTCATAATAAGTCTCAGACTCCTGTGTTCTAAATGAAACAGCTTCCGAGTCTGAGACCAAGCGGCAAACGTAGGGCTAAGGCCAGTAAGGGGAGGGTTACATGAGGGAGAAACATGACCAAAAGACAATATAGACCATAGTGCAACAGAAGCCTGCTGCTGCTGTTTTTATTTCAAATTCTTCATGGAGGTATTTAAATATACAAATACTTTCATTGTGATTAAGTGCAAATGCAGTTACAAAAACTTTTTAAAGTATTTAAATATTTTCAAGTAAAATGTATTGCACCCACTTGTCTAGCTGGAAATGAAACTAACTAAGGCGTCGTCATCTATCCAGTAGAAAACTGTCAGATTACATGTCTGCTTTCAATAATGACACTTTGTAATTTCTGTTTGAATTCTTGTGACTCGACAATAACACAGAATTATCTAACATTTATTTGCTTTATTGATCAGATTAAACCCCACATGTAATAACCGGAAGTTCGTAAGGAGATGTATTAATTACATTTTATTCTAAGTCGACTGATAACACTGTAATGGATACCAAGTAGAATCAAGTAGTTATATACTCCAAACAGCCCAATCTTGAGCTAACGCAGGAGTTTGGACCAACGGCTTTTAATGTCTCTTCCGAAAGACACGGGCAAAGTGGGGTGAACGAAATTGCCCAAGTTCGAAACGGCGGAGGTGGAATCGAACCACCGTCCTCTCGATCGACAGGCGGGTGCTCTAACCATTAGACCACCGCTCCCCACTACAATATCGTGGGGGGAGGGGCAACTGTCGGCAACCCACAATACTATTAGTACAAGCTATACATATGAAGGAAGTATATCAGGCATGGGGTCAACTCTGTTTTGGCAATTCCAAAAAATCAGTTCCAATTCCAATTCCGCCATGCAAAAAATCAATTCCAAATTATCAATTCCAACTTTTAAAATCCAACGCTAAGGAAAAATTCAAATCCAATTCGTTTTAACACAGTTGTATTTGTCACGTGTGCACAATCACAATTTAATCAGATATTATTAAAAAATTAACTATTGTTCATTCAATGCATATATATATATAGACCACCGCTCCCCACTACAATATCGTGGGGGGGAGGGGCAACTGTCGGCAACCCACAATACTATTAGTACAAGCTATACATATGAAGGAAGTATATCAGGCATAGGGTCAACTCTGTTTTGGCAATTCCAAAAAAATCAATTCCAAATTATCAATTCCAACTTTTAAAATCCTACGCTAAGGAAAAATTCAAATCCAATTCGTTTTAACACAGTTGTATTTGTCACGTGTGCACAATCACAATTTAATCAGATATTATTAAAAAATTAACTATTGTTCATTCAATGCATATATATATATATATATATACATACATACATACATACATACATACATACATATATATATATATATATATATATATATATATATATATATATATATATATATATATATATATATATATATATATATATATATATATATATATATATATATATATATATATATATATATATATATATATATATATATATATATATATATATATATATATATATATATATATATATATATATATATATATATATATATATATATATATATATATATATATATATATATTTATATATATATATGTATGTATGTATATTTTCCTACGGATGCCACCCTGGCACTCCTGCCCTCATCAATATGCAAATATTTAGCAGTCGCCAATTATTCCATTTAGAAGATAACTTTATGTAAATGTAATGTATATGCAAATAACAAAGGAAAGGCAGCTCCGACTGAGAATTACAGTTCATTATCTACTCATGAGTAAAAATCACCACACTCCCCCTATTTGAGAAATACACTCAAGGGAAATCATATTTACTTAACTTCATTGTATCATTTGCTGATTATATCGTGATTTGTCATTTTTAATCCCCAGAGAGTTGCGAAACTAGTGCATGAAACTTGGTCAATGACCTATAAGATGGGCTGTTTCGTAAGACATTAGAGTTTCCATTTTGTCTCTCTAGATTAACACAACTACGTCTCAAAATTACTTGAAATAAAGATAAATGGGGTGGCATGCCAGAGTGTTAATTAATGTTTTTAAATGTGACCGTACACACATACATGAAATATGTACTATGGCAATAAATTGCTGTGGTGTATTTGGGGTCATTGGGCCATGGCTTTGGGATACGATTGTGTTCGTGAATAACCTGTTGCGCCACTACACGGTAGCACGACACGAGATCCTAGACACGTCACATGTATTCTTGTTATAAAAGGCATATGATGAATTGACGGCTACGCCTTATTCACGTTCAAGCCTAAACATTAAATATTCACTAATGCCCAAGCATGTGTGAGACATGTTATTGACGTCACCAAGTCCTTATACAACTAAACACACACTCCACCGTTATTTGCGCAGTAACCCTATCCCAAAATTGGTATGTATTATATGCTTGTTGTTAGTTCCAACTCGTCGTTTGCACAATTATATAATTATTAATTGTCGTTAGCTATTTTATAAAACAAGTAGCTTTGTTAATGGTACAAAAAGGCTACCACTGCAAGAGCTTATGACTCCTTGCACCCAGTCAAGTTTATGACTCCTTGCACCCAGTCAAGTTTATGACTCCTTGCACCGCTCAGTCAAGTTTATGACTCCTTGCACCACCCAGTCAAGTTTATGACTCCTTGCACCACCCAGTCAAGTTTATGACTCCTTGCACCACCCAGTCAAGTTTATGACTCCTTGCACCACCCAGTCAAGTTTATGACTCCTTGCACCACCCAGTCAAGTTTATGACTCCTTATGTCACATAGGGTGTTATCAGTACGTAGTGTGGGGCTTCTAATTTGTTCCTCAGTTTCAATATACTGTTATTGTACCTGAGAACTCGTTCCATTTCCCAGGCCCCGTACGCCCAATTCATGTACATCCCAGAGTGCCGTTGGTAATGAGTCATTAGCTATCACATTGGCGTATAATACGTATTTGAGATAATGTTATGTAGGAGGCTGGTGGAATCTGAATTTGAATCTGAGTTTTCAGGGAATGGGAGGTGCTCTATTACTTGACCTATTACTGCGGTACAAATAAAAACAAATAACTAACATATATGGCCAATTCAAAAGGGACTGCACATTATGTAGAGGCACAGCGTACGTTACAACGACCGTAAAATGCAGCCCGGCTAAAATAGTAGATTTTGTTCCCCAAACATCTGACCCGACAACGTAACTTTGGATTCGTGTTGTAATAAATATTCAGTAACCCTTCCATTTAAAACAGTGTTGTTTAATGACTTACGGCTATAGTCAAGAAGGTTATATTTGCAATTCCCTTTATTATAATATTGTGTCAATGACATCTTGAAACATCAACGTGTGCAGTATTGTATGACAAGGGTAATTACCCGATCTTCTCGCTTCTCTCACTCATTACCACTTCTTAAAACATTGCATTGCATTGCATTATTTTTAAGATCTGTACAATTATCTATCAAGCACTTTCATCCAACCAACCAGCATATTCACATTCATTGCTCACTCCTGCAAGTCAGCCGAGGGAGCTTCAATCATCTAATTATAATCTACTTTTTGTTCCCAATGTTAAGAAAAATGTCGGAACAAGAGCTTTTTTAATTTCTGCGTCGACTCTGTGGAACTCACTCCCTGTTAGTGTTAAGTCTGTAGGAAATATAGCAACATTTGGCCGTAAACTAAAAACCACCTATTTAAACTTTTTTATCATAAATAGCTCCCCATCGTACAAATGAACTGCTTAACATTTATATATATATATATATATATATATATATATATATATATATATATATATATATATATATATATATATATATATATATATATATATATATCATGTGGAAACGAACAAAATAAGAAATATTTCTCAATTCAGATAACAAAATGTAGCCAGCAGGGTATTTCGGGGAACCAATTGGGCCACGCCCCCCCCTCTTTTTTCATTTTGTTTGTTTCCCGTATTTTTGCGATGCGCCGCTACGTGGCAGCATGGTTGACTCTGTTTGACCCCCTTTACCCCCCCTTGACCTCCCCCTTTGCGAGATCCTTTGAGGCGGAGGCTAGCTAACTAAGTAACTAAACAACTCGTGCGCCCACTTGTGCCAAAGGATGCACGAATGTCAAGTAAACCCCGTGAACAGGTTTCAACTAACCCCGCCACGGTGCCTGTTTACCATTACATCACTTTACTTATCTAATTTAAGCATAGTCCCGGAGGTAAATTGAAAAAAAAGAAATTTTTTACAGGTGATTTGTTTATTCAGTTCTTACAAAAAAGCAACACACTTGTAAGGATTGTGTATCTATGCACGTGCCGGACAAACACGGCTGAACTATTAACTAGAGTATTACAGCGAGTATTACAGAGTATTAAACCACGGGGTGCAAGCGGCGTGATCAAATGGTCTTTTATCAGGCCAATGCATCTTGCTGAGGTTTTATTTACAACTAAAACCGTCGAATTGACACTTTTCGCATGTGTGATATACGAGCTCAGCAGTGATTGACCCATCCTGACACCTGAACACGACAGTCACACCACTACTGTCACATCTGTTTACTTTTAACAGGAAGTCGACTGAATGAATGAGAAAATGAATGCTGCATGAGTGCCATTCTTCAGTAATGCGAATAGTTGAGATTCCGTTACATTACAAGTACGTTTTTTTTTTTTTTTTTATTATTATTATTATTTTATTTACACTAATGCGAATATTTGAGATTCCGTTACAAATAGATTTTATAATTTTATTTATTATTTTTTTATTATTATTTTATAGTGATGACACCAGCCGGCTACTGCACTGTTACGATGCGTGTCATTAGGCAGTCATACATCCACGCACGCACACACGTGCACACGTACTACTTTTGATGGTGCATGTAAACCATTTAAATACGTTTTTATCGAATATAAGTTTGTCACTTTAATCATTTGTCTACCTCGGTTAGTTGGAAACCAATTTTTCCAATTAATGTGATCGACCCATTCCAGAGGTATCAGAGAGCAATATGCGCCCTAAAAATCCAGAATGGCCGCCATTTCCATGGCAACGATCCAACAAAAAATAATAGATTCCCACAGTTTATACTTGGTTTTCTTTTTATTGTTTATTTAAACATTAACATAAACATAAACGTTGACCTGTTTTCAGTTAATTACATGGCATTTATGGAGTTATGATGCGGAAAGCAGTAAAAAGCAATGAATTCGGTACAAAAATTAATTATTGATGCCAAAAAAATGAAATTGAACCTACACTACTGTTTTTAACAAACACGTCGACGCGGCGTCGAGGTAAAAGAAGATATTTTGAGAGGTAGCGTTTCTTCCCCATTAGAAATACCGAGAGTATGTTGGAACTTTTCAAATTACCGTGTGCAGTTCGAATGTTTACACAATTTTCTTTGACACTACATTGATTACACCGTAAATCACAGCGCCTGGTGTCACGTATGACAATAAATATTTGGTTTTGAGTCAATGATGCCAATATATCAACCGTTGTGCGGTTGTGACGTTTTATCAGCTATGAAGCGTTACGTAAGCTTCCATGTCGCCATGTTGTCTTACTGGGAAGGCGCTTCAAATGGACGAGAAGTCAGTCGCATAGCCATAGACAGCATGTATGATGTCCATACGCAAGGAATACAACAAATCGAATCGATCTCGTGTCCATTGTTATGAAGGCTTAATTATGCCGACAACCTGTCCACCGTGCCACGCCACGCCACGCCACGCCACGCCACGCCACGCCACGCCACGCCACGCCACGCCACGCCACGCCACGCCACGCCACGCCACGCCACGCCACGCCACGCCACGCCACGCCACGCCACGCCACGCCACGCCACGCCAAATGTTAAAATGTTAAAATGTTAAAATTACGTATAGGATGTGAATACTTGTGAAGTAATATGTAGAGTCTGGTGAACAAAAGAGGGCGCACTTTTGTTACGATCGTTACATTAGCAGTATAATTTTGTATGATAGAGGCGGGTCAATGGTCGTTACATTAGCCGTATGGTATTACATGATAGAGGCGGGTCAACGGTCGTTACATTAGCCGTATGGTATTATATAATAGAGGCGGGTCAATAGTCGTTACATTAGCTGTATGGTATTATATGATAGAGGCGGGTCAACGGTCGTTACATTAGCTGTATGGTATTATATGATAGAGGCGGGTCAACGGTCGTTACATTAGCGGTATGGTATTGTATTATAGAGGCGGGTCAATGGTCGTTACATTAGCCGTATGGTATTAAATAATAAAGGCGGGTCAATGGTCGTTGCATTAGCCGTATGGTATTATATAATAGAGGCGGGTCAACGGTCGTTACATTAGCCGTATGGTATTATATGATAGAGGCGGGTAATTGTGGAGCACAATTAATGAGATGATGCTGGAACGTGTGTGACTTTTCAAGTTTGTTGTGAACTGTTCGCACTTATCATAGCTTACGATGACATCGCAGTAATTACAGCGCCTTGCGTCGAGTTACGTATGACAATAAAAGGTATTTTTCGAGTACATTTTGCCAATATATAAACTTTTGACTAGTGTTCTGTTGTGACGTTCTATCAGCAATGAAATATAATGTGTGTTGTCGCCATGTCGTCTAACTGGGTAGTCACTTAAACAATGGACGAAAAGTCAATCGCATAGACAGCATGTCATTATGATGTTAT
>BSQZ01000077.1:1722500-1787500 GCA_033239005.1 Lamellibrachia satsuma | reverse complement strand
CGTATCTCTCGTGTTGGTGCTATATCTCCCGTGTGGGTACCGCATATGCTATGTATGGTCCACACTTTCGTATCTCTCGTGTTGGTGCTATATCTCCCGTGTGGGTACCGCATATGCTGTGTCTGGTCCATACGGTCGTATCTCTCGTGTTGGTGCTATATCTCCCGTGTGGGTACCGCATATGCTATGTATGGTCCACACTTTCGTATCTCTCGTGTTGGTGCTATATCTCCCGTGTGGGTACCGCATATGCTGTGTATGGTCCACACGGTCGTATCTCTCGTGTTGGTGATATATCTCCCGTGTGGGTACCGCATATACTATGTATGGTCCACACTTTCGTATCTCTCGTGTTGGTGCTATATTTCCCGTGTGGGTACCGCATATGCTATGTATGGTCCACACTTTCGTATCTCTCGTGTTGGTGATATATCTCCCGTGTGGGTACCGCATATGTTGTGTATGGTCCACACGGACGTATCTCTCGTGTTGGTGATATATCTCCCGTGTGGGTACCGCATATGCTATGTATGGTCCACACGGTCGTATCTCTCGTGTTGGTGCTATATCTCCCGTGTGGGTACCGCATATACTATGTATGGTCCACTCGGTCGTATCTCTCGTGTTGGTGCTATATCTCCCGTGTTGGTACCGCATATGCTGTGTTGATGTCATATCTGCTAATTTTCAGGAGGCTAAATCTGACTATTTAGGACCGTTAACTGTAACTCCAGAAAGAGTAGCTAAGAAAATAAAGGCAATGAAGGATAATAAATCGCCGGGAGTTACAATAAGCGCTGATATGAAAGTTTCAGTGCAGTGTGGTATTGCAGTTTCAAAGAGTAATCAAATTCTTGGGTTGATTAGGAGAAACATAACATACAAGGAAACAAGCAAATTATACCTCTGTGTAAAGCAATAGTTAGACCTCATTGATAATACTATATACAAGCGTGGATACCATGTTGTAAGAAGGATATAGATACGCTTGAACGCATATAGAGGAGAGCAACTAAAATTATTTCAGAACTGAGATACCTGAGTTATGAAGAACGCCTGAAAGAATGTGGTTTAACAACTCTAGAGACAATGAGGTTAAGAGGAGATCAGATTGAAGTTTTTAAGATATTGAATGGGTATGAAAATATTGATAGAAATATGTTTTTTTTCACTCAAGAAAGATAGCAGAAATAGAGGACATGAGGTAAAATTATTAAAAGGCCAGGAAGTACTTGTTCTTACAGATGACAATACATGAATGGAACACATTGTCTACAAATTGTGTGACTGTTAGCAGCATGAATACGTTTAAAAACAAGGTTGACACATATCTCAGCATGGCGGGTTACACGTAGATGAACATTGTTGGACTCTCGATAAGCCAATGGCTTCCTTGTCCACTTGCCATTTGGGCCTTTGCCTTGGATGGCAAATGTTGTTAACTCTTGTTAAATCTTGAGTGGGTGCCGTATCTCCCGTGCGGGGGCTTTATCTCCCATGTGGGTGTCGTATCTCCCGTGTGGGTCTCGTTTATCTCGTGTGGGTGTCGTATATCTCGTGAGAGTGTCGTATATCTCGTGTGGGTGTCGTATCTCCCGTGTGGGTCTCGTATATCTCGTGTGGGTGTAGTATATCTCGTGTGGGTGTCGTATCTCTCGTGAGGGTGCCGTATATCTCGTGTGGGTCTCGTATATCTCGTGTGGGTAACGTATCTGTCGTAAGGGCGCCGTATCTCCCGTGCTGGTGTCGTATTTCACAAGCGTGCGTCTCGTGGCATTAAATAAATATCACTAATACATCATACTAACTTGGCTATTCTAAACTGACGTGGAAACTGAGCTACTTTCTGTAGATATATGTAATAACTACAACACATGCATATGTGAGTAAAATAGCATCCCATTTATTAAACATCAAAATAATAACAGGTATGGGATGCCGAAGCGCCCCTAACTAGAATGAAAAATGGCCTTTCGTTGGTTGCACTCTATGCGACGACGACGACGATGTGATGATGTTGTGGAAGGTGTGGAAGGTGTGGAAGGTGTGGTAGGTCTCAAAAGGCTGTGCCAGCCATTTTCACCAGCCATGTTCATGACCTTCAAACTTTCTAAGTGAATAGTCCGACGGATGCCACCCTGGCACTCCTGACCCCAACAATATGCAAATAATTAGCCGTCGCCAATTATGCCATTTAGAAGATAAGTTTATGTAAATGTAATGTACATGCAAATAATAATGGAAAGGCATACAATTAATTCTCTACAGTAAGCAAACACATACATTCAAGGGAATTCATATTTACGTAACATCATTCTATCATTTGTTGATTATAACGTTATTTATTAGTTTGTAATTCCCAGAAGAAATATGGATATATATATATATATATATATATATATATATATATATATATATATATATATATATATATATGATTTTGTTATTGATAAATAACATGTGCAGCCGGTCAACCTTTTTACACTTTTCTCACCGATATTGCCGCTTTATCATTGTGTGTCATAACCAATTTAGTTGCTTAGTCGCTATTAAGAAAGAACTTAGAAAGAATTAATACAACACATTGCCAGTCAGCGAAATTAAACTAAAGCGAACAGTGCACTTAATAAAATTGACAAAATAGAAATAGTAAGAACATTAAACGAGGACAAATGTAAATCTAACATACAGCGATTTGAATGAGGAACCTTCCAAGCGTAAAGCGAACGCTGTACCGCTAAGCGACGACAAGTCCGTGTAAAGTTGCACTGAATGTATGCACTCTGGAGGCCGTCTCGTGGCATTGTCGTCTTAACTGTGAATTTGTTTTAAGCATATTCACATTGGTAACATTGACAAGATTTTTTCCATTCATTTATTGTCCTATGTGATAATGACTTTGTGAGTGATTCATGAAAATATATAAAATATAAATTACTCTTGTATGGTAACTTTTAGCCACTTTTATCTGGGTAGTATAATATGTTATGCTTTTTGCGGCATTACTTTGCTTCACATCATACAAAGCTATTTTCAGTGCCAGTGGTAACCAGACTCAATTGATCTCGTAGAATTCGACGGTTTTTGCAGAACTCGACGGTTCTTACAGAACTCGACGGTTCTAGCAGAGCTCGACAGCTTTTGCCGTTTCATCACCCTTTTGTCCGCTACGGCGCCTCATAGAGAACATCACGACTACACTTGAGTTGCCAACTGAAAAAGTCGCCGCAACATGTTGGCAACTGAAAAATCGTATGGCGGTCTTTAAACATCTATATTTATGCTAACATCTGGTAATTTCATTGGTATCGTCAAAATTACCATTCACGCACTGAATTTCGATTGAATTATTATTTATATAATAACAATAACAACAGGAAGAAGAGTAAACACTTCCCTACTTACGTCTTCAAACATAAGTAGGGAAGACCGGGGCTGGTTGAAACATTTTTCTAAAAACAAACAGGCTGTACCGTAGATATGTTTATTTATAAGGGGTTGTTTGATACAGACCAAGGGTTATATAAAACATTTGTATTATATCATTGAAGTTCTCCAGTTGTGCCGATCTACACAATATAATGTCAACGTTATGTATCTAAGATCATGTAGAAACGAAATAAAAAAGAAATATTTATAACTTGCAAGCTAGCTAGCTAACTAACTGATAACTAATACAACTTGTAGTTATTACATACGGAATGTGGCGTCAAAAACTAAAGTGGCGTCTCTCGTGGTGCGTGCATCGTGCGCCCTCTTGTGGCAAAGGTTGCATTAGGGTCAATTACACGTTTCAACTAACCCCGCCACTGTGGCGTCTACTCAAATTAACAATTTAATCAATATTGTCGTGAACCTGTGCCTGGTACCATTTATTAAATTTTCTAATCTAATTTTAAATTGGTCCTGGAGTTACAATGAATAAGTAGACATTTGTCACAGGCTGATTTTTTACGCTTTCCTTACAAAAAGCAACACATTTGTCTGGTTTTGCTTGTCGGTCTTTGGAGAACATTTATTAATTAGATGATTACATCGAAAGCACGAGGTGCAAACCTCGTGTTCAAATGGTTCCTTGCCAGTCCTATGCTACCTGCTTTGTTTTACGCACAATTTAATTGGCGTTGTTTTTGCATGTGTGGTATTTTCGAGCTAAGCCTTGATCGATCCATCACTGTTTGGGTATTTTGTAATAGACAGCCACCAGGACTGGAAAACCGTATAAATGACATGACACTCACACTAATAACATGACAGTCACACTAATGTCATATCATACCCTCTTTCAACATGCACTCGACTGAATGTGTTAGAAAAATTAATGTTGCACACATCAAAATCCATGCAATGTACAATAGGCATTGGTTGTGTTAACGATGATTTACGTCGGATTAAACATATTATAAACTTGCCACACCTTGGGATAAATCATGCCTACGTGAAGCGCACATCGAACAAAAATAAAATTCGAAATTAGTAATTGTGCGACACCTAACATGCAGACTCCAAAACTATTAAATAAGTAGACCTACACGCAGCGACAACCAGGCTACGTAAATGTGCATCATTGTAAAGAGAAGCATTGACACCGAGAGTGCCTAGGTCGGTCATTTGGAGAAGCTGAACTTGCATTAGTGTCGTACGGCGATGACTTGAGATCACCCCTTAACAAACACGTCGAGGTGACTTGTTTGTGGCGCAGAATCAGTGAGAGGATGTTGGAACGTGTGTGAATTTCAAGTTTTAGTTAAATGTTCGCATATATCATAGCTTGCGATGATATTGCAAAAATTACATCGTAAATCACAGTGCCTTGCAGCGCTTTAGGTTACGAATGACAATAAACGATTTTTACGAGTCCACGATGCGAACATATCAACCGTTGAATTATATTCGGTTGCGACGTTCTATCAGCTATGAAACATAATGTATGCTTCCGTGTCACAATGTTGGGTAATCACTTAAAACGTGGAAGAAAATTCAGTCACATAGACAGCGTATAAGTATGATGTCCATACGCAAGTAATACGAAAAACAAATCGATGTTGTGTCGACTATTATGAAGGCATTATACCAACAACCTGTCCACCATATTGCAACAGAAAGCAATTACCTAATACACTTTTATTATACTTCCCATAGGACTCTGTCAGAACTACATATATTTTATGTTATTAGTTTTCGCAATACATAAAACAGGACATTATTATATGTTAAGTTTATTGTCGTTCGTAATGTGTCCACACGTTAGACGGGAGTCAAATTGAGAAAGTAGAAGATTTTAAATGTCTTGGATCCTACACAAACTCACAACATGACACCCAGTGCAGAAAAGACCACGCATGAGCGGCAGTTCACGCCCTTGACAAAGTTTGTCTTGCGTCCATCCACAGACTCAATAAAACTGATTAACTTCAAGACGACGGTTACACCTATCCTGATTTATAGATGCGATTCATGGTCGCTAACACAAACTCTAGAGGAAGCACTGGATGGCACCTACACAAGAATACTGCGGAAAATACTAAACGTGTCATGGCGCGATCACGTAACTAACCAAGAACTGTACGGCTCCTTCCCACGGATCACCACCATCGTGAGGCAACGGCGTCTTCGTCTGTCAGGGCACGTGATGCGTCATGACACTAACATGGCGGTTGACAAGACTTGTGTCCCCGATACGGACTACTTCATAGTTGTCAATAACTATGAATGCACAACTCTGCACCATTTTTGTAATCTATGCAGAAACGAGAAAGCTGAAACATGTCGCGAGTGCATGTCAGAATTTGATTTTGTGCTTAGGTTTTTAGGGAGGTTTTTAGGGTTGACTGGTCAAGTATATGTTTACATACGTGCACTGTTCAAGTGCCATAAAATGTCATGTCATGATTTTTTTTTGGCATTTCAGGAGCAGGAGTTATATCGGAGAACACGGTTCAACTATGCGCATCGTTCAATTATGAACTCTTTTGAACATTTTGTGTTTGACGATAAGGAATATAAATGGTTGGGTCTTTTGCAATAGACAGCCACTTGGACTTGGAAACTGTGTAAATCACAACTCTTCACCGCGAAGGTAATTGAACGTTTCATGCAGCAACTCGCGACAACAGTTTTTCATACCACCGTAAAATTAAAATGAGCAACCACCGAATTGAAATACGAAACACTTGGCCTCTTCAACGTTAGTCAGCGTAAATAGGCGTTAGTTGGCTGAGTGAGAATAGCTGCAGCTTGAATGATCGAGGCTTGACGAGACGATGCTAATGTATATCGCTCCCGCTACAGTATGTAATCATACTTGTTTTTGTAACTCTTTTTTTTGTTAGGTGGTCGGCTGTTATACAGACAAATGCCACAACATCGCTACATGTCGTAATCGCCGACAAATATCCCAACACTGCCGCTAAATGTTCACGAATTTACCATCAACAATTGTCATACATGCCGGCGACTAATGTCACAACGACAAAACTAATGTAAAATTGTACCAACGGCAAATTTTATTCCAATGCTCCTCACAGTTTAACAATATCTAGCAAGATTTAACAAGATTGCCATCCAAGACAAAGGCCCAGGTGACAAGTGGACAAGGAAGCCATTGGCGTATCGAGAGTCCCACAATGTTCATTTATGTGTAACTCCCCCTCCTGAGATATGTGTCAACCTTGATTCTAAACATATTCACGATGCTAGCATTTACAAAATCAGTAAATAATTTGTTCCATTCATGTATTGTCCTCTGCGAGAACGAGTACTTCCTGATATATAATCTACGCTGATCCTTGACTAATGGTTGGTGAATCCACGACTATTTTTCCATTTCTCTGCGTGGGATCTTATACAAGGGTAGGGCGGGGGAATACGCCCACCTTAAGCAAGAAATTGAATAACAACAAATAACAAAGTTTATTCGAAAAAAAAGTTTTTTACTCCGAAAGAAGCAGTTACACTCTATTAAAATAAACAGTATTAAAAGTTTGATTACACAGAGTTTTCGAGTTATACGCATTCTAAAAAATGTCTTATTGCCCCAGCAAAGGGGCAATACGCCCACAGAAAGGGGCAATGGTAGGCGTTTCGCCCACAACAAATCAGGGAATCGTATTAACATCACATTTGTCAAGTATAACATACATCTGATACCTACCAATTAAGCATATGTAGTTCCGTATTATACGGCTATTGGCAGTTTAGTATAATTGATACAATTAAATAAATGTGTCATGCATACTGCAAGTCGTCTCATTTATGTCAAGCTAGCACAGTTTCTATTATGGTCGTGTATAACATTATATTGAAACAAATGTCATAATTAAAATTCATTACGTTAATGTTTTCTCTATTGCTATTAGCCATTACATGACATGAAGTGACTGTCCTAGTCCTCGTCTGATTCACAGTTGGGACAAATGAACTCCGTGTATTCTGGTGTGCACTGCTCGTGGGCCAATTTCTTGCACTTTTGACACTCGACCCATTTTCCTAGCGATTTGCGAACGCTCAGGTTGGCATGTCTTTCTAGTAAGCTCTTCAGCCAGTCTTTTCCGGCCAATTTGTTTCTCGCCGTCTTATGCCAAACGTCTGACATCAGTAGGAGTTAGACCATACATGGCCATCTCCATTGTCTGGATGTGGTCATTGTTGACCAACTCAATCTCCGGCAGCAGCGCCGATGAGGAACCCAGCCTCACCTTTCCAGGTGTATCAACAAGAATAGTGCGAGACGGAATTACCAATTCTTTGCTGACACGGTTGAGCGGCATGCCGTCTCTCCCTAATCTCAACGCATCTTGCAAGTTGCCATCACCGCACACTCCTCTGTTTGCTTTTTTGTTGTAATGCCTGACCTTGATTTAGACTGCAAATGAACATATAGGATAATTAAATGCGGTATAATAAAGAAATGTAATCATGCATACCTATTTTCTGCTTTACACTAAGTGGTGCACAGAGACAGGTAGTAGTAGGATTGGTATTGTTAGTTGTATAATTATTATACCGAAGGTATGATTGTTCTTTATGTAATATATATATATATATATATATATATATATATATATATATATATATATATATATATATATATATACATGCCCACGTTTGCAAAATGTTGATATACCACAGCGGCGGGGCAAAACGCCCACCTAGGCGTATTGCCCCCTTTGTTGGTAGGCGTCTCGCCCCAATAGTACTAATTTGATAAATAGGTGGCGTCCAATAAGCGTCCTTATTATCACCCACAATCAATGCTGCTAATATGTTTACAAGTTAATTATGATGATATATGCCGAGTGGCAAAACAACACACTTGGTTACGATGACTTTATTAACACAAAGGTAGACATTAAATTTTACCAAGAAAAACACGAAACGTTGATTGTCATACTTACTTTCGAACATCCACTTTAGCGTTCTTGTCAGAAGAAAGCGAGATATGGCAGCACTTGAAAAAGCATAACACGTCATTAGGCGTTCGTTGGAAAAGTGCTATGGGCGTATTGCCTCACATGGGCGTATTGCCCCGCCCTATCCTACTTCCCCTGACATAGGTACCAGGTAGAACGGATCAATAGAAAGCGTATCTATATCGATATGGGCGTATTGCCTCACATGGGCGTATTGCCCGCCCTACCCTACTTCCCCTGACATAGGTACCAGGTAGAACGGATCAATAGAAAGCGTATTTATATCGATATGGTCTCCACGCTTGCATACATTATTCTAAACGAGGCCTAACTATTGATTTACACAGATATATAATTAGCTTTTTTCCTTGTATGTTATATTTCTCCTAATCAACCCAACAATTGGAATACAATTTGAAACTGCAATACCAAACTTCTCTGAAACGTTCATATCAGCACTTATTGTTACTCCTAGGTCCTTTTCTTTTTAACGTTTTTTATGTTTACATCCAAGTTCCCGTTTCCTGTATGTAGGCATTGGCATTTCCCAAAATTTAATAACACCTGCCATTTTTCAGATCATTTAACGAATTTGTCTAGATAGTTTTATAAATGTATATTATGTATTGTTCATTGTTGACCTTTCTAAATACTTTCGTGTCATCCGCAAATTTCAGTACGTTGCTTGTTATGTTAGCGTCCAAATCATTGATACATATTAAGAAAAATAAAGATCCTAATAATGATACTTGTGGTACCCCACTGAAAACTGATTTCCAGTTTGAAACCTTAAAATTTAAGTACGTTGCTTGTTATGTTATCGTCGAAATCATTGATACATATTCAGAATAATAAAGATCCCAATAATCAACCTTGAGATACCCCACTAATACTGATTTCCAGTTTGAAACCTCTCCATCTACTACAACACACTGTCTTTTGTCGGTCAGCCATTGTTCTGTCCAGTCGATTATGCCATCCCGATACCATGGGTTTTTTAATTAAATAGTACTTTTTGATATGGCACTTTATCAAAAGCTTTCTGAACATCTAAGTAGATAATATCTACAGGTACCCCTTCGTCTATACAATTAGTTATTTCTTCAAAAAACATAACATAGTTGTTAAGCATGACCTCTCTTTTAGGAATCCATGTTGAGATGGATTTAATAACGTATGCCTAACAAGGAAGTCTTAATTAACCTTTCTAATAATTTACAAATCACTTATGTTAAACTCACTGGTTTGTAATTATCTGACTTATTTCTCGAACCCTTTTTAAATAATAATAATATGATGTTTGCTTCTTTCCATTCAAGAGGAATCACTTCTTTTATTGACAATTCGGACACACTTGCAAATGGTATACTAATGTGTTGTACTGTTTCTATTAATAGTTTTGGAGGAATTTATATATATATATATATATATATATATATATATACACATATATTGCCTACACAATATAATATCAGTAGATTGTGTCATAGATATGTCCTGCTATATATATATGAGTGTATATATATATATATATATATATATATGAGTGTATATATATATATATATATATATATATAGGTATATATATATATATATATATATATATATATATATATATATATATATATATATATATATATATATATATATATATATATATATATATATATATAGGTATATATATATAGGTATATATATATATATACACTCATATATATATACACTCATATATATAAAAGATCATGTAAGATCATCAAATGAAAAAAATTAATATTTACCAATTTAAATAACAACATGTAGCCAGTGACATTTTTAGGGGGATGCCATTGGCCCACGGCCCCTTTGGCTTATTTCCCATATTGTCCCGTTGCGCCGCTACATGGTAGCATGCGTGACTAGGCTCGCCCCCCAATACGATATCCTAGATACGCCTGTAGCATGTAGCATGTAGCTAACATCTAACTAACTTGGAGGCTAGCTAGTTTAGTGACTAACTAATAACTAACAACACTTATCATTATGTCACGCGGTATGCGTGTCTATACAACTAAATATTTATTGACTAGAGTATTACAGCGAAGCCACGGGGTGTGTGCTTCGTATTCAAAGAGTCTCTTGTCAGTCCTATGTTACCTGCTGTGTTTTATTTACAACAAAAACCATCGAATTGGCGCTTGTCGCATGCGCGATATATGAGCTAAGGAATGATCGACTAATCCCTGACATCTGAACAAGACAGTCACATTAATGTCAAATATTTTCAATTTCTTACAACAGGGAGTCCACTGACTGAGTTAGAATGTAAATGTTACGTGTGTGCCATTCTACAGTAATGGCTAATGCGAATATTTGTGTCCAAGAATTACGCAAATTATGTTTTGATGCAATGCATGTCATTAGCCAAGTATACATCCATACATACGTTTTTCTCAAATATATATTGTTCACGTTAATTACTGTTCTATCGACCAATTTGTTCAATTAAGGTAGCAGGATCCCATTAAAAATGTGATTTTTTTTAATTTGTACATATTTTTTTAAAATGCACTATAGTTGTAGCTTAATTATTGCTAAACAAGTATAAACTTTGGGTTTGCTGTTAGACAGAACAGTGGTGATTTGTTGAGCATGCAACAGGCAGTCCTCGCCAGTCTGTATCATGTGGCCGATGATGCGTGGTTCAAATATTCACTTGATCCTGATAACTTTAAACATAAACATGGACTTTCCGAAGCAATAGTTCAGCTAATAGAACCGATCTATGACGATCTGAGTGATGCAACACTGCTTTCAAAGTGCCTTCATGGACAAACACAAAACAACAATGAGTGTTTAAACAAGCTCATTTGGGATCGCTGCAGCAAGGAAGTGTTTGTTGGACGCCAGACTATAGAGGAGGCTGTCTATAGTGCAATTGGACAGTTTAATGATGTCAATGCATCTATCCTAAGCTTATTTCAGTACTTGGGGCTGCAGCCAGGGGCATTTACAACTGCACATGCTGTAGGAGCGGACACCATGCGTCTGTACGGCGTGAAACACAAATCGTCCGAGTCCGCAAAAAAGCGTCGCAAGGTGCTGCGAGCCAAAAGAAAGGGTTTCCAAGATAAAAAAGAACAGGAGGAAATACCTATGAGAGTGGGGCTCATGCATGATATGGAGTGTATAAAACAACTCACTGTTTCTGTAGGTTTACATATAGCGCCGTAAGAATGCAGTGCAAAACTTTAAACGCATTTTACTCAACTATCATTTTTTCGTGAATGTGTTCCACCTTCAAACATGTTATCTCCAACACCATTAAAGATATTGCTCTGATTTTTTCAGCATTGTTTCTTTATATAATTGGCTAAGGAATGATGGAACGATTTTGTGTTTAAATGGTGGAATGTGATTTTTTATTAAGCACGAATATTTAATTAGGCGCTAGAATATAAGAAAAAATTGTATAAATGTTGTAAAAATATTTAAATTTCTTTTTTGTAATATCTATTTCCCTCAGAATATGCCTTTACGTGTTATCCTTGACTGTTGTTAATTTCATATCCCTGCTGTGTATAGTTAAAGTTTTATCATGTTTGAAAATTGAGCCCCTTTCGACTGTCGCGGCAGCCATATTGTCAGCTAATTAGCATAATTTATTCCAAAAAAATTATTTCCTACCAAATTTAAACCATGTGCTATTTTATGGTACATCAAGTTAATGACAATATTATATGGTTTTAAAAGTAGTTCAAAAGGGATCCTGCTACCTTAATGTGATCGACACATTTCAGAGGCATCAAGGTGTAACAAACACCCTAACAATCTGGAATGGCCGCCATTTCCAAGGCACCGATCCAACAAATTATATTAAATTCCCACAGTTTATATTTGACTTTCTTTTTGTAACATGCCTATAAAAAGTATATTAATGTTGACCTGTTTTCAAACAATTACATGAGATTTATGTTGTTGTGAGGCGGAAAGCAGTAGAACACAATAAATTCGGCCAGCCAAAAAATAATTGGTGATGCATAAAAAAAACTTAAGTTGAACCTACATTGGTGTTGTACATGTTGTATATGTTTTACATGATGTACATGTTGTACGTGATGTACATGATGTACATGTTGTACATGATGTACATGTTGTGTTGAGATCATCCCGTAATAAACGACGCGGTGTCGCGTTAATAGAAGATATTTTGAGACGTAGCGTTTCTTCCGCATGAGAATATTAATTAATAAAAGCAAGTTGGACTCGGTGTGTGTGGTGTATGTGGTGTGTGTGGTGTGTGTGGTGTGTGTGGTGTGTGTGGTGTGTGTGGTGTGTGTGGTGTGTGTTATGTGTGACTTATGAAGTTGTCGTGAACCGAACTGGACGAAAAGTCCGTCACATAAACAGCATGGCTGATGTCCGTATGTAAGTAATACGAAAAACAAATCGATGTTGTTTTGAGTGTTATGAAGGGATTATACTGACAACCTGTCCACCATGTTGCAACAGAAAGGCAATGATATAATACACATTTATTGTACTTCCGTTATGACCCCTCTCAAAACAACACCTATTTTACATACGCTATTAGTTTTTGCAAGACCCCGGACATATAACAAAACAATATTATATCTCATTTGACTGTGCCATGTTTTTGCATCTTCAGCCCATTATTGAAATGAGAAACAGTCAAACATACACATTAATTACAACAATCATATCATAACAGGAAGCACACAGCCAGGGGCGTTCGCAGGCTTATTTCCAGAGGGGGGTGGCAAACAAATTCTGCTGTCTGATTTCGACCAGAAATCTTTACACTTCTAGAGGGGGGCAAACATTCTGCTGTCGGATTTCGAAAATCTTAGATGTGAAATGTCTACAATAATGATATAATTGTATATAATTAATCAACAAATATACTATATGATTAACTTAACACAAACAGTAAACGATCTACTCGGCATAAAAGACCTAAAGTTTACAAACATCCATATCCGGGGGGGGAGGGCAGTAATGGAACGAAGCACATATGATTTTACAAGGTCTCTATTAATATATAGTTTGTTTGGTCGTATATACAAATCGTATGTACAACCACTGTTGAGAACTGCCTGTAAGTAAACGATTATCCAAATTACTATCTTGGTGTCTAAAGTCTTGAAAAATTCTTACTTACCCATTTATGGTAACGACTGTTTCCGAATGCATTCACTTCCTAAGACTTTGTTTGCTTAAACACGCAAAGAGCACACTGCTTCATAGTTGCATGCCCTTGCGAAAATGTCGGCGTCGTGGCTACCTTTTACAACTCGTTGTCTACGTGACGTCATATATTCAGAAACGGCCGCCCCTGCCTGTGTTCGTTCTACACAACAATCACGCCATCTAGGTACCAACATACACTACAATTCAAATGCATGTTCGGTTAAATGGAATTCATAAAACCAAACAGCGGTTGCCACTATATGAAGCGGTCGGGTAAGATGCTGCAGAAGAAGAAGTTACATACATCAACGAGAGTTTAGCCAGATTTAGCCATACATTCATCCAAACAAATAATAAAGTGGACGTGTGGACAAGGAAGCCATTGCTTGATCGAGAATTCTGCTATGTTTCCTTTGTGTATAGCCCGCCCTTATCAGACATCTATAAATGTTATGTTTAAACATATTCGCACTCCCAGCATTAACACAATCATTAGATAATGCTTTCCTTTCATTTATCTTCCTCTGTGAGAATTAGTAGTTTTGTGTGATTGAGAATCGTGCTAGTGGCGCCGAATAGCGACCAATGGCAAATCAAAATTTTCGAAAATTGTTTGTTAATCGGATTAACAGATAAACGAAATGTTATGTTTAGTATTATTAGAAAACTCGTTGTTTACTGGAATTGTTTTTATTGTGTTAGTATTTAATTATGATGGAGAACAAATATTTTGAGATGTAGTAGAAGTTGTGGATTTGTGTTGGTGACAACATAATAGTTAAGTAAATATGTTTGCGTTCTCACTTTCGACAATGGGTTTAGATAAAGGAAATTTATTTTTAAAGTGCTTTTTTCTGTAACAAATCTTGTACCAGATGCAATTTGGTGTATACCATCGTTGTGTGTGTATTGTCTAGGTTCTAATGAGATAGAGTTTGTTTAGCATATTATTTGATGTGAATGTTTGATACAGGACTGTTTTGGTGCAACTATTACGTAACTTTTGACAAGTCATCTTGCAAGTTGCATAGGCAACCAAGCCTTTCCGTGGTCTACGTGATTTATATGTGTACTAAAATGATTGAATGGTTATGAGACGACAACTGTTATTAGTGGTAGAAGAAGTACAAAACTGCTGACGCCGGATAATTCTGTTAGAAAATTTAGATAAATCAGACATCAGGGACTTTGGATGATTCTCCGAGACATGGAAATGTGAAGCAATGTTCGTTCCAACAGAATATACTCACCGAGTAAGATAATGTGATTATACCCATGTCTCGTGTTAAGAGTTTTGACGTGCAAGAACAATAATTGTCGGTGTATTATTCTTGATTAAAGAGACGATTATTTCGCCGTTATTTCATCACTACCGTCATCGATTATGCATCGGTGAACATTAGTACACAGATTGCCTCTTTGAGAACTATTCGTTGTCCGGACTGCCTCCTTGTGGACGTCCATCGACAGTCCGAGCTGCACGCTTGACTGCACTCGATGGAGCACACTGTACTATTGACTGCACTCGCCGGGGCACGCTGTACGCTTGACTGCACTTGCCGGGACACGCTGTACGCCTGACTGCACTCGACGGAGGACGCTATACGCTTGACTGCACTCGGCGGGGCACAATTAATTGCATTCCCTGTGGCTAGTTTGGCATCCTACGCGCTGGACCTGTCTATGCTAGAAGCGACGCCAGCAAGTTCCTAAGATACTGTGAGTCATTATGTAAACTGTGATGAATATGTTGGACGTTGATATATTGTAATTCTATTCAGCATACTTGATTTTATGATTGTTTCCTATACTATCTTCCGTTTACGTTCCACAAACTGCAGCCAGTCCTCATCACTCCATAAATACCTTCAGATCGTGTATATAGATTTTAATATAGTTTTTAACCTAAAAACACCCATTGTTGCCCCAATAGCGGTGCAATGTCTTTTAACTGGCCCTGACTGGAACTACCAACGGACACAGACGCCGCAGGACTTACGACGCTCCTAAGGAGCCTAGTCCTTCAAACGAAGAAGAAGACTATTAGACGGGAAATATGTTACATATACACCTGTTGTTGAGTTATCTATAGTTGTACGAATATACACTCACTGAACCATAACGAGTATTTCCACAGGCTGCCGCATTATCCCAGCCAAACCATAAATCTGTGACAATGTCCAATCGGCATTGTTCCGTTTTAAATGCTGCTTTATGCAAATATTTATATTAATATCTTCATACCCATTCAATATTTGTAAAACGTATATGTATACGATTATTAGTCTAATGTACTAGGCGTCTTTCATAACTATGATCTTTAAGTTCTGGAATCAGTCTAGTTCCTCCAAAAAGTATAACCGTAACTCCAAAAAAGAGCCCAAGCAATCGATGAAGCCGGCGCTTTACCTTAAGATGGTCGGTTAGTGTGCTTCATGTCGTGAGTTGCTTGCGAGGATATATCGACAATCACTGATTTTGTCAATTAAATATTCTGTTAAAATTACAGTGTGACAATAATTATTTGATTTTATAATCATGAAGGAAATTTTAAGGAATATTGACGAAAAAATAAAAGACAACTATAAAGCTATAAAACGTTCATGTCAATAGGCCTATCATCAACCCAGAGAAGCAAGCGTATCTATGTTTGTTAGTTTTGTCCCAGTAAAACAGTTATCTAATTCTGATGGTTACTTTTCACTACTATGCATAATATTGTCAATGATTATGACAACATTAAAAAAAAATGTAACTTTCAAGATGGCTAGGAATCGAGTATTGTGAAGTATGTGTATAACGCTTTTATATTAACAAAAACTAACACCCGAAAGATTGCAGATACAATCGGTGCCTCTTATTCCGGATATTCAACAGAACGAATATATTTTCTTTCTTAGCTGCGCTTCCACGTTTGCTCGCAGGGCAAGTGGCACAGTCCTTCACTGAACAATGTATGGTACGGTTCTAGAAAGTCATCTCTGTCTACCTGGTGCACTGCGGATCAATTCATCTTTAATACCGACAACCAGTTATTTCCTAGTAGATTCGGTCCCAATCCAGACACAAAAGCGTGGAAATTATAATGCACGTTGTTGTTGTTGTCTACCTTCAGCTGAACCTGTCCTAACTGCTGAATAGTGCTGCCTGCATAGGCATACAAACGTGGTACTTTATTTATCTCTAAAGCTAGTAGTGGGGCTGATCCTTTTTCTATGGTCCACTCCTTTTTCGAAATCAACGAAACTGAGGCTCCTTTGTTTATTTCCATAGTTATCCATGTTCCTGTCTCACAGTACAAACACACGGGTTTTACTGTGTCGTTGCGAGTTGTGTGGTATGTCTGTTCACACAAATCATTGATGGTGGTGATGCGTCTGCTCAAAACATTCTTGCAAAATGGTTAGGTTTGTAAAAGGCACGTTCTTATATAGCAATGTCCAGTCCTTGGGACAAATCAAAGCGCTCTACACTTCACTCCGTGGTGGAACGGTTCATTTCAATGCCATTTCGACTTCTCTGTGAAGCATTCAGCAACGTTGCAATTACAGCGCGAAGACTTTTCTTTCAGAAAACCATCTCTGCCTCTGCCTATAGCCTGACAGCCTACAGTTGAGTGAACTGTGGAAACATGGGATCAACGAAATTGCCAAAGCTTTGAAATGGCATCAAGAAGATTCGAACCCGGGTTCTCTCGGTTGAGAGCCCGACGTTCTAACAACTACGTTACCGCGCCTCCTATAAAAAATACGTGTTACGTGTGTGGTATATCTTGTTCCAGACTTTACACGTCATCTCATTATGGGGTTGTCCTCCACATCCAGGACACGATCTTGCATTCGCCTAGTACGGTAACACATTCTGATGGACTTCTTTTGATTGTCTGTCATGTGTTGCATCAGCCATCTGGCGATCACGATAGAAACTACTTCTGCCCCGTCCTCGTAAAGATCAGCGATGACTATATTCATTCTGGTTCAAGTCTTACCAACTGTCCCGTTGACATCTCTCTCCTTTTCTCTTCTCTCATCATTCTCTACTGTGTCACCACCTAGCAATCTCTCCCCACTTACCCGTTTATCTTTATTTTACCGTACACTCTGCCTCCCACCATCTGCTACTCATTCTATGTCACAGTCTTACCAACTGTCCCTCTCACATCTCTTTCGTTGTCTCTGCTCTCCCCGTCTCCCCACCTGGCTGGACACAGTCCAATTCACCCTGTCCTGTCATCATCACAACCAACTTGTCTACCTCCGTTAGTAAACATTTCACCGTCTTGCACACACTAAATACAACATAAAAATAACCCACCTTTACGTCCTCCACGAATCTACACACTCGGACTTAGCGAATTCTACCCAGCTGTCACAACTAGACCATATCAGACGACGATTCGCCTTTAGTTGCCGTTTGCACTTCGCCATGTTAGAAATTAAATTTTTTATTATTTATATTCAGTTATGTTTACAATTTATTATCGGTAGTCTTCATAAAGACTGTTTCTTCTATTGTAGTACACACTTTATGTTAGATTATTTAAGTTTTAATAACATTTTCAAATATACACCTGCTTCTTATTCTATCCCACTAACCACAACATACCTTATTAATGTTAGCGCTAACGAGAATGACTCCCTGTGGCTAACTTTTGACATCAAATATTGCCTAAGCAAGGTCTCTAGCTATGTTTAAAATACATGTAATAAAAATAAAATGCGATCAATATTCCAAGCTTTTTTCGATATGTAACTTCAATTATGTGTTCCCATCAATATTTTCCCGTCATGTTTATTTGCCGCAATAGTGGGCAAAACATGGATACGTCTCTATCAAAGTATGTTTTTTCAAGTTTTTTGTACTTTTTGCTTTTTTATAAATGTTACGTTGTGTTCTTGTTGTTACTTGAGAGGTAAAATTAAAACGTGTTACAAAACTTGCGTTTGTCTTATTTATTCATATATTTTACTTCCAAAGATGCTCTCAAAGTGGCGTTTAATACGACGACATACATTGTTTAGTCCACTTCACAATGCTTTCTCAATAATCATAGAACATCATCAAACAAAAGATCCTACATCTATCATACTAAGTTTCACTATTAACTGGTAGATTTATACATCAAATGTAGGAAAGGTGTGCTGTAATCTTGAATCAAAAAGTGCCTATCGTAAGTTACATATCGGGTCCTGTCTTGGATGTTCTGTTTCAATTTAGTTGAACAATAAAACTTAAAAATTATCTATTGAACTTTCTAATCTCTGCCACCCGGATGTATTTTATGTTTTATGCGCAAGAATTATTACTCATATAAAATAAAACATAAGCATTACAAATACACGCAAAATTGTGACAACTAAAGTTTTCTTTGCAATAGTCCAATAGTCGGTCTAGGATTGTCATGCTATTACAGCTATTTACAACGAGGATCGTCAGTTAAGATTACGTGTCGTGTTAAATATATAAATGTATGGTTACCTGCGAGCAGATGTTCGTGTTCTGATGCTAGACCTGTTTAAAATCAGCAAGCGTTATTGCTGGTACGATGTTTTCTATGCTGAAACAGACTCAACAAACAGTAATTCTTTAAATATTTGCGTTTTTGTTCCGACTCTCTCATTTAAAGTACAAATCACGTGTAGTACTTCCGGCCTAGTAGTTTGCGATATTAACCCTGACGGAGTGACCCATACGCAGCAATTAAGAATAGGGTCATTAATTATCAACGATCAAAGGGACTAATGGAGACGAGAAACCAACACAACACGGTATGGAACGAGTGCACACGTATTTTATTGAACGACACAAGCAGCATGACGATACATCAAGGGTAGCATGTAATATCACCACTACGACTACGACTACGATGAATATGATGATGATGACTTGACTTGCGGATGTTGACCATCACGCCAGAGGTCGCGAGCTTAGGGGTGTCTCCACCTCGCCAGAGGCTCGAGGGTGATCGACGATGATGATGAGTCGACTTGCGGATGTTTACCATCACGCCAGAGGTCGCGAGCTTACGGGTGGTGCATCCACCTCGCCAGAGGCTCCATCGATGTAATACTACTACTACTATGACGAGCGATAATACAGTCTACCTTATCGCAGCTGTTTAAGCCAATCAAACACGCGGCAATCGTTAGCTACTAGATCGGTGCCGAATATGTTAACAAAAGTTCTCATTGGAACGCCAATACAACGAAGCAATACAAAAGCAACACAATATTATCCACAAACGGACTCTGAAGCCTCTTGGTATTATGAGTCCAATCGGAACAATGTTCTTTCAGGAAGGTGCGGAACGCAGCGTGTCGTGGCGGCAGACCGTACGAGCAGATGTAATCGCCGCGTCCGTCGGAGTCCAGGTAGAGCGCTATCAAATGTTCGCCCGGTTCGTCGCCGTCGTTGGTGTTGCACACGAAGGCCGCGGGCAGAGTGCCGTCTATCGTCGTGGGCAGTCCGTCTTTGGGTACGACGCCGCGAAATATCGATCTGGCGCGCGGGTCCATCGCCAGTAGTCTAGCGATCTGCAGGGTGTCCATCTCAGTAGTCGTAGATGACGTTGCGGTTCTTGTCGATTTCCAGCACGGACTCGAGCTCGGCGTAGACGACGACGTTCACTTTGTTCAGCAGCGCGTTGCGGAAATGCAGTTCTATGCGCAGGTTGCCCTTTTGTACCAGATGGAGGCAGGGACCGTCGCACTGGTCGGGGGTCAGGTCGAAACTGAAGCCGTGTCGGTAGTCGCTACGAGTCAGTCCGTTCCCCTCGTCCTGCCACATCTTGCCGGTCGTGGAGAACAGACTCATGTAGCTCCTGACGAAGAGGTCGTCTGCGAAATTGGGCTGGAAAGGTTTGGAGGGTATCTGTCGTCCGTCCACGTACACCGCGTGGAAGTTGATGTCGTTGTTCTTGGCGTGAAACGGATTCTTGGTGTACACGCCGTTGTAGGCATCGTTATCGATGCAGCACAGCACCAGACGTTTCGGCAGGGTACCGAGGAACAGGTTCTCGTACGTGTGCGACCGAGTGCCAGCAGGAATGGAGTACACCTTGCACTCAACGGATCGCATCGGATACTTGACCGTACTTTTCTCCAGAGCCTTGATGTGCGCCATCTGCACGGTCGGATTCAGGGTGGCCTTCTTTGCAAACAAGGCGGCATTGACTATTTGTATTTTGTAATCGGGGTCGATCCCACCAGCCATGAGTGCAAAAGCAGGCTTACTACGCACCAGTCGTATCTTGACATCGACGCCGTTGATCAGGAATTTATCCTGCAGAAAGAGATCCACGTGGAGACGGCCCGTCATATCGACCAGACGACTCATTACGATGTTCTCTCGTCGAGCCACGAACCCTTCGTTAGCCTCGGGTCCGTCGGCTATCTCGACGGCGTCCATGCGAGTGGCCGTGTCCTTGTGCCACAGCTGACTCGTCAGTTGCGTGTCCTTGGCATCGGGACCGTAGCTCAGCAGCGTCTCTATGTAGGCGCGATACGCATACGTGTTGGTCGAAGGGGTCACGAGCGTGCCGTTCAGATAGACGTCGACTTGACTGAACAGCGCATGCAGCCAGTTATTCACTGGTCCCACGGGGTCGGCCAAGTCGAGATCGTCCCCGTTGGCTCGTGTCACCTTCGCCTGCACGTGCAGCATCGTGTTGGCGAGATCCAGGTAATCGTCGCCCGATCCGGGTATGAGGAATTCTATCGGTCCACCCGAGTCCAGAGAGGACATGGGCTGATGTTCCACTACGTGGCTGTCGATGATGCTGTTCTGAGTGGGGGGTACGGTAAAGAGATCCAGTTCGGTCTTGACCCCTTCGCACGACTGTCTATGTACGAAAGCCATCGTCGTTATCGAATATGTCGGCTTCACGTTTCGCGGACGTCTGTCTCTTGCGTCGTCTCTTTGCTAAAGTGACTCCTTTCTTCGCCGGCGCGCGTTTTATACGTTTACGAGCTCGCACGCCAGGGGCCAAAAGGCCACGCATCAGATTCCTACCGGCATCCGCGACGCGTCGTTTGGTTGCCCTTTTTATGCTCTGTCCGGACATGACGTCGTCGGCTATGCGCACGCCGGTCTTCAACGCCCCCTTTCCCAACGCCACGGCACCTCTCTTGATGAGTGGCATGGCGCTACGCAACAGACCTCCGAACAGACTGCCTAGTCCGTGACCCCGCTGGTATTGGGCACCGGCGAAGTAGGGCAGTGCACCACCCGCCTGACGCGCGTAATACTCGTTGTCATTCATCTTCAGAACAGTCCGGTCCTGCGTCGTCGAAAATGAAGCGTCACCGTCACTCTACCGTACTCGAATGACACGCGCCGCCCGGTGTCGTCTCTTATATCCATCTCGATCGACTTGAAGTGCGAGTACAACAGAGGCACGTAGTGAGTGTTAGTGAACCTATTGGATACCGTGGCACCGTGAATTCTGCCAACCGGGAGGGCTCGCAACATGCGAGACTCCACGACGTCCGTGTAGACGTAGATGGTATCGAACCCGCTATTCATGTTCACCACGTCTTCGGCTACTTTACGGAAGGGGTACGAACCATAGGGACTGTGTGTAGGTGGCGGTGGTATAATCACGGTGGCTGACGTTCCAACTGGTCTCGGGTGATCGTGCTGGCGTGTGCTGTCTGCTGCTGGTGCTGCCGGCGGACTGGTGACGATCGACTCACGAAATCCTAACATAGGTGCCAACGCACTGTGGTAATGTAAAATTGTACCAACGGCAAATTTTATTCCAATGCTCCTCACAGTTTAACAATATCTAGCAAGATTTAACAAGATTGCCATCCAAGACAAAGGCCCAGGTGACAAGTGGACAAGGAAGCCATTGGCGTATCGAGAGTCCCACAATGTTCATTTATGTGTAACTCCCTCCTGAGATATGTGTCAACCTTGATTCTAAACATATTCACGATGCTAGCATTTACAAAATCAGTAAATAATTTGTTCCATTCATGTATTGTCCTCTGCGAGAACGAGTACTTCCTGATATATAATCTACGCTGATCCTTGACTAATGGTTGGTGAATCCACGACTATTTTTCCATTTCTCTGCGTGGGATCTTATACAAGGGTAGGGCGGGGGAATACGCCCACCTTAAGCAAGAAATTGAATAACAACAAATAACAAAGTTTATTCGAAAAAAAAAAGTTTTTACTCCGAAAGAAGCAGTTACACTCTATTAAAATAAACAGTATTAAAAGTTTGATTACACAGAGTTTTTTCGAGTTATACGCATTCTAAAAAATGTCTTATTGCCCCAGCAAAGGGCAATACGCCCACAGAAAGGGGCAATGGTAGGCGTTTCGCCCACAACAAATCAGGGAATCGTATTAACATCACATTTGTCAAGTATAACATACATCTGATACCTACCAATTAAGCATATGTAGTTCCGTATTATACGGCTATTGGCAGTTTAGTATAATTGATACAATTAAATAAATGTGTCATGCATACTGCAAGTCGTCTCATTTATGTCAAGCTAGCACAGTTTCTATTATGGTCGTGTATAACATTATATTGAAACAAATGTCATAATTAAAATTCATTACGTTAATGTTTTCTCTTATTGCTATTAGCCATTACATGACATGAAGTGACTGTCCTAGTCCTCGTCTGATTCACAGTTGGGACAAATGAACTCCGTGTATTCTGGTGTTGCACTGCTCGTGGGCCAATTTCTTGCACTTTTGACACTCGACCCATTTTCCTAGCGATTTGCGAACGCTCAGGTTGGCATGTCTTTCTAGTAAGCTCTTCAGCCAGTCTTTTCCGGCCAATTTGTTTCTCGCCGTCTTATGCCAAACGTCTGACATCAGTAGGAGTTAGACCATACATGGCCATCTCCATTGTCTGGATGTGGTCATTGTTGACCAACTCAATCTCCGGCAGCAGCGCCGATGAGGAACCCAGCCTCACCTTTCCAGGTGTATCAACAAGAATAGTGCGAGACGGAATTACCAATTCTTTGCTGACACGGTTGAGCGGCATGCCGTCTCTCCCTAATCTCAACGCATCTTGCAAGTTGCCATCACCGCACACTCCTCTGTTTGCTTTTTTGTTGTAATGCCTGACCTTGATTTAGACTGCAAATGAACATACAGGATAATTAAATGCGGTATAATAAAGAAATGTAATCATGCATACCTATTTTCTGCTTTACACTAAGTGGTGCACAGAGACAGGTAGTAGTAGGATTGGTATTGTTAGTTGTATAATTATTATACCGAAGGTATGATTGTTCTTTATGTAATATATATATATATATATATATATATATATATATATATATATATATATATATATATATATATACATGCCACGTTTGCAAAATGTTGATATACCACAGCGGCGGGGCAAAACGCCCACCTAGGCGTATTGCCCCCTTTGTTGGTAGGCGTCTCGCCCCAATAGTACTAATTTGATAAATAGGTGGCGTCCAATAAGCGTCCTTATTATCACCCACAATCAATGCTGCTAATATGTTTACAAGTTAATTATGATGATATATGCCTAGTGGCAAAACAACACACTTGGTTACGATAACTTTATTAACACAAAGGTAGACATTAAATTTTACATCAATACCAAGAAAAACACGAAACGTTGATTTTCATACTTACTTTCGAACATCCACTTTAGCGCTCTTGTCAGAGGAAAGCGAGATATGGCAGCACTTGAAAAAGCATAACACGTGGTATACTGCATTAGGCGTTCGTTGGAAAAGTGCTATGGGCGTATTGCCTCACATGGGCGTATTGCCCCGCCCTATCCTACTTCCCCTGACATAGGTACCAGGTAGAACGGATCAATAGAAAGCGTATCTATATCGATATGGGCGTATTGCCTCACATGGGCGTATTGCCCGCCCTACCCTACTTCCCCTGACATAGGTACCAGGTAGAACGGATCAATAGAAAGCGTATTTATATCGATATGGTCTCCACGCTTGCATACATTATTCTAAACGAGGCCTAACTATTGATTTACACAGATATATAATTAGCTTTTTTCCTTGTATGTTATATTTCTCCTAATCAACCCAACAATTGGAATACAATTTGAAACTGCAATACCAAACTTCTCTGAAACGTTCATATCAGCACTTATTGTTACTCCTAGGTCCTTTTCTTTTTAACGTTTTTTATGTTTACATCCAAGTTCCCGTTTCCTGTATGTAGGCATTGGCATTTCCCAAAATTGAATAACCCCTGCCATTTTTCAGATCATTTAACGAATTTGTCTAGATCGTTTTATAAATGTATATTATGTATTGTTCATTGTTAACCTTTCTAAATACTTTCGTGTCATCCGCAAATTTCAGTACGTTGCTTGTTATGTTATCGTCCAAATTATTGATACATATTAAGAAAAATAAAGATCCTAATAATGATCCTTGTAGTACCCCACTGAAAACTGATTTCCAGTTTGAAACCTTAAAATTTCAGTACTTTGCTTGTTATGTTATCGTCGAAATCATTGATACATATTCAGAATAATAAAGATCCCAATAATCATCCTTGAGGTACCCCACTCAAAACTGATTTCCAGTTTGAAACCTCTCCATCTACTACAACACGCTGTCTTCTGTCAGTCAGCCATTGCTCTATCCAGTCAATTATTCCATCCCCGATACCATGGGTTTTTAACTTAAATAGTACTTTTTGATATGGCACTTTATCAAGAGCTTTCTGAACATCTAAGTAGATAATATCTACAGGTGATCCTTCGTCTATACAATTAGTTATTTCTTCAAAAAACATAACATAGTTGTTAAGCATGACCTCTCTTTTAGGAATCCATGTTGAGATGGATTTAATAATGTATGCCTAACAAGGAAGTCTTAATTAACCTTTCTAATAATTTACAAATCACTTATGTTAAATTCACTGGTTTGTAATTCTCTGACTTATTTCTCGAACCCTTTTTAAATAATAATAATATGATATTTGCTTCTTTCCATTCAAGAGGAATTACTTCTTCTTTTATTGACAATTCGGACACACTTGCAAATGGTATACTAATGTGTTGTACTGTTTCTATTAATAGTTTTGGAGGAATATATATATATATATATATATATATATTGCCTACACAATATAATATCAGTAGATTGTGTCATAGATATGTCCTGCTATATATATATGAGTGTATATATATATATATATATATATATATATGAGTGTATATATATATATATATATATATATATAGGTATATATATATATATATATATATATATATATATATATATATATATATATATATATATATATATATATATATATATATATATATATATATATATAGGTATATATATATAGGTATATATATATATATACACTCATATATATATACACTCATATATATAAAAGATCATGTAAGATCATCAAATGAAAAAAATTAATATTTACCAATTTAAATAACAACATGTAGCCAGTGGCATTTTTAGGGGGATGCCATTGACCCACGGCCCCTTTGGCTTATTTCCCATATTTTCCCGTTGCGCCTCTACATGGTAGCATGCGTGACTAGGCTCGCCCCCCACCCCCCAATACGATATCCTAGATACGCCACTGCATGTAGCTAACGACTAACTAACTTGGAGGCTAGCTAGTTTAGTGACTAACTAATAACTAACAACACTTATCATTATGTCACGCGGTATGCGTGTCTATACAACTAAATATTTATTGACTAGAGTATTACAGCGAAGCCACGGGGTGTGTGCTTCGTATTCAAAGAGTCTCTTGTCAGTCCTATGTTACCTGCTGTGTTTTATTTACAAAAAAACCCATCGAATTGGCGCTTGTCGCATGCGTCATATATGAGCTAAGCAATGATCGACTAATCCCTGACATCTGAACAAGACAGTCACATTAATGTCAAATATTTTCAATTTCTTACAACAGGGAGTCCACTGACTGAGTTAGAATGTAAATGTTACGTGTGTGCCATTCTACAGTAATGGCTAATGCGAATATTTGTGTCCAAGAATTACGCAAATTATGTTTTGATGCAATGCATGTCATTAGCCAAGTATACATCCATACATACGTTTTTCTCAAATATATATTGTTCACGTTAATTACTGTTCTATCGACCAATTTGTTCAATTAAGGTAGCAGGATCCCATTAAAAATGTGATTTTTTTTAATTTGTACATATTTTTTTAAAATGCACTATAGTTGTAGCTTAATTATTGCTAAACAAGTATAAACTTTGGGTTTGCTGTTAGACAGAACAGTGGTGATTTGTTGAGCATGCAGCAGGCAGTCCTCGCCAGTCTGTATCATGTGGCCGATGATGCGTGGTTCAAATATTCACTTGATCCTGATAACTTTAAACATAAACATGACTTTCCGAAGCAATAGTTCAGCTAATAGAACTGATCTATGACGATCTGAGTGATGCAACACTGCTCTCAAAGTGCCTTCATGGACAAACACAACACAACAATGAGTGTTTAAACAAGCTCATTTGGGATCGCTGCAGCAAGGAAGTGTTTGTTGGACGCCAGACTGTAGAGGAGGCTGTCTATAGTGCAACTGGACAGTTTAATGATGTCAATGCATCTATCCTAAGCTTATTTCAGTACTTGGGGCTGCAGCCAGGGGCATTTACAACTGCACATGCTGTAGGAGCGGACACCATGCGTCTGTACGGCGTGAAACACAAATCGTCCGAGTCCGCAAAAAAGCGTCGCAAGGTGCTGCGAGCCAAAAGAAAGGGTTTCAAGATAAAAGAACAGGAGGAAATACCTATGAGAGTGGGGCTCATGCATGATATGGAGTGTATAAAACAACTCACTGTTTCTGTAGGTTTACATATACCGCCGTAAGAATGCAGTGCAAAACTTTAAACGCATTTTACTCAACTATCATTTTTTCGTGAATGTGTTCCACCTTCAAACATGTTATCTCCAACACCATTAAAGATATTGCTCTGATTTTTTCAGCATTGTTTCTTTATATAATTGGCTAAGGAATGATGGAACGATTTTGTGTTTAAATGGTGGAATGTGATTTTTATTAAGCACGAATATTTAATTAGGCGCTAGAATATAAGAAAAAATTGTATAAATGTTGTAAAAATATTTAAATTTCTTTTTGTAATATCTATTTCCCTCAGAATATGCCTTTACGTGTTATCCTTGACTGTTGTTAATTTCATATCCCTGCTGTGTATAGTTAAAGTTTTATCATGTTTGAAAATTGAGCCCCTTTCGACTGTCGCGGCAGCCATATTGTCAGCTAATTAGCATAATTTATTCCAAAAAAATTATTTCCTACCAAATTTAAACCATGTGCTATTTTATGGTACATCAAGTTAATGACAATATTATATGGTTTTAAAAGTAGTTCAAAAGGGATCCTGCTACCTTAATGTGATCGACACATTTCAGAGGCATCAAGGTGTAACAAACACCCTAACAATCTGGAATGGCCGCCATTTCCAAGGCACCGATCCAACAAATTATATTAAATTCCCACAGTTTATATTTGACTTTCTTTTTGTAACATGCCTATAAAAAGTATATTAATGTTGACCTGTTTTCAAACAATTACATGAGATTTATGTTGTTGTGAGGCGGAAAGCAGTAGAACACAATGAATTCGGCCAACAAAAAAATAATTGTTGATGCATAAAAAAAAACTTAAGTTGAACCTACATTGGTGTTGTACATGTTGTATATGTTGTACATGATGTACATGATGTACATGTTGTACGTGATGTACATGTTGTACATGTTGTATATGTTGTACATGATGTACATGTTGTACATGATGTACATGTTGTGCATCCATGTGTTGAAATCATCCCGTAATAAACGACGCGGTGTCGCGTTAATAGAAGATATTTTGAGACGTAGCGTTTCTTCCGCATGAGAATATTAATTAATAAAAGCAAGTTGGACTCGGTGTGTGTGGTGTATGTGGTGTGTGTGGTGTGTGTGGTGTGTGTGGTGTGTGTGTGTTGTGTGTTATGTGTGACTTATGAAATTGTCGTGAACCGATCTGGACGAAAAGTCCGTCACATAAACAGCATGGCTGATGTCCGTATGTAATTAATACGAAAAACAAATCGATGTTGTTTTGAGTGTTATGAAGGGATTATACTGACAACCTGTCCACCATGTTGCAACAGAAAGGCAATGATATAATACACATTTATTGTACTTCCGTTATGACCCCTCTCAAAACAACACCTATTTTACATACGCTATTAGTTTTTGCAAGACCCCGGACATATAACAAAACAATATTATATCTCATTTGACTGTGCCATGTTTTTGCATCTTCAGCCCATTATTGAAATGAGAAACAGTCAAACATACACATTAATTACAACAATCATATCATAACAGGAAGCACACAGCCAGGGGCGTTCGCAGGCTTATTTCCAGAGGGGGTGGCAAACAAATTCTGCTGTCTGATTTCGACCAGAAATCTTTACACTTCTAGAGGGGGCAAACATTCTGCTGTCGGATTTCGAAAATCTTAGATGTGAAATGTCTACAATAATGATATAATTGTATATAATTAATCAACAAATATACTATATGATTAACTTAACACAAACAGTAAACGATCTACTCGCATAAAAGACCTAAAGTTTACAAACATCCATATCCGGGGGAGGGCAGTAATGGAACGAAGCTCATATGATTTTACAAGGTCTCTATTAATATATAGTTTGTTTGGTCGCATATACAAATCGTATGTACAACCACTGTTGAGAACTGCCTGTAAGTAAACGATTATCCAAATTACTATCTTGGTGTCTAAAGTCTTGAAAAATTCTTACTTACCCATTTATGGTAACGACTGTTTCGAATGCATTCACTTCCTAAGACTTTGTTTGCTTAAACACGCAAAGAGCACACTGCTTCATAGTTGCATGCCCTTGCGAAAATGTCGGCGTCGTGGCTACCTTTTACAACTCGTTGTCTACGTGACGTCATATATTCAGAAACGGCCGCCCCTGCCTGTGTTCGTTCTACACAACAATCACGCCATCTAGGTACCAACATACACTACAATTCAAATGCATGTTCGGTTAAATGGAATTCATAAAACCAAACAGCGGTTGCCACTATATGAAGCGGTCGGGTAAGATGCTGCAGAAGAAGAAGTTACATACATCAACGAGAGTTTAGCCAGATTTAGCCATACATTCATCCAAACAAATAATAAAGTGGACGTGTGGACAAGGAAGCCATTGCTTGATCGAGAATTCTGCTATGTTTCCTTTGTGTATAGCCCGCCCTTATCAGACATCTATAAATGTTATGTTTAAACATATTCGCACTCCCAGCATTAACACAATCATTAGATAATGCTTTCCTTTCATTTATCTTCCTCTGTGAGAATTAGTAGTTTTGTGTGATTGAGAATCGTGCTAGTGGCGCCGAATAGCGACCAATGGCAAATCAAAATTTTCGAAAATTGTTTGTTAATCGGATTAACAGATAAACGAAATGTTATGTTTAGTATTATTAGAAAACTCGTTGTTTACTGGAATTGTTTTTATTGTGTTAGTATTTAATTATGATGGAGAACAAATATTTTGAGATGTAGTAGAAGTTGTGGATTTGTGTTGGTGACAACATAATAGTTAAGTAAATATGTTTGCGTTCTCACTTTCGACAATGGGTTTAGATAAAGGAAATTTATTTTTAAAGTGCTTTTTTCTGTAACAAATCTTGTACCAGATGCAATTTGGTGTATACCATCGTTGTGTGTGTATTGTCTAGGTTCTAATGAGATAGAGTTTGTTTAGCATATTATTTGATGTGAATGTTTGATACAGGACTGTTTTGGTGCAACTATTACGTAACTTTTGACAAGTCATCTTGCAAGTTGCATAGGCAACCAAGCCTTTCCGTGGTCTACGTGATTTATATATACTAAAATGATTGAATGGTTATGAGACGACAACTGTTATTAGTGGTAGAAGAAGTACAAAACTGCTGACGCCGGATAATTCTGTTAGAAAATTTAGATAAATCAGACATCAGGGACTTTGGATGATTCTCCGAGACATGGAAATGTGAAGCAATGTTCGTTCCAACAGAATATACTCACCGAGTAAGGTAATATGATTATACCCATGTCTCGTGTTAAGAGTTTTGACGTGCAAGAACAATAATTGTCGGTGTATTATTCTTGATTAAAGAGACGATTATTTCGCCGTTATTTCATCACTACCGTCATCGATTATGCATCGGTGAACATTAATACACAGATTGCCTCTTTGAGAACTATTCGTTGTCCGGACTGCCTCCTTGTGGACGTCCATCGACAGTCCGAGCTGCACGCTTGACTGCACTCGACGGAGCACACTGTACTATTGACTGCACTCGCCGCGGCACGCTGTACGCTTGACTGCACTTGCCGGGACACGCTGTACGCCTGACTGCACTCGACGGAGGACGCTATACGCTTGACTGCACTCGGCGGGGCACAATTAATTGCATTCCCTGTGGCTAGTTTGGCATCCTACGCGCTGGACCTGTCTATGCTAGAAGCGACGCCAGCAAGTTCCTAAGATACTGTGAGTCATTATGTAAACTGTGATGAATATGTTGGACGTTGATATATTGTAATTCTATTCAGCATACTTGATTTTATGATTGTTTACTATACTATTTTCCGTTTACGTTCCACAAACTGCAGCCAGTCCTCATCACTCCATAAATACCTTCAGATCGTGTATATAGATTTTAATATAGTTTTTAACCTAAAAACACCCATTGTTGCCCCAATAGCGGTGCAATGTCTTTTAACTGGCCCTGACTGGAACTACCAACGGACACAGACGCCGCAGGACTTACGACGCTCCTAAGGAGCCTAGTCCTTCAAACGAAGAAGAAGACTATTAGACGGGAAATATGTTACATATACACCTGTTGTTGAGTTATCTATAGTTGTACGAATATACACTCACTGAACCATAACGAGTATTTCCACTGGCTGCCGCATTATCCCAGCCAAACCATAAATCTGTGACAATGTCCAATCGGCATTGTTCCGTTTTAAATGCTGCTTTATGCAAATATTTATATTAATATCTTCATACCCATTTAATATTTGCAAAACGTATATGTATACGATTATTAGTCTAATGTACTAGGCGTCTTTCATAACTATGATCTTTAAGTTCTGGAATCAGTCTAGTTCCTCCAAAAAGTATAACCGTAACTCCAAAAAAGAGCCCAAGCAATCGATGAAGCCGGCGCTTTACCTTAAGATGGTCGGTTAGTGTGCTTCATGTCGTGAGTTGCTTGCGAGGATATATCGACAATCACTGATTTTGTCAATTAAATATTCTGTTAAAATTACAGTGTGACAATAATTATTTGATTTTATAATCATGAAGGAAATTTTAAGGAATATTGACGAAAAAATAAAAGACAACTATAAAGCTATAAAACGTTCATGTCAATAGGCCTATCATCAACCCAGAGAAGCAAGCGTATCTATGTTTGTTAGTTTTGTCCCAGTAAAACAGTTATCTAATTCTGATGGTTACTTTTCACTACTATGCATAATATTGTCAATGATTATGACAACATTAAAAAAATGTAACTTTCAAGATGGCTAGGAATCGAGTATTGTGAAGTATGTGTATAACGCTTTTATATTAACAAAAACTAACACCCGAAAGATTGCAGATACAATCGGTGCCTCTTATTCCGGATATTCAACAGAACGAATATATTTTCTTTCTTAGCTGCGCTTCACGTTTGCTCGCAGGGCAAGTGGCACAGTCCTTCACTGAACAATGTATGGTACGGTTCTAGAAAGTCATCTCTGTCTACCTGGTGCACTGCGGATCAATTCATCTTTAATACCGACAACCAGTTATTTCCTAGTAGATTCGGTCCCAATCCAGACACAAAAGCGTGGAAATTATAATGCACGTTGTTGTTGTTGTCTACCTTCAGCTGAACCTGTCCTAACTGCTGAATAGTGCTGCCTGCATAGGCATACAAACGTGGTACTTTATTTATCTCTAAAGCTAGTAGTGGGGCTGATCCTTTTTCTATGGTCCACTCCTTTTTCGAAATCAACGAAACTGAGGCTCCTTTGTTTATTTCCATAGTTATCCATGTTCCTGTCTCACAGTACAAACACACGGGTTTTACTGTGTCGTTGCAGAGTTGTGTGGTATGTCTGTTCACACAAATCATTGATGGTGGTGATGCGTCTGCTCAAAACATTCTTGCAAAATGGTTAGGTTTGTAAAAGGCACGTTCTTATATAGCAATGTCCAGTCCTTGGGACAAATCAAAGCGCTCTACACTTCACTCCGTGGTGGAACGGTTCATTTCAATGCCATTTCGACTTCTCTGTGAAGCATTCAGCAACGTTGCAATTACAGCGCGAAGACTTTTCTTTCAGAAAACCATCTCTGCCTCTGCCTATAGCCTGACAGCCTACAGTTGAGTGAACTGTGGAAACATGGGATCAACGAAATTGCCAAAGCTTTGAAATGGCATCAAGAAGATTCGAACCCGGGTTCTCTCGGTTGAGAGCCCGACGTTCTAACAACTACGTTACCGCGCCTCCTATAAAAATACGTGTTACGTGTGTGGTATATCTTGTTCCAGACTTTACACGTCATCTCATTATGGGGTTGTCCTCCACATCCAGGACACGATCTTGCATTCGCCTAGTACGGTAACACATTCTGATGGACTTCTTTTGATTGTCTGTCATGTGTTGCATCAGCCATCTGGCGATCACGATAGAAACTACTTCTGCCCCGTCCTCGTAAAGATCAGCGATGACTATATTCATTCTGGTTCAAGTCTTACCAACTGTCCCGTTGACATCTCTCTCCTTTTCTCTTCTCTCATCATTCTCTACTGTGTCACCACCTAGCAATCTCTCCCCACTTACCCGTTTATCTTTATTTTACCGTACACTCTGCCTCCCACCATCTGCTACTCATTCTATGTCACAGTCTTACCAACTGTCCCTCTCACATCTCTTTCGTTGTCTCTGCTCTCCCCGTCTCCCCACCTGGCTGGACACAGTCCAATTCACCCTGTCCTGTCATCATCACAACCAACTTGTCTACCTCCGTTAGTAAACATTTCACCGTCTTGCACACACTAAATACAACATAAAAATAACCCACCTTTACGTCCTCCACGAATCTACACACTCGGACTTAGCGAATTCTACCCAGCTGTCACAACTAGACCATATCAGACGACGATTCGCCTTTAGTTGCCGTTTGCACTTCGCCATGTTAGAAATTAAATTTTTTATTATTTATATTCAGTTATGTTTACAATTTATTATCGGTAGTCTTCATAAAGACTGTTTCTTCTATTGTAGTACACACTTTATGTTAGATTATTTAAGTTTTAATAACATTTTCAAATATACACCTGCTTCTTATTCTATCCCACTAACCACAACATACCTTATTAATGTTAGCGCTAACGAGAATGACTGCCTGTGGCTAACTTTTGACATCAAATATTGCCTAAGCAAGGTCTCTAGCTATTATATATGTAATAAAAATAAAATGCGATCAATATTCCAAGCTTTTTTCGATATGTAACTTCAATTATGTGTTCCCGTCAATATTTTCCGGTCATTTTTATTTGCCGCAGCAATGGGTAAAACGTGGATACGTCTCTTATAAAAGCATGTTTTTTTTCAAGTTTGTTGTACTTTTTGCTTTTTATAAATTTTGCGATATGTTCTTGTTCTTATTTGAGAGGTAAAATTAAACCGTGATACAAAAATTGCGTTTGTATTATTTATTCATATATTTTACTTCCGAAGATGCTCTCAAAGTGGCGTTTAATACGACGACATACATTGTTTAGTCCACTTCACAATGCTTTCTCAATAATCATAGAACATCATCAAACAAAAGATCCTACATCTATCATACTAAGTTTCACTATTAACTGGTAGATTTATACATCAAATATAGGAAAGGTGTGCTGTAATCTTGAATCAAAAAGTGCTGTAATCTTGAATCAAAAAGTGCCTTCTGTAAGTTACATATCGGGTCCTGTCTTGGATGTTCTGTTTCAATTTAGTTGAACAATAAAACTTAAAAGTTATCTAATGAACTTTCTAATCTCTGCCACCCGGATGTGTTTTATGTTTTATGTGCAAGAATTATTACACATATAAACTAAAAACATAATTGTGACAACTAAAGTTTTCTTTACAATAGTCCAGTAGTCGGTCTATGATTGTCATGCCATTACAACTATTTACAACGAAGGTCGTCAGTTAAGATTACGTGTCGTGTTAAATATATAAATTTATGGTTACCTGCGAGCAGATGTTCGTGTTCTGATGCTAGACCTGTTTAAAATCAGCAAGCGTTATTGCTGGTACGATGCTGAAACAGACTCAACAAACAGTAATTCTTTAAATATTTGCGTTTATGTTCCGACTCTCTCATTTAAAGTACAGGTCACGTGTAGTACTTCCGGCCTAGTAGTTTGCGATATTAACCCTGACGGAGTGACCCATACGCAGCAATTAAGAATAGGGTCATTAATTATCAACGATCAAAGGGACTAATGGAGACGAGAAACCAACACAACACGGTATGGAACGAGTGCACACGTATTTTATTGAACGACACAAGCAGCATGACGATACATCAAGGGTAGCATGTAATATCACCACTACGACTACGACTACGATGAATATGATGATGATGACTTGACTTGCGGATGTTGACCATCACGCCAGAGGTCGCGAGCTTAGGGGTGTCTCCACCTCGCCAGAGGCTCGAGGGTGATCGACGATGATGATGAGTCGACTTGCGGATGTTTACCATCACGCCAGAGGTCGCGAGCTTACGGGTGGTGCATCCACCTCGCCAGAGGCTCCATCGATGTAATACTACTACTACTATGACGAGCGATAATACAGTCTACCTTATCGCAGCTGTTTAAGCCAATCAAACACGCGGCAATCGTTAGCTACTAGATCGGTGCCGAATATGTTAACAAAAGTTCTCATTGGAACGCCAATACAACGAAGCAATACAAAAGCAACACAATATTATCCACAAACGGACTCTGAAGCCTCTTGGTATTATGAGTCCAATCGGAACAATGTTCTTTCAGGAAGGTGCGGAACGCAGCGTGTCGTGGCGGCAGACCGTACGAGCAGATGTAATCGCCGCGTCCGTCGGAGTCCAGGTAGAGCGCTATCAAATGTTCGCCCGGTTCGTCGCCGTCGTTGGTGTTGCACACGAAGGCCGCGGGCAGAGTGCCGTCTATCGTCGTGGGCAGTCCGTCTTTGGGTACGACGCCGCGAAATATCGATCTGGCGCGCGGGTCCATCGCCAGTAGTCTAGCGATCTGCAGGGTGTCCATCTCAGTAGTCGTAGATGACGTTGCGGTTCTTGTCGATTTCCAGCACGGACTCGAGCTCGGCGTAGACGACGACGTTCACTTTGTTCAGCAGCGCGTTGCGGAAATGCAGTTCTATGCGCAGGTTGCCCTTTTGTACCAGATGGAGGCAGGGACCGTCGCACTGGTCGGGGGTCAGGTCGAAACTGAAGCCGTGTCGGTAGTCGCTACGAGTCAGTCCGTTCCCCTCGTCCTGCCACATCTTGCCGGTCGTGGAGAACAGACTCATGTAGCTCCTGACGAAGAGGTCGTCTGCGAAATTGGGCTGGAAAGGTTTGGAGGGTATCTGTCGTCCGTCCACGTACACCGCGTGGAAGTTGATGTCGTTGTTCTTGGCGTGAAACGGATTCTTGGTGTACACGCCGTTGTAGGCATCGTTATCGATGCAGCACAGCACCAGACGTTTCGGCAGGGTACCGAGGAACAGGTTCTCGTACGTGTGCGACCGAGTGCCAGCAGGAATGGAGTACACCTTGCACTCAACGGATCGCATCGGATACTTGACCGTACTTTTCTCCAGAGCCTTGATGTGCGCCATCTGCACGGTCGGATTCAGGGTGGCCTTCTTTGCAAACAAGGCGGCATTGACTATTTGTATTTTGTAATCGGGGTCGATCCCACCAGCCATGAGTGCAAAAGCAGGCTTACTACGCACCAGTCGTATCTTGACATCGACGCCGTTGATCAGGAATTTATCCTGCAGAAAGAGATCCACGTGGAGACGGCCCGTCATATCGACCAGACGACTCATTACGATGTTCTCTCGTCGAGCCACGAACCCTTCGTTAGCCTCGGGTCCGTCGGCTATCTCGACGGCGTCCATGCGAGTGGCCGTGTCCTTGTACCACAGCTGACTCGTCAGTTGCGTGTCCTTGGCATCGGGACCGTAGCTCAGCAGCGTCTCTATGTAGGCGCGATACGCATACGTGTTCGTCGAAGGGGTCACAAGCGTGCCGTTTAGATAGACGTCGACTTGACTGAACAGCGCATGCAGCCAGTTATTCACTTCCCACGGGGTCGGCCAAGTCGAGATCGTCCCCGTTGGCTCGTGTCACCTTCGCCTGCACGTGCAGCATCGTGTTGGCGAGATCCAGGTAATCGTCGCCCGATCCGGGTATGAGGAATTCTATCGGTCCACCCGAGTCCAGAGAGGACATGGGCTGATGTTCCACTACGTGGCTGTCGATGATGCTGTTCTGACTGGGGGGGTACGGTAAAGAGATCCAGTTCGGTCTTGACCCCTTCGCACGACTGTCTATGTACGAAAGCCATCGTCGTTATCGAATATGTCGGCTTCACGTTTCGCGGACGTCTGTCTCTTGCGTCGTCTATTTGCTAAAGTGACTCCTTTCTTCGCCGGCGCGCGTTTTATACGTTTACGAGCTCGCACGCCAGGGGCCAAAAGGCCACGCATCAGATTCCTACCGGCATCCGCGACGCGTCGTTTGGTTGCCCTTTTTATGCTCTGTCCGGACATGACGTCGTCGGCTATGCGCACGCCGGTCTTCAACGCCCCCTTTCCCAACGCCACGGCACCTCTCTTGATAAGTGGCATGGCGCTACGCAACAGACCTCGAACAGACTGCCTAGTCCGTGACCCCGCTGGTATTGGGCACCGGCGAAGTAGGGCAGTGCACCACCCGCCTGACGCGCGTAATATTCGTTGTCATTCATCTTCAGAACAGTCCGGTCCTGCGTCGTCGAAAATGAAGCGTCACCGTCACTCTACCGTACTCGAATGACACGCGCCGCCCGGTGTCGTCTCTTATATCCATCTCGATCGACTTGAAGTGCGAGTACAACAGAGGCACGTAGTGAGTGTTAGTGAACCTATTGGATACCGTGGCACCGTGAATTCTGCCAACCGGGAGGGCTCGCAACATGCGAGACTCCACGACGTCCGTGTAGACGTAGATGGTATCGAACCCGCTATTCATGTTCACCACGTCTTCGGCTACTTTACGGAAGGGGTACGAACCATAGGGACTGTGTGTAGGTGGCGGTGGTATAATCACGGTGGCTGACGTTCCAACTGGTCTCGGGTGATCGTGCTGGCGTGTGCTGTCTGCTGCTGGTGCTGCCGGCGGACTGGTGACGATCGACTCACGAAATCCTAACATAGGTGCCAACGCACTGTGGTACGGTATGGTGAACACGGTGTCGGATGACATGTGCAACGACATTTTTTGAGTGATCATGCTGTAGGTCAATTTAGCTCGTGTCTTGTCCGTCGCCATAAGTCGCAGACCCCTGTTTACACGGTTCATCAATGTCACGGGACCTCTGTAATACCCCGAGGCTAACTTCATACTCGGGACAAGACCCGTAGGATTTTTCTCATTGAGGAAGAACCAGACATCTTCGTCTGTAACATTGTACCAAGTATGCGGGTACTGTATCTCTGCCAACCCGCATTCCCACTCGCCAGTCAGATCGATACGTCGAGGTAAGTCGGTGATGTAATGAGCGACGTATTGTCGGGATACATTTTCATGGAAGCGTTGCTAGGCAGTGTCAGGTAGAAATCAGTCGCCATTGCGTCGCAACGTGGGATTGGGGAGCAGGTAACCCAAAGAACTACTCAACAGGGCCGTCCACAGATTAGAATTCTCGTGACCTGTGGTCAGGTTGTAAATACTTACCAGGATGACCGTGAACAAGACGAGGACCTGACACAGAAAGACTATTTCCTCATTAGGATACACGGTACCGAACAGATGCCAAGGAGTGCTGCTGCTGCTGCTGCTGCTGCTGCTGCTGCTGCTGCTGCTGCTGCTGCTGCTGCTGCTGCTGCTGCTGCTGCTGCTGCTGCTGCTGCTGCTGCTGCTGCTGCTGCTGCTGCTGCTGCTGCTGCTGCTGCTGCTGCTGCTGCTGCTGCTGCTGCTGCTGCTGCTGCTGCTGCTGCTGCTGCTGCTGCTGCTGCTGCTGCTGCTGCTGCTGCTGCTGCTGCTGCTGCTGCTGCTGTCCTCTGCGTTCTGCGCGTCAGTACTGTCCTCTGCTGCTACTACGTCCTCTTGTTCCTCCTCCTCCTGTTCTATGACGGTGGTGGTGGTGAAGTCTCGTGTTGTCGTGTCTTGTGTCATTTCTCGAATGAAGTGTCACCGTACGCGTGGCTAGTCTTTATAGTAGTGTGGACGAGTGTCTTGGCATCGATCCAGCTGTTGAATTTGGAGGGGTAGCCGAACCATTTCACCAAAGCCTCCGTTCGTCTACCTACCTTACGACGCTGCAGTACCGCTTGCACGTAGTACAGTTTATCGGCGGGTACCGACACCTTCTGCAGCTCCATTTCGTAGAAGGTGCCTTCCAGCACTTCACCGAGATCGTCCCTCAATCGATACACGGGTGGTTCGGAGGGATGAACCTCGTGTATCGTGAACATCTCGTCGCTCCAATTCGCCGCGTAGCCTTTTTCGCACTTACCTTTGTACTTGCGGTTGCGCACGCGATCCGACACGCGCAACTTGGGCACGCTCTTACCGTCGTGTCCGTACATACGCTGCCACACCTGTTCTTGATTCTGGTAACTTACCTGTGACGGAGCCATACCGATACTGCGGTGAGGGGTGTTGTTGTACGATTGCACCAAGTCCCGAAGGACGTCGATGTATCGCCACGTCTGGTGTTTCGTGAAGTATCGCCACATGCGCGTCTTCAACGTTCTGTTGAATCTTTCCACGACGCTCGCCTTCGTCTCCGCGTTGTGCGTGGAGAAGTGATGGATGCCGTGCTTCTTCAATAGAGCCTGAACGGATTTATTCAGAAATTCCAGACCTTGATCTGTCTGCAACGTCTGTGGCCAGCCTTTGCTGAACGTGCTGTCAAGCGCTGCTACCAACGACGCCGCGGATTTGTTTTTCATGGGAACACACCAGGCCACTTTCGAGAAGACGTCGATCACCGTGAGGAGAAAGGTCATACCGTCGTTGTCCTTTTTTCAAATTCGACAGATCGACGAGATCGGCCTGCCACTGCTGACGTGGCCCACCCACGATGACGCATCGTCTCTTGAAATGACGTCTAGCCGGTTTGTGTAGTGTATAGGCATCCTGTTCTGACAACCATTCCGCGACCCTTTTTCGTGACATGCGCGCGACGCGTCACAAGGTATCGACTCCGCCGTAACTACCTACCCTTTTCGGGTCAAAGTAGACCGTCCTCAGTGGTTGTTCTTTCCTAGGCGCCATTAAAAGTGTTCCGATGGATTGGTGGTTGTGACGTTGACTCTGTAGCACGGTTCTCAATGAGTGACAACGAGTACGCTGTTCGAGCTATAGCGTCGACGATCACGTAAAGTCGCAAAATTATGCAACGATGACGCAACGGTAGTACGTGTCCTGTGGATCGCTCGACATCGGAGCGCACACTGTGCAATGGAAACGTGCCACACCGTCTTAAATGTCTTCCCAACTAGCCAATGACGCCAGAGCCTTGCGTTGACGTTCTGGAGGTAGGGTGAGCATGGAATGTTCCATCTGACCGCGTCGACGAGCGAGGGGTGTCCAACTGAGCGATCTTAGTGCGCTACCACCGCCAGAGCGAGGGGTAGTCGGCATTCGACGACGGCGACCTGGAGTGGATGTCATCGTCGGCGTCGTCGCCTGACGTATGTAGGCTCTCCTGGTGACGTTACCGACCAACTCCATGGGTAGGTTCATGGCACGGAGTTGTCTTGCGAACGGTTGCCATCCCGTTGGATCGGTCTTTCTCTTACGCAACAGATCATTCACGAGATCCACCACGTTACTTCCGGCAACCGGCACACCCTCGTGGATCAGTTCGCCACGAGCGGTCCACGCAATATCTCTTTTGAGATGTTCCATCAAACGTCTGGCTTTGCCTTGCATGGTCTTGGGGACGGTGTCCACGACGTCGGCCTCTATCCCGCTAGTAGCGGTAGTAGCAGGAGCTCCTACTGCTCCCTTCGTCGCCCCCGCCCCCGCCCCCGCCCCCGCCCCAGACTCGTTCACCGTGACCACGCGTGTCGGTTCCTTGGCGTGTTTATCAGACAAGACGTTATACCTTTGCAATACCTGATTATACAATGTTACCTTGGTCCTGTCGTCGAGGTCCTTTCTGTCGAGGATGGTCATCATCTCGTCATCGAGGGCTTGCACCTTCTTACCTAAGGTGTCCGTCTGTGGTGGTGGTGAACGAAGCGTGTCCACCATTCGTGGGTCCACCAAGGCCATCTTGCGTGCGTGTTCCATCTCTCTACCTCTTGAGCAGCACCTCTCGGAGCAAGGGTAGAAAGACCGAACTTGCCAACGGTGCTAAGAAGGCCGATAGGAAACCTCCGCTCTGTCCCTCGCCGACCTGCTGTTGCAGCAAGATGCGTCTTCTCTTGGCAGCTGGCGTTCGTCTCTGACCCAACTCGCGTAACTTCGTCCTGTATTTACTCAAACGTCGCCTCTGTAATGCGGTCAATGGAATGTTCTTTTTTAATATGTTGTAGGCACACTCGGCTAGTGCACACAACAGATCGGCGTCGGCGTTGGCGATGATGGCCCTTTTCAATTTGTTGCTCTTGATTCTGTTCAGTGCCTGTATGCACACAATGTGTCTCTTCACCAGCTCAGACATCCTGCGAATGAAGAGACTATCCACGCGTGCGGTCTTTTTATACCTTCGGCAAGTACACGTACTGAACACCGTCGTCTGGAAAGATGGCCGTGCGCAGACGCATGTCCTCGGGCGTGTCCTGTTTGAGATCGACCAATAGATAGCCGTACGGTACCGACGTGGCGTCTTTAAAAGCCTCTTGAACGAACTTGACGCGCCCTGGATACATCTGTCGAGCCAAGTGCGACATCTGCGATGCATCACGAGGATTCTTAAACACCACCATGTACTGAGAATTCAGACTGATGGTACGACTCTCTTTGTTTTTGGAGAATAGGTTCTGTACGAGATACAGCACGGACGTGTTCCTGTGATGACTTTTTTTAGTGAACAAGGTCGTGACCCGTACGTCCGTTTCTGCCATGAGATCGTCTATGACGATGAGGTTCCTCGTCGACGAATCGAACATGCTCGCACTCGGCAAATCTTCCTCGAACCGCACGTCGACCAAGTCCATCGTTGCGTAAGCCTCTTGCCATTCTCCGTAACACCACGTGATCCGTTCGGGGGGTGGATCGATCATCGCAGCAGCGTGACGCAGCATAAGCGTCACGAAAGTACTTTTGCCGCATCCCGTCGGTCCGGCGACGATGCACGTGAAAGGATGTTTCCACCGTGCGTCCATGATCGCTTATGAAAGACGACCACAGTGCATCGCCTTTTTCTACACGTCCACCGGACCCGTGCTCACCCCGTCCTCGTGCAACACGAGTTTGGCGTAGAAGTAGGTGAGAGCCGCTCGTTCCTGCACGTACGTCAACACGGTCGAGTGACGCACCCGGAACCCGCGGTTCTTTCCACTTCCGCTCCGACGGTTGGTGAGCACCTCTAGGAACGCGTTCTTGTCGATGTCGTTGTGACGTTTGCTCAGTCCTTTGGTGCTGTATTTGTCGGTGGGTCCGAAACAATAGTACGTCTTGCTACACAACCCCACGAACCCGCCACCGGACCACTCCACCTTGAACAGACCAGGTGTCCTCTTGTCGTACGCCCTGCGCGCCTTACAGCACGCCTCGTCGCCGACCCACGGTCTATTGGCGAGTCGACAGCGCACGTACTCGTTCCGATGGTCGTCGCAACATTCGGACGGCAACCATTCGGAGCGGTGCCGGAAGTAATGTTCTCGTAGTTCCGGGGTCACGAGAGCGTCGACGGACTCCCCGGCCAAAGCCAAATAGGCAGAGTCCGTATCCATCTCGCAGTACTGAAAAAGAGGGTGCTCCAGGTACCTGTCGATGAAGTCGTAATAGAACTGCAACATGCGCATCTTGGCGTACTGTAGAACGAAGAATCCCACGTGTACGGGCAGGGAGTACGTGACGGTTTTCTTGTTCATCTCTATCTCGTACGCATCGTCGACGACGACGTCGAGTTGTCGGAATCGTCTATCGTTGACCATGAGAGATGCTGCCTTCTCCGTGCAGTAGTTGACGTCGCGATGTCGGTCCACGTTGGTGATGGTCTTTCCGTAACCCGAGTTCCCCAGCAACTTCATGATGTCTGCGATGATGGCCTTGTGCGAGTGGACGTCTCCCTCGCGTCGCGCGGTGGACACTGCATCGCCGAACCGCCTGAAGCATGGGACGGGATCGTACTCAACGACCTGATACACGTGCGTCACTTCGAGACCGTGGTCCATATACCATCGCAGCAGAGGAGTGGCGAGCAAGATCTTATCGCCTCGATAACTACCCACGAGCATGCGTCTCGGAGTCGCCATGATGTTGTGCTCCTCGGCGTATCGGCGCATGAACGGTCCGAGATCGTCGCGTGTCAAAGGGATGTTCTTGAACACGGGCTGCATCTCGGCAAAGTGTTCGCGCAATGCTTCCTGTACGCAAAGGTCACACTCGATCAGACCGAACACGGTTTCGGCACGCACGTCGTTCAGGATCTGTTGCGACGTCATCGTCCATCGTGCGTGACGTCGTCGTGGAAATGAAGCATCCAGACACTTTTTCACGACAGGATCTCGTCTCGTCTTTTTCCACTCGCATTCCCACAACTCGACGACCTTGACAAAGTGACGGAGGTAGATGGCGTTCTTTCGGGTCTCGGCGAGCAGTTCAGTCATGGATTTCCCGTTGACCTCGTTGACCTCTTTACCAGTGCACTTGCAGCCATGGAAAAAACACCCGTGGTACTGATAAGCCGTTTTCGTCTCGCTGCACCACCCGTCCACCAACAGTTTGCCTATTCTCTTCTCTCTACCGTTGATCTGGTGTCGTATGACGCGTCCCTGCGTTCGGATTCCCAAGTCAACCATTCCGCAGCCATCTGTCCGTACAACTACGCCGATTCGGGTCGGAAGTCGTTCTCTTCCCGTCGTCGCGTGTACCATCCCATAGGTATGTCTTGCATGAGTGACCACAAATACAGGGCGTTGGCTTCGTATCCGACGATGGACCGACACGGACGAGCGGCCTCTCCATACTCGTTCTGACGTAGCATGGTGACCCCTTTCTCGTGATAGCGGTGAAAAACGAGTGAAGGTCCGCCAACCACGTGATCTTTGACGAGGTGATGAAGATCTTTATTCTTCTCGTTGAAGATGGTAAAGTAGGTCTTCTCTGGAAGGTCGTTGAACAGGTAGAGCAAGGTCAGACCAGGTACGCTGATGCCTTGCTTGAATATGTCTATGCCACGTTGCTGGTAGAAGGCAAACTGTCTGTCGATGGCCTGCAGAAAGGGAACCACGTCCCTGTTGTTGTACCAGACGAGAAAGTCTCACAAAGTCGTCATGGAGTTGTCGCGCCAGGCCTCTTGACAACTGGCATAATCCTCGTCGGAAATACCTTCGTTCTTCAGTCGACTGAAGAAGGCCTGTTTCGATGGAAGTGCGGTGTCGTCGAGTCTCACCAGACGGTCCATGTACTCGTACGGGAAATGACCTTTCGTCACCTCGCATCCGTACGCTTTCATATACTTGTCGTAACTGAACCCGGGGCTATGTAATTGATCATGTCTAAGAATTTCAGCTGATCCGTCGAAAGACACATGAACGTGTTGTTGCGTTTGATGACGAAAAAAGACCCGATGCCCTCGTTCTCTTCTTCTTCTTCTTTGTCGTCTTGTTCTTGTTCTTGTTCTTGTTCCCCTGTCTTTGACGTGGTGGATAGGAAGTAGGGTATGGGGAACTGTTTGATGGCATTGAGATCATACTTACCCGAATTGAACCCGATGACGGGTAACTGATGCATCCATCCATAAAGTTGTCCCATCAGCTTTTTGTATGGATTGGTCGCCGGACGAGATTTCTTCTTGTCGATGGCTGATCGTGCAGCCTTCTCCCTTTCGTCCCAGTTCGTCAGTTCCTCTGCGAGTTGTTCGAAGACATCTTCGTACGAGTGTTTGACCTTATCGTACGCGGCGTCACTCATCGCTTGTAAGATATCCATCATTCTACTCACCAACTTGTTGGTGTCTCCATCCGTGACGAGACATTGCACTCGCTCGTGGCCGGGTACGTTGGATGCCACGCTGACGCTCAGTGGAACGTGACGCGCCACCCAGTGGACTTTGTCACTATCCGACGGAAATTGTTCCGTGTCAAACCAACATTCGAAATCAAAGGTGGCTCGATACGGGTAGTAGATTCAGCCGCGCGAATGTTCTCGTCGTCCAGACGTTCGAACACCGATGGAGTCGAATGGTACACGCCACCAGGATAGACTCGACGCACACCCCCCGTGCACGAGCGCTCATGCCTACGCAGCATAGATGCTTTATTCCATAACGAGTCACCGCATTTCCGACATCGATACGAGTGACAGTACATGCGGACATCTTGGATGAATGAAAAATGTGTCTTGTGAAGGTTGAGATATATTGTTTCGGGGTACTTGCATAACGATCGACGGACCAGTTCGGCAGTCGACTTACTATCCTCTGCATCCGGTTTGACGAGTTTATACACGCACACGTTCGTTTGGAACGTGGTCTCTACGCGATAGAGGTCATCCAGCGTGATCCCTGCAAATTCTTCCATGGGTACGTAGTCTCGATCGTATGTCTCGTACAGTGTCTTCACCGCCAGTTCCAATCGATGTAGATCGCATCCTCGATGCAGGGTCAGACATCGGAAGAGACATAGGTTATCATTGTACCTCTTGTTATTGTTGGGTTCCGTTTCCAGACAGATGGCGCTTTTCTTCTTCTTGATGTAGGTCGGAAGAGGGATCATGCCTAAACATCCTATAGGGTGATCGATGATGCGGTTAACGAAGAAAGTGACATTCGTCACGAGTTCGCACACCCACGCAGAATCCGGTCTTTGATTGATGGCCCATTGCAAGACGTCGGTTTCTCGGATGCGTTCGAGAAAGTCATCAAAGTCCTTGCTGTTGGTGACGAGACTGGGTTCGTCTAGGTAGCGTCCACAGCAATTACACGAGGAATGATAGTACTTGTATTGACCCGTGTTCTTGTTTCTCAGAACGAACCCGTAACTGAGGTTAATCTTGAACGCATTGGTCTGTTCCTGGAATATGATCTTCAAAGACGGTTCTTTGATCTCTTTGGTGCTGGTGGCTCGGTGACGTCGGTACACGCGGTTCGTGCGTGTCTGGTCAGGAGCCAACGTCTTTCGAACTTCCGTCTACATTTCTTACACGTGTAGACGGTGGTGTTTCTTCTTCTACTACTACTACTACTACTACTACTACTACTACTACTACTACTACTACTACTACTACTACTACTACTACTACTACTACTACTACTACTACTACTACTACTACTACTACTACTACTACTACTACTACTACTACTACTACTACTACTACTACTACTACTACTACTACTACTACTACTACTACTATGGCGTCGAGTGACAACTCTGTGACGTTGTAGTTCTGCACACGTGTCGAAGGCGAGCCCACTGTGACGACATTGATGTCTTTTCATGACGATGACCGCATCTATAACTGAGAGGGAATGGACTCTCAGCGCATCTATATAGTGCGTGTGGAGTGGTGGGGTGGTGGGGTTATTTCTATATTTACTAATAAGACGTCAATGTATGATAAGAGGCGTTCCTATAACAATGGCTACTATTGTCCACTATGTCCACTATAATCGACTACGAGTTCCCTTTCGACTATGGCAGAGGGGTGTCACTCGTTGGAATAATAATATAATAATGACGGCACAACACGTTCCATTCCATTTTGACACTTTTTTATTCAATAAAATACATATGTTGTGTATGAAATATATATATACTGTACTGGTATGAAAGGATAGACTTCTCTATATATAAGATGATGACATATGACGGTGGTTTGCGGGTTTGTTATTACCACGACAGTGACCAGTATGATGGAACTGACTTGTGGGTTTTTACACCACGACAGAGGTCACGTGCGTGAATAATAAATTATATATATAGAAGTCGGTCTCTTCATACATAAAGAATACTATATACATATTTCATAGAAAAAATACAAGAGGATAAAGAAAAATAAATGTATTGAAAGAAAATGCATAACATCAAGTCAATAATGATATATAAGATTAAAGACAATATATAAGATTAAAGACACTAACAACAATTACTACTTACTTACTTAGTCTAAAGCTAATGATATATAAGATTAAAGACAATAATACTATATATGATTAAAGACAACAATATTAATATATAGGATTAAAGACAATAATGATATAAAAGACACTAATAACAATAACTAACTAAAGAATAAGATTAAAGATAATACTAATATATATGATTAAAGGCAATATTGATATATAACATTAAAGACATTATTAACAATTACTAACTAAGTCTACATGAAGTCAATAACCCAATGCGTGTGTGTGTGTGTGTGTGTGTGTGTGTGTGTGTGGGTGGGTGTGTGTGTGTGTGGGTGGGTGTGTGTGTGTGTGGCGTGTTCACAGCAACCAAGGGTTGGAACACGCCACTTCTTGAATGAGAAATGTCTGCGTCTCCTCCGACAGCAGCCTCGCGCTTGCTTCTGCGCATATGTTGAAAGTGGCTTCGGCTACTGTCAGAGGTGTGTGATGTGTTCTGTACATAATATGATGTGTGATGGCTTCTGTTAGCATAATGTTCGCAACTTCTGGTGTCATAATGTTCATGGATGGAGTTGTTGATGGTGGAGTGTTCTCACAGTAGTATTCACACGCGCATATTGCTGGCTGCGTGTCGAAAGATATAGGCGTGTTGGAGGGCGAGTACGATGGCGACGACGGTGGCGACAACGGCGTCGACGACGGAGATGGTGGCGGCGTCGACAGACTAAAGCCGAACGATGTTGACGGCAGTGGTGGTGGCATTGGCGACTGCATCGTTAGAAACGACGGCGGTGGGGGTGGTGGTGACATTGGTGCTGCTGCTGCTGCTGCTGCTGCTGCGGCTGCGGCTGGTGCTGCTGCGGCTGCGGTTGGTGCTGCTGCTGCTGCTGCTGCTGTTGCTGCTGTTGCTGCTGCGGCTGCGGTTGGTGCTGCTGCTGCTGCTGTTGCTGCTGGTCGACGCTTTTTGTTGAGCACCAACCGCAGATCGTTCTCCGCTAACGGAGGACTGATTCGTTTGCGCGTCGTTGTCGTTGCCGTTGCCACCTTCGCTTTGTCGAACAGATCGTTGTCGTCGTCTCTATCGTTATTGTACGCCTCGCGCAGCTGTACGAGGCCGTTATGTATCTATAGACAGGACAACAAAAGACACACCTGTTTAATCACTGTCAGTAACATCGTTCTTACCTGCATATCGACTGGCTATGGTCGCTCAGACCGTGTCTGCCATATCGAGACTCCATTGCATTTTCCCAAACCTCTCCTCTAATGCTATGACAACCCAACGCAAGATGTGTATGATAAGACCGGAAGACGGTACGTAATACTCTTCTTCCGATAGATCTAATATACGAACCACCTCTTTACACGCATAACGAACGCACGCTGCGTCTACCGCCGCGTCGAAGGTATTTTGATTCATCATGGTTTCCGCGCGATTCCAAATTCTATCTATGTTCGTTACCGTCACCTGCATATCATGATCGTTGCCACTGTTACTACTGCTACTGCTGCTACTGCTTATGACAATAGCTGCATCGTTACTGCTGCTGCTGCTGCTGCTGCTTACGACAATAGCTGCATCGTTACTTTGCTCGTCTGCATTCTCTTTGTCTTCCTCCTACAAAGAGAATACTTCGTCTAGTACTTCCAGCTCTGACACGTTGTAGTTGACGTAGATGTTGTTTATGCGTTTTTTAATGGTCGCCATGACACGGACCCCCCTCAGCACCGACAGTGCAGCCGACCGTTCTTCGTCTGACGTCATAGAGACGTAGGCGTTAGCGGTAAAGCCAAGTACTTTCACTGCCACTTCGTTAAAAAGACTGACCCAGATTTCTGTGCCGATCCAATCCTGCAGGAGGACATGCAGGTTGTATCTGTACGTAGGAGATGTCTGCCATTTGTGAACTGGACAATAGTAGCCTTGTTTATGTCGCTGGTCGCCTTTGGGACACTGCGAGCACGATATATACACAACATATTTCTCCTGCGTGGTACAAGCGACTATGGATAACGGTCTTGCAAATTTGTAAGTTCCAGCGCTTACCTCTGACTGCAATCGTGTCATGTTCATCAACATCTGTTCTTCTTCTGCAAACTGCTGTGCGGCCATGACTTCGAAGATTTGAGCGAGACAGGAGGCAGTCGATCGATCGAGAGAGTTGGTTATGACAGTTAGAGCTGCGAGTCTCTTATATAGCGGGGGCGCTTGCATGGCGCGCCTTTCTTATCTGGCCAGCTGGGCCGCTGGTATGCGTTGCGCTATCGCTGTGCATTCCTATCGTCTGGGCGTTGTTGACGAGCGCGCATTCCCGTCGTCTGGTTTTTTCGAACGAACTCGCGACAATTCACGAGTATCTGACCCAACACGTTCTGTCCAGGCTGTCCAGTGTAGGTGAGCATGCTCCAGAATCCTTCCCTGCTTCTCACGCATTCCATTAACGGTGATGGATATGTGTCTAACAATCGTTTGCGTAGTGTCGTGTCGCGAAATTTAATCGCAACTAACGCGGTCATTACAGATCGTCTCTGTTTGTTCCATTGTGCACGTAAATGCTCCTTCTCTCGAATGGTCTTGCTAAGGTATTTCGCCTGTAGTCCGGTTCGTGTGGCTAGCATCTTTTCCGCCGTCTCGACATCGCCATAAAATATGCATTTCCTGTACTGGTACGCAGCTTGAACGTTGTTAAAACATGACCCCATGCATCTATCCTACACGCGTAGAAGTTAGATAGGAAAGTGTTTCCTCCTCTGAAGTATATAAGACGATTCATTCTGATTTAATGTTGTTCAAAATTACATGCACTGTATTTAATACCGGTGATATTATACAACATTTGCATAGGACTCGTTGACTTGGTTTTTGCGCGTGATAAATGGGATTTCGGATTCAGCGTGGGTTAGTTGACACTTCTGCGGCGGCCTTATCGCTGTGAGGGATTGCTTATTGTTTTACGTCGAATGTCTGGAGTTCGATGCAACGTTGGTCTAGGACTCACTGACTTGGTTTTTTACACGTGATAGATGGGATTTGGCTTTCAGCGTCGATTCTCTGACACTTCTGTGACAGACTTAACGAACATGTTTTTCGTTGTGAGGGATTACTTATTGTTCTAGCGGGTTTGGGAGTTGTTTTTCGCATTCCACTTCGATAAATTTTATTATTATTGTTTCCTAGCAGCTGTCTGGCGTTTCTTTTTCGCATAACTTTCTGACTTTGACAGATTTGTTATTGTGTTATAGTGGCTTATGTCAGCTGTCTGCATTGTTTACCGTTTAATATATAAGGCCGTTCTCAGACTGGGTATATCTTTATACACTTACCGTCGTTCTGTTGCTGTCGTCGCTGTCGTTGCTTCTGACGTTACGATGCTGTCTAACGTTGCGCTATTCTCCGATCTGATGGTCGTCTATGTCGAAATCGGGGTCGCTTTGACCTTGCTACTGCATCGCTCGTAAGTACATAATGTCTGTCGTTGTTTGCACGATTGGTAACTAATACATACTCCTATGCTTTTAAAAGCTTTTAAAAGCATCTACATAACACATAGTTTAACTTTAAGAGACATATTTTATGCGACTGTGGCCTATTTCGCAACGTTTGGTAGCCGGTTGCTAGAAGTCTACTCATAAATAACACACGAGCCGAGCCGGGTCATCGGGTCACTGTTATCGTCTGTGCGTGGCCTACTTCTACACGCCGCTTGCTAGCTGGCTGGCGGCCTAGCCATAAAAACCACGAGCCGAGCCGGGTCGTCAGGTCACTGATATCGTCTGTGCGTGACCTACTTTCTACACGCCTGCTAGCCGGGTGCCACCAGTCTAGCAATAAAAACCATCAGGCCGACTTCCCTAACGAGCCGGGTCGAAAGTACGCCTTTCGTCGCTCTCGGATTTCCCATAGCTTATTAACACATGCATGTGTTATTTAAGAAACGTATATAGCATACTTTTAACAAAGTCTCGAATGTACCTTGAACAATGGCTCGATTTTCATGTGTCTTTCAATCTGGTTTTCAGCTTCCATAGACGACAGTGGGCAGCTGTGACGGAGGAACTGTGTCGCTATATACCGCGCATAGACAATGATGACGACGACGACGATGACGGCTACGACGGCCCTGCGGCTACAGAAAGTTGGGATGATGAATGTAACAATTATGCTTCCTTTCTTGAGCACAGACAAATGTTCAAATGGAAATGTTGCATGCATGCAACGCCCAAGGCGAGCAACGAATGCCGCTAGCACGATTAGACAAAGAGGCACTAGCACGCCTGCCGCGCTCTGATCGCAGATGGATATGGGAGGCCGTGATGGGCGAATTGATCGTAGCCGTCAAGGCACGTCATGTCCGAGGCATGCAACGGCCTACCAAACTCATAGACAGACGCGGGAAGTCGCTGCCACGCCTGAACTTCGATTGAGATCGAAGAATGATGAACACTATGTTTTAATATAATATATCGATATTTTTAAATAAAGCGAAGAACGATGAACAATATTTATATGACTATGCTTTAATATGATTTGATATATGGCTACTTTTAAATAAAACAAAGATCGATATTTATATGACTATGCTTTAATATGATTTGATATATGGCTATTTTTAAATAATTACATTACTATGATCTGATGTGTCGTTATTTTTAAATAATAAAGTTTCTTTGTGACTTCATTCAATGAGGTGTTGTGTCGATTTTGTCGGTTAACGACGCTAGTAAAAGAAATATGACCACGTTTCACCCTGCTACCACATACAATAACGAACGGATGAATATTTATACACACATCCATGTAAGCTACAGAATGCAGATAGGGTAACGCGGGCTACAACGAACCGGTTGGTTGTAGGCTATAGAATGCGGATAGGGTATCGCGGACGACAACGAGCCAGGGTTTATATGCTTTGGGGTACAATTAAATTTATTTCGCTCCTTGAGGGTTTGGGGTAGCGGTCACGTTAGGGTAGCGGTCACTCCGTTAGGGTCAGGGGTCACCACTGATGAGGTCAGGTCGGGATCATGTCAAAAAGTTGGGGTTACGATGGTTAGGGTTAGCTCCAGTCGCCGGGGGCGCTCTAGGGGTATATAGGTCGCCGCTAGGGGGCGCTTAGGTTACCCAGAAGGCTCTGCGACCGGAAGTCACAGTGACCCTCCCTACTGGTCACCTCTTTTACCTGGTCATTGGAGCACTATAACTACTCGGCCTCTATTGTAACAAACACAATTGCGGTCACCTCGTGTCCGGTACAAACTTTCCTCCGTTATTCTCGTTGTTCAACGATAGCAACATCATGTGGGAAGTGATGTGTGGAAGTAATTCACGCGTTGACATTTAACTTTTGTATCCAGTGGCCCGTCGGGCCAGCAGATGCTAAAAGTTACTGGCTCCCCTAAAAAGTTACTGGCCTGACATTTTTTATTGATTTAAAAAAGCACACTACTTTTTGCAATACATCGCATTACAAATCGAAGGATGCGAGTTTGGCCTTTATTTATTTAGCCGTTGGGGATTTACTTTCATCCTTTCCGTGAGTATTCCGTTGGCTCTTTCGAAGCCGCAGGCGCAGCAGGTTGCGTTTGGAGGACGACGGGTGATGCCGTCGCGCGCGTATCGAGTTATAGCTAATTATACTCGACAATACGAAAGCCCCTCTTGCGGCCGCAAACTGTCAAGGAGAGGATGCAGTTATACTCGACAATACGAAGGACGAACCGGACCTGACACTGTATATAACTATGACTGGTAAAATTGGATTTATTTCTTTCGAATATAAACTTTTTGACTGAAGTACAAAATTGAGGTAAACTTAGCAATCTGCGCCCTAGCGAGTTTTGGAATGTATGTTAGGCGCTGTCGTGACACCTAGCGTACAGTCCGTGAAACAGTCAGATTAAAATTTTTTTAACAAGATTGCCATCCCAAACAACAAGTTCCAGATGGCTAGTGGACAAGGAGGCCATTGGCTTATCGAGAGTCCAACAATTTTATCATCTATGTGTAGCCTGCCCTTATCATATATCTGTCAATTCTATTTTTAAACATATTTTTATTAACACAGTTATTTGGCAGTTTGTTCCATTCATTTATCACCCTCTGTGAGAAAGAGTACTTTCTCATGTCCAACCTACACTGCTCCTTAACTAGTGCTGCTTTGTGTCCTCTGGTTCTACTGCTTTCTTTAAGTTTGAAGAACATATTCCTATCAACATCCTCATAACTGTTCACTATTTTAAATACTTCTATTTGGTCTCCTCTTAGTCGCATGGTCTCTAGTGTTGTCAAACCACATTGTAATAAGCGACTTTAATAACTAAGGTCTCTTAATTCTGGAATCGTTTTAGTTGCTCTTCGTTGTATTCTTTCTAGCTTGTCTATGTCCTTCTTACGATACGGCCTCCATGCTTGTATACAGTATTGCAAATGTGGTCTAACTTTTACTTTGTACAGGGGTACAATTAGCTGTTTCTCCTTATACATGATAGTTCTCCTAATTAGCCATATAATTTGATTTCATTTCGAAGTAGCAATCCCACATTGCTCTGAAACTTTCATGTCAGCACTAAATGTTACATCTAAGTCCTTTTCTTGTGTGGTTCTACCTAGTACAGCATCCCCCATTTTATATTCTTCGTCCATGTTTCCATGTCCTATGTGTATGCATTTACACTTCCCAAAATTGAATAACATTTGCAATTTTTTCTGACCATTTAACTAATTTATCTAGATCATCCTGTAAACTTTGTTTATTTGTAACATTAGTAACCTCTCTGAATACTTTTGTGTCATCTGCAAATTTAAGTACTTTGCTAGATATGTCATCTTCCAAATCATTTATATATATATTAAACACAATATAGGGCCTAATACTGATCCCTGTGGTACCCCACTCAAAAAAGATTTCCAGTTTGAAATCTCACCATCTACTATTGCTCTCTTCTCTGTGTAAGCCACTTTTCTATCCAGTTGATTACATCATTACCTATACCATGGGCTTTTAGTTTAAGTAACACTTTTTTATGTGGCACTTTATCGAAAGCTTTCTGAAAATCTAAATTGACAACATCCACTGGTGACCGTCTCATCTACCCACTTTGTAATTTCTTCCAAAAAACATAAGAGATTTGTTAGACATGACCTTGCTTTTAAGAACCCATGTTGAGATGGTTTTATTAATTTATGTTTTACAAGGAATTCCACCATGTGGTATCTAATTAATGTTTCGAGTAATTTACATACAACTGATGTTGAACTCACTGGTCTGTAATTTTCTGGTTTGTTCCTCAATCCTTTCTTAAATAGGGGTGTAATGTTTGCTTCTTTCCATTCTGAAGGAACTATTCCTTCTACTAGTGACAAGTTAAACACTTTTGCAATTGGAGTACTAATTTGCTCAATAATTTCCTTAAGCAGTTTTGGTGGTATCCCATCAACTCTAGGTGATTTATTATCTTTCATCCTTTTAATTTTCTTTTCTATCATTTTAGGAGTTACAAATAACTGCCACAAATGTTCTGATTTTTTGCCCTCAAATTTAGTAAATGCAACTGGAAGTGAGCTGATATCTTCTGTGGTAAAAACTGAGCTAAAATACTCACTCTGGACCTCTGCCATTTGAAACCCGTCTGAAATTATGTTTCCATTGTTGTTCTCGAGTGGTCCGACTTTATCGCGAACTTTCTGTTTACTACTTACATAATCATAGAAACTCTTGCTCTCATTTTTTATGTTACCTGCTAATATATTTTCTAATTTCTGTTGTAGCTAGGTTAAGTGCCTCTTTGTAGTTTGTGTAATCTTCTCTATTTCCAGTGTGTTTATATATCCTCCACAACATCTGTTTGTGAGCAATTTTTCTAATAGCCTCTTTTGACAGGTGTTTCTTCCTGGACCTTTTCCCTTGTTTTCTTAATGGAACACATTTCTCAATAATGCCCTCAATGTCATATTTTAAACAATTCCAGCATTATGTTACTGTCTTGTTCTTCAGCAAGTTATTCTAATCTATATTTGCTAGATATGTTCTCATCTCTTTATATTTACCTTTGTTAAAGTTCCTCCTCCATTGATTTTTATATGTATTCCCTGTTTTTCCTGTTATGTTAAACTGGATTTGGTTATGGTCACTTAAACCCAAAGGTTTGTGTACTTTAACATTGTCAACTAATTCATTTTGAGAAGATAAAATTAAATCTAACACATTCCCACCTCTGGTTGGTTCCAAGACATGTTGAGTAAGGAAACAATCCTGTGTTAGAAGTAGAAACTGATGGTCGTCACCTCCAGCACTCTCTAATGATTCCCATTGTATATAACCATGGTTAAAATCACCCATTATAACACATTCCCCTTTGCTCACGTCCCTTATCGCCTTTTGTAATTTTACATCTTCCTCTTGTCCTATGTTAGGACTACGATAAACTACTCCTATTGTTAATGTTGAGTTCCTAGTAACTATGTTACACCAAATTGCTTCCTCACAATCTGCTTCACTTTTCAGTATTATTTCATATGCTTGGATATATTATTTAATATATAAAATTACTCCACCTCCCCTTCTTTCTCGTCTATCCTTTTTAAACATTACATAGCATGTCAGTGTTAACTCAGCATCTACCATATCTTTATTTGCCCATGGTTCTGTGGTGCCTATTAAAGCAATATCTGCAACCATAATGTCTAACTCACTTTTTTATTTACTATGCTCCTGGCATTTAAGCATACACATTTAAGTTCATTGTCTGAAATTATTGGTGAACATTTCTTTGGATGTGTATTTGTAGTAGTACTACTTTGAGTTTTCTCTGTCAGTTCCCTCTGCGCATCTAGTTTAAATAATTTCTGGCACCTGTGCCCTCGTCGACAACTCTGACAAACTCACACTCAAGAACTGCAGCATCCTTCCCTGTCAGATGAAGTCCATCTCTCGTGAAAAAGTCATATCTTCCCACAAACGAAGCCTACTCCCTCCTCCATACATACCTTCTGTACTTGTACAATACAATCTGTCCAACTCGTGCCTCTTTAAGTGTCTCGATCAATCTCCTGTACGGGATCCATATCCGGTGTGAAAAGCAACTAATTGCCGTCGTGTATCATACCCGCATATCACTTCTTAAGCAACGTTTTCATTGGACTTAAGCTATTTATCATCAACGTGTGTTCAGTGTGATATTCTACATCTGTATTGTAAGTACAATTGGACTCACTTTGTGTTGTCAACAATATGTTGGTATCGTACGCTACCGAGACGCGAATGATCGTTTCGTTGTGTCTTGAATTAAATTAATTAAACGAATTAATTAAATCTAACATAGAATGTTATAATAAAACATATTATTTTGGTGTAGACTCAATCTTAGTTCTTTCCACAGTGAACCTGATTAAATGAACTTTGAATTCAAAGTGTGTGTGTTTCCGTGATTAGTGTGTGATACGGCAATGTTTGGTGTCTCATGACTTACACAGGTCCGTCACCATAGCCAATGACATTTTGAATTGGTTGAGTCCTTTAATCCAACATATCTTTCAACATAAAGACCTTGAAGGCGTGCACCATGATTTGCATATAACCGTGATAAACATGTCATATTGCACTTGAACATTCAGGAAATGGCTTTAACTAGGCAGGTAAAACATTTGGACCTAAAATAAAGAACATCCTCACACACACGAACACACACACACACACGCAAGCACGCACGCACGCACGCACGCACACACACACACACACACACACATACACACAAACATACAGGACTTAGAGCACGGAACCCTCATCAACACCACAAAACACATTAACGCGATGTTGCTGCGCGTTTATTGGTAATCGTGTAAACAAGTCAAGGCAATCCATTAGTAATAAATTCATCATAATTTAAAATTACACACTCACACAAAACGAAAATTGCTACCAATTTCTCAATTATATTATACCTGCAATGTTTCTACTGACAAATGTGTACTGAATGTGGGAATAGGATATGCTGAAATATATAAAACGATAATACAATGACGTACACATTGACTCCGGTTCTGTAGTTGCTTATCCGTCTGACCTTCTTCCATGAATATATTAAATACTATTTATGTACTAAGAAATCATAATAAAAAATAAGTGAAACAACATCGAAACATTAAAAATACATACCAAACCTCGTTTAGACTTTATTTATGCCATACCTTATTTACCCTGATTTAACAAGAGATTTAAAAAGATTTGCCATCCAAGCCAAATGCTCAGATGGCAAGTGGACAAGGAAGCCATTGGCTTATCGAGAGTCCATGACCATTAGTGTTCTTCTACGTGTAACCCGCCCTCCTGATATAGTATAACATACACCGACACCCTGGTATTAGAAAGCACTTTGTTAACAGCCATCAATCGTGACTGAGAAAAGCCGGATACACGAGTTAGTGTAAGCACGTGCCTATGTACGTGCACGCGCACGTGTGCGTGTGCATGTACACATTTCGTGTATATGTGTTTATTTTGAAACTGATTGGTTGGATGTTTGTGTGCAGCATGCATAGATAACACAACAAAGGGTTTAGAAGGTGTAGCAATACAAGCAGCCCTTGGGTAGTACAAGTCTAACTAGTTACTATGTAAATTAGTAATATTTGTTATTTATTTCACAATCAGTTTACCTTTTTCTTCTCGTGACGTTTCGAGGTGGTGAGACCGAGGAGAGCAGAGGTGGTGAGACCGAGGAGAACAAGGAGAGCAGTGGCAATGTGAGGGAGAAAGCTGGTAAGAAGAAGAAAGATGACAGAAGGCAAAGAATGCAACAAAAGAGAGGTAAGCGGGTGAGTGGAGAGGGATTGCCAGGTGGTAAGACGGTAAAGGTTGATGATAGGAGAGAAAGGGGGCATACTAGTAGTGTGCAACAGGAAAGGAGCTTTGCCGATGTAGTATCACAGGGGAAAGCGAGGAAAGCTCGGGTATTTATGGGGGATTCCATCATTAGGAAAGTGGATAAAATTGTAAATAGAGGAGATGACATAACAGTATGCCTACCAGGGGCAAAAGTAGAGGATATAGCAGAGAAGGCAGGACAGGTCATGGGTGGTGGCACGGGAGGTGCTGTTCTCGTGCATGTGGGAACGAACAATGCAGATAAGGAGGGGAACGTCAGCCATCATTGGTAAGTACAGGAGGTTGATCAAGACACTCAAAGAGGCACGAGTTGGGCAGATCGTATTGTCGGGATATTACCAATAATGGGAGGCAGGGTGAGGAATATAGGAACTGTAGAAGGATGGCGATCAACACACAGGTACAGAAGGTATGTATGGAGGAGGGAGTAAGCTTCGTAGACATGTGGTTAAACTTTGTGGGAAGAGGTGACTTTTCATGAGAGATGGACTTCATCTGACAGGGAAGGCGCTGCAGTTCTTGCGTGTGAGTTTGTTAGAGTTGTCGACGAGGCACAGGTACCATAGATTATTTAAACTAGATGCGCAGGGGGAACTGACAGAGAAAACTCAAAGGAGTACTACTACAAATACACATCCAAAGAAATGTTCACCAATAATTTCAGACAATGAACTTAAATGTGTATGCTTAAATGCCAGGAGCATAGTAAATAAAAAAGTGAGTTAGACATTATGGTAGCAGATATTGATCCTCATGTAATAGGCATCACAGAATCATGGGCAAATGAAGATATAGTAGATGCTGAGTTAGCACTGACAGGCTATGTAATGTTTAGGAAGGATAGACGAGAAAGAAGGGGAGGTGGAGTAATTTTGTATATTAAAGAATCTATCCAAGCATATGAAATTACTCTGAAAAGTGAAGCAGATAGTGTGGAAGCAATTTGGTGTAACATAGTTACCAGGAACTCAACATTAACAATAGGAGTAGTTTATCGTAGTCCTAACATAGGAGAAGAGGAAGATGTAAAATTACAAAAGGCAATAAGGGAGGTGAGCAAGGGAGAATGTGTTATAATGGGTGATTTTAACCATGGCCATATACAATGGGAATCATTAGAGAGCGCTGGGGGTGACGACCAACAGTTTCTACTTCTAACACATAATTGTTTCCTTACTTAACGTGTCTTGGAACCAACCAGCGGTGGGAATGTGTTAAATTTAATTTTGTCTCCTCAAAATAAATTAGTTGGGTTCCAGTGATCACAACCAGTTCCATGTTAATATAAAAAATAAAAAAGGGAACACATATAAAAACAATGGAGGAGGAACTTCAACAAAGGCAGATATAAAGTGATGAGAACATATCTAGCAAATATAGATTGGAATAATTTGCTGAAGAACAAGACAGCAACAGAATGCTGGACTTGTTTAAAATATGAGATTGAGGGCATTATTGAGAAATTTATTCCATTAAGAAAACAAGGGAAAAGATCCAGGAAAAAACACCTGTCAAAAGAAGCTATTAGAAAAATTGCTCACAAACAGATGCTGTGGAAGGTCTATAAACACACTGGAAATGTAGAAGACTACACCAACTACAAAGAGGCACTTAACCTAGCTACTACTGAAATTAGAAAATCTAAAAAACCTTTGAACAAAAATTGGCAGGTAATATAAAAATGACAGCAAGAGTTTCTATGCTTATGTAAGGAGTAAACAGAAAGTTCGAGATAAGGTCGGACCACTGGAAAGCAACAGTGAAAACATAATTTCAGATGGGTTCCAAATGGCAGAGGTCCTGAATGAGTATTTCAGCTCAGTTTTTACCACAGAAGATATCAGCTCACTTCCAGTTCCATTAACTAAATTTGAGGGCAATACATCAGAATATTTAGGGCAGTTATTTGTAACTCCTGAAATGATAGCAAAGAAAATTAAGAAGATGAAAGATAATAAATCACCTGGAGTTGATGGGATACCACCAAAACTGCTAAAGGAAATTGTTGATCAAATTAGTACACCACTTGCAAACTTATTTAACTTGTCACTAGAAGAAGGAATAGTTCCTTCAGAATGGAAAGAAGCAAACATTACGCCGCTGTTTAAGAAGGGATCAAGGAAGAAGCCAGAAAATTACAGACCAGTGAGTTTAACATCAGTTGTATGTAAATTACTTGAAGCATTAATTAGAGACCACAGGGTGGAATTCCTCATAAAACATAAATTAATAAATACATCTCAACATGGATTCCTAAAAGCAAGGTCATGTCTAACCAATCTCTTATGTTTTTTAGAAGAAATTACAAAGTGGGTAGATCACGGGTCACCAGTGGATGTTGTCTACTTAGATTTTCAGAAAGCTTTCGATAAAGTGCCACATCAAAGATTGTTACTTAAACTAAAAGCCCATGGTATAGGCAATGATGTAATCAACTGGATAGAAAAGTGGCTTACACACAGAAGACAGAGAGTAATAGTAGATGGTAAGATTTCAAACTGGAAATCTGTTTTGAGTGGGGTACCACAGGGATCAGTGTTAGGCCCTATACTGTTTTTAATATATATAAATGATTTGGAGGATGACATATCTAGCAAAGTACTCAAATTTGCAGATGACACAAAGGTATTCAGAAAGGTTACTAATGATACAGATAAACAAAGTTTACAGGATGATCTAGAAAAATTAGTTAAATGGTCAGAAAAATGGCAAATGTTATTCAATTTTGGGAAGTGTAAATGTATACACATAGGACATGGAAATATGGATGAGGAATATAAAATGGGGGATGCTGTACTAGGTAGAACCACACAAGAAAAGGATTTAGGAGTAATATTTAATGCTGACATGAAAGTTTCAGAGCAATGTGGGATTGCTGCTTCGAAAGGAAATCAAATTCTAGGCCTAATTAGGAGAACTATCACGTATAAGGAGAAACATCTAATTGTACCCCTGTACAAAGCAATAGTTAGACCACATTTGGAATATTGTATTCAAGCATGGAGGCCATATCGTAAAAAAGACATAGATAAGCTAGAAAGAATACAACGAAGAGCAACTAAGATGATTCCAGAATTAAGAGACCTTAGTTACGAAAGTCGCTTATTACAATGTGGTTTGACAACACTAGAGACCAGGAGACTAAGAGGAGACCAAATAGAAGTGTTTAAAATAGTGAACGGTTATGAGGATGTTGATAGGAATATGTTCTTCAAACTTAAAGAAGGCAGTAGAACCAGAGGACACAAAGCAGCATTAGTTAAGGAGCAGTGTAGGTTGGACATGAGAAAGTACTCATTCTCACAGAGGGTGATAAATGAATGGAACAAACTGCCAAACGATTGTGTTAATGCTAGTAGTGTGAATATGTTTAAAAATAGAATTGACAGATATCTGATAAGGGCGGGCTACACATAGATGTGAAAATTGTTGGACTCTCGATAAGCCAATGGCTTCCTTGTCCACTTGCCATCTGGAACTTGTTCGAGATGGCAATCTTGTTAAATCTTGTTAAATCTTGATTGCTATCAGCAATATTCTTCAGACGACTACCGCTAGATGGCGACACGGTAGTCATTCTACGCAGACGTCACTCTGGTGTGTGCCCCCCACTGCCCCACCCTGTGTGGCCCTTCAGGAGATCATCGTAGATATGTGAGAGTCGGTATCGGCCCTCATATCGATTTATGCTATCTTTGGTTTTCTTTATCCATATCGCTTCTTTGAGGCCTCTTGTTCTCCAGTCCGACCCTCTGTCTACAAATTTGGCCCAGTCCCAGTCTACTATGTGATTCTGTTGAGTCATGTGATTTGTGATAGCTGATTTATGCATATCTTTTTCCATTATTCTTATGTTGCTTCGGGTGTAGGGTCTGCTATCTGATGCTTTTTCAGCGTCTTCTTTGTGTTCTTTGATCTTAGGGTTCGTTTCGTTTCTCCGATGTATGTGGCATTACAGTTCTTACACTTTATGGAATACACCCCTTCGCATATCTTTTGTGGATCGACTTTTTCCTTTGATCTTACCAGTGACCTCTTGGTGGTTTTGTGAGGCTTCATTGCTGGCAAGAAAATCCTGAGTTTATTATCCACAGTGCCTGGACTGTCATCTGGAGGTACGTAGTTGGGTCTGCCTTGAGTGTCAAGTTATCCTGAATTAGCATGACATTCTCCTGGAAGAATACACTGAATCTGTTAGCCAATTGTTCCAGTGAACCCCCATCAGGTAGGCTACCTTCTGGCTTGATCAATAGGGCGTTGACAACATTGTACAACTGTTTGTGGTCAGATGCAGCTTCGGTGATCTTTGCAGTGTAGTAAGTAGACTTGGCTGAGGAGATGAGCTGATTTACGTGGCGTCTCTGCTGTTTGAAGAGATCGCGATAAATTGTGAGCCGTGATTGTCTCCATTTCCTCTCCAGTTGCCGTCTCTTCTGCTTAGCCATCTTGATGTCACCACTGAACCAAGGAACTTTGGGTCGGACTGTGATTGTTCGTGTCTGAACTGGGGCATGCTTGCCTAATAGAGCTGACAGGGTAGCGTCGTACTGCTCAAGAAGACATGCTGCTGAGGTGGCAGGGTCAAGGCACAGGGTTGATGCCTCAATGTCGACTCGGAGCATCTCTTTATCTATGGCAGCATAATTCCTGTATTGCACTGATTGTCGAAGCGGCTGGGGTTTTGGCAGATGTAGATCACAATGGACAGCGCCATGATCTGTCAAGAAGTCAGATACAGTAGTCTTTTATACCAGATTGTCCGTTAATTTGGTGATAATCAAGTCTAACGTATGCCCATCCATGTGAGTGGGTCCCGACACGTGCTGGCAGAGAGAGTGGTTCGAAAGGATGTCACGGATGCGGGAAGCATCAGTGTCCAGTTGGTCCTCATAGTGGAAGTTGAAATCACCCAAAATCAGGGTGTTCTGAGATGTGACCACGTGGTGCTGAAGGAAGTTTTGGAATTCACTCAGAAAGAGGCCCACGGTTGACTTGTTTCCTTTTGATGGCGGTGGGCGATAGATCACAGCCAGTTTCACTGTTGACGAAGCACTAAGTGTGACTTCCAATACATTATTAACATTAATATATGTATGCAAACAGTACATAAACATTGACCAAAATCGCATACACTAATGCCAAGTTATCAATTGACACAAATGTCTGTTCAGTTCGCAAAAAAATTAATTTAACTTACTATGAAGGTGTGAACTATGATTGCATATAACCGAGATAAACATGTCATATTGCACTTGAGCATTCAGGAAATGGCTTTAACTAGGCAGGAACAACATTTGGGCCTAAAATACAATACACGCACGCACGCACGCACGCACGCACACACACACACACACACACACACACACACACTGTGGATGTAAGACACGGAACCGTCATCAACACCACATAACACATTAACGCGATGTTGCAGCGCGTTTATTGGTAATCGTGTACACAAGTCAAGGCAATTGATTAGCCCAATCGATTAGTAATAAATTCATCATAATTTATAAATATACATTCACACAAAACTAAAATTGCTACAAATTGCTCAATTATATTATACCTGCAATGTTTCTACTGACAAATGTGTACTGAATGTGGGAATAGGATGTGCTGAAATATACCAAACGATAATACAATTACGTACACACTGACTCCGGTTCTGTAGTTGCGTATCCGTTTGACCTTCTTCCATGAATATATTAAATACTATTTATGTACTAAGAAATCATAATAAAAAATAAGTGAAACAACAAACATTGAAACTTTAAAAATGCATACTAGACCTCATTTATACATTATTTATGCCATACCTTATTTACCCTGATATAGTGTAACATATACTGACACCATGGTATTAGAAAGCACTTTGTTAACAACCATCAATCGTGGCTGAGAAAACCCGGATACACGTGTTAGTGTAAGTACGTGCGTATGTACGTGCACGCGCACGTGTGCTTGTGCATGTACACATTTCGTGTATATGTGTTTATTTTGAAACTGATTGGTTGGATGTTTGTGTGCAGCATGCATAGATAACACAACAAAGGGTTTAGAAGGTGTAGCACGACAAGTCTAACTAGTTACTATGTAAATTAGTAATATTTGTACTTATTTCACCGTCAGTTTACCCTTTTCTTCTCGTGACGTTTCGACGGCTATCAGCAATCGTCTTCAGACGACTACCGCTAGATGGCGACACGGTAGTCATTCTACGCAGACGTCACTCTGGTGTGTGCCCCCGCGGCCGCGTCATGGGTGGCCCTTCAGGAGATCATTGTAGATATGCGAGGGTCGGCATCGAGTCATGCTGTCTTTGGTTTTTCTTATCCATATCGCTTCTTTGATGCTTCTTGTTCTCCAGTCCGACTCTCTGTCTACACATTTGCCCCCCCCCAGTCTACTTTGTGATTCTGTTGAGTCATGTGATTTGTGATCACTGATTTATGCACCTCTTTTTCCGATGTTTTTCTGTTGCTTCGGGTGTACGGTCTGCTAGCCGATGCTTTTTCAGCGTCTTCTTTGTGTTCTTTGATGTGGTTTCCTAGAGTTCGTTTCGTTTCTCTGATGTATGTGGCATCACAGTTCTTACACGCTATGGAATGCACCCATTCACACATCTTTTGTGGTTCGACTATGTCCTTTGGTCTTACAAGTGACCTCTTGATGCTGTTGTGAGGCTTCGTTCCTGTATTCACATTGTATTTCTTCATGATCCGTGATGAAGTTTCGGATAATCCTTGGACATATGAAGTACCACCATGCCTTCGCTCTTGTCTTTTTCCTGATGTTATCTTCCTTCTTTGTTTTCATCTTTATCTATACTGTTGATATGGTCCATTGTGGATACCTGCATCTCGTTAGAGCTTCCTTGATGTGTTCTCTTTCTTTCTGCTTATCTTCCTCCTCTGTCACAAGTGTTT
>BSQZ01000077.1:1682500-1717500 GCA_033239005.1 Lamellibrachia satsuma | reverse complement strand
ATTAGTAAACTTGGTATACCACAGTTAGCATATCGATTGATATCGTGCGCATAACTATTCGTGTTTGTACAATTGTTCGGTGCGTGCGTGTGTTTGTGTGATATGCATTAACAGCAGTAAAGCCACAAGGGACTGTATGAAACGTACCTGAAAGCGACTTGAGCGACCGCTACCACGTCGCTGCCAAACACGTTGTGTATCTATAATCGAAAATAATAGGTAATTCCCAGAAAGTAAAATTTCAATATTTACGAAATATATAAACAGACATTTAATGAACGGCGGTAAAAAGAGAACGCGCAAAAATGACATAATATAAGATGTTTATCACAACCACTATGATATAAACTGCTTTGAACTGACACGCATTTCGAAGTGTGATAGTCTGGACATAAAACCACTTGCTATTGATATGTGTGTCCATATACATACCACTAACTACATACCACTGACTTGAGATTGTTCATCATCTCCTTATATGGCGAGGTTAAATTGTCGGCAAGTTCTGAGTTGAACTCTTTGTTTGAGATAGTGAACATCCCATAATAGGTGAAGTCAGCCTCTGTATAACAGACAGAATATCAATGAAATAGAAAATATTCTATGCTACAATGGATTTATATTTTCTAAAAATAAATGATTGGAATGAGAGAATAACGGTTGTGGAATTAATACATTAGCTTTGATTTAATATTCCACATTTAATTTCTCATGTTGACCAATGCACTTAACCTCTACATAAGTATTAATTAAGTAAACTGTGCACACGTCATTTCCATCATATATTACATTCATTTATTCAATCAACCAACCAACCAATCGATTGATGGATCGATCAATTTGTTTTGATTCAAACATATCAGCACAAAACACGAGTGTGCATTTTTACGGATTCAAATTCCCTATTTGAAAAAGGGTAATAACCAATTTAAAAACTGATAAATATCTATCCTCAAATCCTCAACAATTATTAATTTAGGGACATATTTGATTTAAGTCAAAGTCATTCCCACCTGAGGCTGAGGGTGTCGGTGTCGTTGTAGTTGGTGAGGCTGGGGTTGTCGGTGTCGTTGTAGTTGGTGAGGCTGGGGTTGTCGGTGCCGTTGTAGTTGGTGAGACTGAGGGTGTCGGTGTCGTTGTAGTTGGTGAGACTGAGGGTGTCGGTGTCGTTGTAGTTGGTGAGGCTGGGGTTGTCGGTGCCGTTGTAGTTGGTGAGACTGAGGGTGTCGGTGTCGTTGTAGTTGGTGTGGCTGGAGATGTCGGTGCCGTTGTAGTTGGTGAGGCTGAGGGTGTCGGTGTCGTTGTAGTTGGTGAGGCTGAGGGTGTCGGTGTCGTTGTAGTTGGTGAGGCTGGGGGTGTCTGTGTCGTTGTACTTGGTAAGGCTGGGGTTGTCGGTGCCGTTGTAGTTGGTGAGGCTGGGGTTGTCGGTGCCGTTGTACTTGGTGAGGCTGGGGTTGTCGGTGTTGTTGTACTTGGTGAGGCTGAGGGTGTCGGTGTCGTTGTACTTGGTGAGGCTGAGGGTGTCGGTGCCGTTGTAGTTGGTGTAGCTGAGGGTGTCGGTGTCGTTGTACTTGGTGAGGCTGGGGTTGTCGGTGTTGTTGTAGTTGGTGAGGCTGGGGTTGTCGGTGTCATAGTAGTTGGTGTGGCTGGAGATGTCGGTGTTGTTGTAGTTGGTGTGGCTGGGCTTGTCGGTGCCGTTGTAGTTGGTGAGGCTGAGGGTGTCGGTGTCGTTGTAGTTGGTGAGGCTGGGGTTGTCGGTGCCGTTGTAGTTGGTGAGGCTGGGGTTGTCGGTGTCGTTGTACTTGGTGAGGCTGGGGTTGTCGGTGTTGTTGTAGTTGGTGAGGCTGGGGTTGTCGGTGTCGTTGTAGTTGGTGTGGCTGGAGATGTCGGTGTTGTTGTAGTTGGTGTGGCTGGGGTTGTCGGTGCCGTTGTAGTTGGTGAGGCTGAGGGTGTCGGTGTTGTTGTAGTTGGTGAGGCTGGAGTTGTCGGTGCCGTTGTAGTTGGTGAGGCTGGGGTTGTCGGTGTCGTTGTACTTGGTGAGGCTGAGGGTGTCGGTGCCGTTGTAGTCGGTGAGGCTGAGGGTATCGGTGTCGTTGTAGTTGGTGAGGCTGGGTTTGTCAGTGCCGTTGTAGTTGGTGAGGCTGGGGGTGTCGTTGTCGTTGTAGTTGGTGAGGCTGGGGTTGTCGGTGTCGTTGTAGTTGGTGAGACTGAGGGTGTCGGTGTCGTTGTAGTTGGTGAGGTTGGGGTTGTCGGTGTCGTTGTACTTGGTGAGGCTGGGGTTGTCGGTGTCGTTGTACTTGGTGAGGCTGGGGTTGTCGGTGTCGTTGTAGTTGGTGAGACTGAGGGTGTCGGTGTCGTTGTAGTTGGTGAGGCTGGGGTTGTCGGTGTCGTTGTAGTTGGTGAGACTGAGGGTGTTGGTGTCGTTGTAGTTGGTGAGGCTGGGGTTGTCGGTGTCGATGTAGTTGGTGAGACTGAGGGTGTCGGTGTCGTTGTACTTGGTAAGGCTGGGGTTGTCGGTGTCATTGTAGTTGGTGAGGCTGGGGTTGTCGGTGTCGTTGTACTTGGTGAGGCTGGGGTTGTCGGTGTCGTTGTAGTTGGTGTGGCTGGAGATGTCGCTGTTGTTGTAGTTGGTGTGGCTGGGGTTGTCGGTGCCGTTGTAGTTGGTGAGGCTGAGGGTGTCGGTGTCGTTGTAGTTGATGAGGCTGGGGTTGTCGGTGCCGCTGTAGTTGGTGAGGCTGGGGTTGTCGGTGTCGTTGTACTTGGTGAGGCTGGGGTTGTCGGTGTTGTTGTAGTTGGTGAGGCTGGGGTTGTCGGTGTCGTTGTAGTTGGTGTGGCTGGAGATGTCGGTGTTGTTGTAGTTGGTGTGGCTGGGGTTGTCGGTGCCGTTGTAGTTGGTGAGGCTGAGGGTGTCGGTGTCGTTGTAGTTGGTGAGGCTGGGGTTGTCGGTGCCGTTGTAGTTGGTGAGGCTGGGGTTGTCGGTGTCGTCGTACTTGGTGAGGCTGAGGGTATCGGTGTCGTTGTAGTTGGTGAGGCTGGATTTGTCAGTGCCGTTGTAGTTGGTGAGGCTGGGGGTGTCGTTGTCGTTGTAGTTGGTGAGGCTGGGGGTGTCGGTGTCGTTGTAGTTGGTGTGGCTGGAGATGTCGGTGTTGTTGTAGTTGGTGAGGCTGGGGTTGTCGGTGCCGTTGTAGTTGGTGAGGCTGGGGTTGTCGGTGTCGTCGTACTTGGTGAGGCTGAGGGTGTCGGTGTCGTTGTAGTTGGTGAGGCTGGATTTGTCAGTGCCGTTGTAGTTGGTGAGGCTGGGGGTGTCGTTGTCGTTGTAGTTGGTGAGGCTGGGGGTGTCGGTGTCGTTGTAGTTGGTGAGGCTGGGGTTGTCGGTGTCGTTGTAGTTGGTGAGGCTGAGGGTGTCGGTGTCGTTGTAGTTGGTGAGGCTGAGGGTGTCGGTGTCGTTGTAGTTGGTGAGGCTGGGGTTGTCGGTGTCGTTGTAGTTGGTGAGACTGAGGGTGTCGGTGTCGTTGTAGTTGGTGAGGCTGGGGTTGTCGGTGTCGTTGTACTTGGTGAGGCTGGGGATGTCGGTGTCGTTGTACTTGGTGAGGCTGGGGTTGTCGGTGTCGTTGTACTTGGTGAGGCTGGGGTTGTCGGTGTCGTTGTAGTTGGTGAGGCTGGGGTTGTCGGTGTCGTTGTACTTGGTGAGGCTGGGGTTTTCGGTGTCGTTGTACTTGGTGAAGCTGGGGTTGTCGATGTCGTTGTAGTTGGTGTGGCTGGAGATGTCGGTGCCGTTGTAGTTGGTGAGGCTGGGGTTGTCGATGTCGTTGTAGTTGGTGTGGCTGGAGATGTCGGTGTCGTTGTAGTTGGTGAGGCTGGGGTTGTCGGTGTGGTTGTAGTTGGTGAGGCTGGGGTTGTCGGTGTCGTTGTAGTTGGTGTGGCTGGAGATGTCGGTGTTGTTGTAGTTGGTGTGGCTGGGGTTGTCGGTGCCTTTGTAGTGGGTGAGGCTGAGGGTGTCGGTGTCGTTGTAGTTGGTGAGGCTGGGGTTGTCGGTGCCGTTGTAGTTGGTGAGGCTGGGGTTGTCGGTGTCGTTGTAGTTGGTGAGGCTGGGGTTGTCGGTGCCGTTGTACTTGGTGAGGCTGGGGTTGTCGGTGTCGTTGTACTTGGTGAGGCTGAGGGTGTCGGTGCCGTTGTAGTTGGTGTAGCTGAGGGTGTCGGTGTCGTTGTACTTGGTGAGGCTGAGGGTGTCGGTGCCGTTGTAGTTGGTGTAGCTGAGGGTGTCGGTGTCGTTGTACTTGGTGAGGCTGGGGTTGTCGGTGTTGTTGTAGTTGGTGAGGCTGGGGTTGTCGGTGTCATAGTAGTTGGTGTGGCTGGAGATGTCGGTGTTGTTGTAGTTGGTGTGGCTGGGCTTGTCGGTGCCGTTGTAGTTGGTGAGGCTGAGGGTGTCGGTGTCGTTGTAGTTGGTGAGGCTGGGGTTGTCGGTGCCGTTGTAGTTGGTGAGGCTGGGGTTATCGGTGTCGTTGTACTTGGTGAGGCTGGGGTTGTCGGTGTTGTTGTAGTTGGTGAGGCTGGGGTTGTCGGTGTCGTTGTAGTTGGTGTGGCTGGAGATGTCGGTGTTGTTGTAGTTGGTGTGGCTGGGGTTGTCGGTGCCGTTGTAGTTGGTGTAGCTGAGGGTGTCGGTGTTGTTGTAGTTGGTGAGGCTGGAGTTGTCGGTGCCGTTGTAGTTGGTGAGGCTGGGGTTGTCGGTGTCGTTGTACTTGGTGAGGCTGAGGGTGTCGGTGCCGTTGTAGTCGGTGAGGCTGAGGGTATCGGTGTCGATGTAGTTGGTGAGGCTGGGTTTGTCAGGTGCCGTTGTAGTTGGTGAGGCTGGGGGGTGTCGTTGTCGTTGTAGTTGGTGAGGCTGGGGTTGTCGGTGTCGTTGTAGTTGGTGAGACTGAGGGTGTCGGTGTCGTTGTAGTTGGTGAGGTTGGGGTTGTCGGTGTCGTTGTACTTGGTGAGGCTGGGGTTGTCGGTGTCGTTGTACTTGGTGAGGCTGGGGTTGTCGGTGTCGTTGTAGTTGGTGAGACTGAGGGTGTCGGTGTCGTTGTAGTTGGTGAGGCTGGGGTTGTCGGTGTCGTTGTAGTTGGTGAGACTGAGGGTGTGGGTGTCGTTGTAGTTGGTGAGGCTGGGGTTGTCGGTGTCGATGTAGTTGGTGAGACTGAGGGTGTCGGTGTCGTTGCACTTGGTAAGGCTGGGGTTGTCGGTGTCATTGTAGTTGGTGAGGCTGGGGTTGTCGGTGTCGTTGTACTTGGTGAGGCTGGGGTTGTCGGTGTCGTTGTAGTTGGTGTGGCTGGAGATGTCGCTGTTGTTGTAGTTGGTGTGGCTGGGGTTGTCGGTGCCGTTGTAGTTGGTGAGGCTGAGGGTGTCGGTGTCGTTGTAGTTGATGAGGCTGGGGTTGTCGGTGCCGCTGTAGTTGGTGAGGCTGGGGTTGTCGGTGTCGTTGTACTTGGTGAGGCTGGGGTTGTCGGTGTTGTTGTAGTTGGTGAGGCTGGGGTTGTCGGTGTCGTTGTAGTTGGTGTGGCTGGAGATGTCGGTGTTGTTGTAGTTGGTGAGGCTGAGGGTGTCGGTGTCGTTGTAGTTGGTGAGGCTGGGGTTGTCGGTGCCGTTGTAGTTGGTGAGGCTGGGGTTGTCGGTGTCGTCGTACTTGGTGAGGCTGAGGGTATCGGTGTCGTTGTAGTTGGTGAGGCTGGATTTGTCAGTGCCGTTGTAGTTGGTGAGGCTGGGGGTGTCGTTGTCGTTGTAGTTGGTGAGGCTGGGGTTGTCGGTGTCGTTGTAGTTGGTGTGGCTGGAGATGTCGGTGTTGTTGTAGTTGGTGAGGCTGGGGTTGTCGGTGCCGTTGTAGTTGGTGAGGCTGGGGTTGTCGGTGTCGTCGTACTTGGTGAGGCTGAGGGTGTCGGTGTCGTTGTAGTTGGTGAGGCTGGATTTGTCAGTGCCGTTGTAGTTGGTGAGGCTGGGGGTGTCGTTGTCGTTGTAGTTGGTGAGGCTGGGGGTGTCGGTGTCGTTGTAGTTGGTGAGGCTGGGGTTGTCGGTGTCGTTGTAGTTGTTGAGATTGAGGGTGTCGGTGTCGTTGTAGTTGGTGAGGCTGAGGGTGTCGGTGTCGTTGTAGTTGGTGAGGCTGGGGTTGTCGGTGTCGTTGTAGTTGGTGAGACTGAGGGTGTCGGTGTCGTTGTAGTTGGTGAGGCTGGCGTTGTCGGTGTCGTTGTACTTGGTGAGGCTGGGGATGTCGGTGTCGTTGTACTTGGTGAGGCTGGGGTTGTCGGTGTCGTTGTAGTTGGTGAGGCTGGGGTTGTCGGTGTCGTTGTAGTTGGTGAGGCTGGGGTTGTCGGTGTCGTTGTAGTTGGTGAGACTGAGGGTGTCGGTGTCGTTGTAGTTGGTGAGGCTGGCGTTGTCGGTGTCGTTGTACTTGGTGAGGCTGGGGATGTCGGTGTCGTTGTACTTGGTGAGGCTGGGGTTGTCGGTGTCGTTGTACTTGGTGAGGCTGGGGTTGTCGGTGTCGTTGTAGTTGGTGAGGCTGGGGTTGTCGGTGTCGTTGTACTTGGTGAGGCTGGGGTTGTCGATGTCGTTGTAGTTGGTGTGGCTGGAGATGTCGGTGCCGTTGTAGTTGGTGAGGCTGGGGTTGTCGATGTCGTTGTAGTTGGTGTGGCTGGAGATGTCGGTGTCGTTGTAGTTGGTGAGGCTGGGGTTGTCGGTGTTGTTGTAGTTGGTGAGGCTGGGGTTGTCGGTGTCGTTGTAGTTGGTGTGGCTGGAGATGTCGGTGTTGTTGTAGTTGGTGTGGCTGGGGTTGTCGGTGCCTTTGTAGTGGGTGAGGCTGAGGGTGTCGGTATCGTTGTAGTTGGTGAGGCTGGGGTTGTCGGTGCCGTTGTAGTTGGTGAGGCTGGGGTTGTCGGTGTCGTTGTAGTTGGTGAGACTGAGGGTGTCGGTGTCGTTGTAGTTGGTGAGGCTGGGGTTGTCGGTGTCGTTGTAGTTGGTGAGACTGTGGGTGTCGGTGTCGTTGTAGTTGGTGAGACTGAGGGTGTCGGTGTCGTTGTAGTTGGTGAGGCTGGGGTTGTCGGTGTCGTTGTAGTTGGTGAGGCTGAGGGTGTCGGTGTCGTTGTAGTTGGTGAGGCTGGGGTTGTCGGTGTCGTTGTACTTGGTGAGGCTGGGGTTGTCGGTGTCATTTTAGTTGGTGAGGCTGGGGTTGTCGGTGTCTTTGTACTTGGTGAGGCTGGGTTTGTCGGTGTCGTTGTAGTTGTTGAGACTGAGGTTGTCGGTGTCGTTGTAGTTGGTGAGGCTGGGGTTGTCGGTGTCGTTGTAGTTGGTGAGACTGAGGGTGTCGGTGTCGTTGTAGTTGGTGAGGCTGGGGTTGTCGGTGTCGTTGTAGTTGGTGAGGCTGGGGTTGTCGGTGTCGTTGTACTTGGTGAGGCTGGGGTTGTCGGTGTCGTTGTACTTGGTGAGGCTGGGGTTGTCGGTGTCGTTGTACTTGGTGAGGCTGGGGTTGTCGGTGTCGTTGTACTTGGTGAGGCTGGGGTTGTCGGTGTCGTTGTATTTGGCGTGGCTGGAGATGTCGGTGCCGTTGTAGTTGCTGAGGCTGAGGATGTCGGTGTCGTTGTAGGTGGTGAGGCTGGGGTTGTCGGTGTCGTTGTAGTTGGTGTGGCTGGAGATGTCGGTGTCGTTGTAGTTGGTGTGGCTGGGGTTGTCGGTGCCGTTGTAGTTGGTGAGGCTGGGGGTGTCGGTGTCGTTGTAGTTGGTGAGGCTGGGGTTGTCGGTGCCGTTTTAGTTGGTGAGGCTGAGGGTGTCGGTGTCGTTGTAGTTGGTGTGGCTGGGGTTGTCGGTGCCGTTGTAGTTGGTGAGGCTGAGGGTGTCGATGTCGTTGTAGTTGGTGAGGCTGGGGCTGTCGGTGCCGTTGTAGTTGGTGAGGCTTGGGTTGTCGGTGTCGTTGTACTTGGTGAGGCTGAGGGTGTCGGTGCCGTTGTAGTTGGTGGGACTGAGGGTATCGGTGTCGTTGTAGTTGGTGAGGCTGGGGTTGTCGGTGTCGTTGTAGTTGGTGAGACTGAGGGTGTCGGTGTCGTTGTAGTTGGTGAGGCTGGTGTTGTCGGTGTCGTTGTACTTGGTGAGGCTGGGGTTGTCGGTGTCGTTGTACTTGGTGAGGCTGGGGTTGTCGGTGTCGTTGTACTTGGTGAGGCTGGGGTTGTCGGTGTTGTTGTACTTGGTGAGGCTGGGGTTGTCGGTGTCGTTGTAGTTGGTGAGGCTGGGGTTGTCGGTGTCGTTGTACTTGGTGAGGCTGGGGTTGTCGGTGTCGTTGTACTTGGTGAGGCTGGGGTTGTCGGTGTCGTTGTAGTTGATGTGGCTGGAGATGTCGGTGCCGTTGTAGTTGGTGAGGCTGAGTGTGTCGGTGTCGTTGTAGTTGGTGAGGCTGAGGGTGTCGGTGTCGTTGTAGTTGGTGAGGCTGGGGGTGTCGGTGTGGTTGTAGTTGGTGAGGCTGGGGTTGTCGTTGTCGTTGTAGTTGGTGTGGCTGGAGATGTCGGTGTTGTTGTAGTTGGTGTGGCTGGGGTTGTCGGTGCCTTTGTAGTTGGTGAGGCTGAGGGTGTCGGTGTCGTTGTAGTTGGTGAGGCTGGGGTTGTCGGTGTCGTTGTACTTGGTGAGGCTGAGGGTGTCGGTGCCGTTGTAGTCGGTGAGGCTGAGGGTATCGGTGTCGTTGTAGTTGGTGAGGCTGGGTTTGTCAGTGAAGTTGTAGTTGGTGAGGCTGGGGGTGTCGTTGTCGTTGTAGTTGGTGAGGCTGGGGTTGTCGGTGTCGTTGTAGTTGGTGAGTCTGGAGGGTGTCGGTGTCGTTGTAGTTGGTGAGGCTGGGGTTGTCGGTGTCGTTGTACTTGGTGAGGCTGGGGTTGTCGGTGTCGTTGTACTTGGTGAGGCTGTGGTTGTCGGTGTCGTTGTAGTTGGTGAGACTGAGGGTGTCGGTGTCGTTGTAGTTGGTGAGGCTGGGGTTGTCGGTGTCGTTGTAGTTGGTGAGACTGAGGGTGTTGGTGTCGTTGTAGTTGGTGAGGCTGGGGTTGTCGGTGTCGATGTAGTTGGTGAGACTGAGGGTGTCGGTGTCGTTGTACTTGGTAAGGCTGGGGTTGTCGGTGTCATTGTAGTTGGTGAGGCTGGGGTTGTCGGTGTCGTTGTACTTGGTGAGGCTGGGGTTGTCGGTGTCGTTGTAGTTGGTGTGGCTGGAGATGTCGCTGTTGTTGTAGTTGGTGTGGCTGGGGTTGTCGGTGCCGTTGTAGTTGGTGAGGCTGAGGGTGTCGGTGTCGTTGTAGTTGATGAGGCTGGGGTTGTCGGTGCCGCTGTAGTTGGTGAGGCTGGGGTTGTCGGTGTCGTTGTACTTGGTGAGGCTGGGGTTGTCGGTGTTGTTGTAGTTGGTGAGGCTGGGGTTGTCGGTGTCGTTGTAGTTGGTGTGGCTGGAGATGTCGGTGTTGTTGTAGTTGGTGTGGCTGGGGTTGTCGGTGCCGTTGTAGTTGGTGAGGCTGAGGGTGTCGGTGTCGTTGTAGTTGGTGAGGCTGGGGTTGTCGGTGGCGTTGTAGTTGGTGAGGCTGGGGTTGTCGGTGTCGTCGTACTTGGTGAGGCTGGAGGGTATCGGTGTCGTTGTAGTTGGTGAGGCTGGATTTGTCAGTGCCGTTGTAGTTGGTGAGGCTGGGGGTGTCGTTGTCGTTGTAGTTGGTGAGGCTGGGGTTGTCGGTGTCGTTGTAGTTGGTGGGCTGGAGATGTCGGTGTTGTTGTAGTTGGTGAGGCTGGGGTTGTCGGTGCCGTTGTAGTTGGTGAGGCTGGGGTTGTCGGTGTCGTCGTACTTGGTGAGGCTGAGGGTGTCGGTGTCGTTGTAGTTGGTGAGGCTGGATTTGTCAGTGCCGTTGTAGTTGGTGAGGCTGGGGGTGTCGTTGTCGCTTGTAGTTGGTGAGGCTGGGGGTGTCGGTGTCGCTGTAGTTGGTGAGGCTGGGGTTGTCGGTGTCGTTGTAGTTGTTGAGATTGAGGGTGTCGGTGTCGTTGTAGTTGGTGAGGCTGAGGGTGTCGGTGTCGTTGTAGTTGGTGAGGCTGGGGTTGTCGGTGTCGTTGTAGTTGGTGAGACTGAGGGTGTCGGTGTCGTTGTAGTTGGTGAGGCTGGCGTTGTCGGTGTCGTTGTACTTGGTGAAGCTGGGGTTGTCGATGTCGTTGTAGTTGGTGTGGCTGGAGATGTCGGTGCCGTTGTAGTTGGTGAGGCTGGGGTTGTCGATGTCGTTGTAGTTGGTGTGGCTGGAGATGTCGGTGTCGTTGTAGTTGGTGAGGCTGGGGTTGTCGGTGTTGTTGTAGTTGGTGAGGCTGGGGTTGTCGGTGTCGTTGTAGTTGGTGTGGCTGGAGATGTCGGTGTTGTTGTAGTTGGTGTGGCTGGGGTTGTCGGTGCCTTTGTAGTGGGTGAGGCTGAGGGTGTCGGTGTCGTTGTAGTTGGTGAGGCTGGGGTTGTCGGTGCCGTTGTAGTTGGTGAGGCTGGGGTTGTCGGTGTCGTTGTAGTTGGTGAGACTGAGGGTGTCGGTGTCGTTGTAGTAGGTGAGGCTGGGGTTGTCGGTGTCGTTGTAGTTGGTGAGACTGAGGGTGTCGGTGTCGTTGTAGTTGGTGAGACTGAGGGTGTCGGTGTCGTTGTAGTTGGTGAGGCTGGGGTTGTCGGTGTCGTTGTAGTTGGTGAAACTGAGGGTGTCGGTGTCGTTGTAGTTGGTGAGGCTGGGGTTGTCGGTGTCGTTGTACTTGGTGAGGCTGGGGTTGTCGGTGTCATTTTAGTTGGTGAGGCTGGGGTTGTCGGTGTCTTTGTACTTGGTGAGGCTGGGTTTGTCGGTGTCGTTGTAGTTGTTGAGACTGAGGGTGTCGGTGTCGTTGTAGTTGGTGAGGCTGGGGTTGTCGGTGTCGTTGTAGTGGGTGAGACTGAGGGTGTCGGTGTCGTTGTAGTTGGTGAAGCTGGGGTTGTCGGTGTCGTTGTACTTGGTGAGGCTGGGGTTGTCGGTGTCGTTGTACTTGGTGAGGCTGGGGTTGTCGGTGTCGTTGTACTTGGTGAGGCTGGGGTTGTCGGTGTCGTTGTACTTGGTGAGGCTGGGGTTGTCGGTGTCGTTGTACTTGGTGAGGCTGGGGTTGTCGGTGTCGTTGTATTTGGCGTGGCTGGTGATGTCGGTGCCGTTGTAGTTGCTGAGGCTGAGGATGTCGGTGTCGTTGTAGGTGGTGAGGCTGGGGTTGTCGGTGTCGTTGTAGTTGGTGTGGCTGGAGATGTCTGTGTCGTTGTAGTTGGTGTGGCTGGGGTTGTCGGTGCCGTTGTAGTTGGTGAGGCTGAGGGTGTCGGTGTCGTTGTAGTTGGTGAGGCAGGGGTTGTCGGTGCCGTTTTAGTTGGTGAGGCTGAGGGTGTCGGTGTCGTTGTAGTTGGTGTGGCTGGGGTTGTCGGTGCCGTTGTAGTTGGTGAGGCTGAGGGTGTCGATGTCGTTGTAGTTGGTGAGGCTGGGGCTGTCGGTGCCGTTGTAGTTGGTGAGGCTTGGGTTGTCGGTGTCGTTGTACTTGGTGAGGCTGAGGGTGTCGGTGCCGTTGTAGTTGGTGGGACTGAGGGTATCGGTGTCGTTGTAGTTGGTGAGGCTGGGGTTGTCGGTGTCGTTGTAGTTGGTGAGACTGAGGGTGTCGGTGTCGTTGTAGTTGGTGAGGCTGGTGTTGTCGGTGTCGTTGTACTTGGTGAGGCTGGGGTTGTCGGTGTCGTTGTACTTGGTGAGGCTGGGGTTGTCGGTGTCGTTGTACTTGGTGAGGCTGGGGTTGTCGGTGTTGTTGTACTTGGTGAGGCTGGGGTTGTCGGTGTCGTTGTAGTTGGTGAGGCTGGGGTTGTCGGTGTCGTTGTACTTGGTGAGGCTGGGGTTGTCGGTGTCGTTGTACTTGGTGAGGCTGGGGTTGTCGGTGTCGTTGTAGTTGATGTGGCTGGAGATGTCGGTGCCGTTGTAGTTGGTGAGGCTGAGTGTGTCGGTGTCGTTGTAGTTGGTGAGGCTGAGGGTGTCGGTGTCGTTGTAGTTGGTGAGGCTGGGGGTGTCGGTGTTGTTGTAGTTGGTGAGGCTGGGGTTGTCGTTGTCGTTGTAGTTGGTGTGGCTGGAGATGTCGGTGTTGTTGTAGTTGGTGTGGCTGGGGTTGTCGGTGCCTTTGTAGTTGGTGAGGCTGAGGGTGTCGGTGTCGTTGTAGTTGGTGAGGCTGGGGTTGTCGGTGCCGTTGTTGTTGGTGAGGCTGGGGTTGTCGGTGTCGTTGTACTTGGTGAGGCTGAGGGTGTCGGTGCCGTTGTAGTTGGTGAGACTGAGGGTATCAGTGTCGTTATGGTTGGTGAGGCTGGATTTTTCAGTGCCGTTTTATTTGGTGAGGCTGGGGTTGTCGGTGTCGTTGTATTTGGTGAGACTAAGGGTGTCGGTGTCGTTGTAGTTGGTGAGGCTGGGGTTGTCGGTGCCGTTGTAGTTGGTGTGGCTGGAGATGTCGGTGTTGTTGTAGTTGGTGTGGCTGGGGTTGTCGGTGCCTTTGTAGTGGGTGAGGCTGAGGGTGTCGGTGTCGTTGTAGTTGGTGAGGCTGGGGTTGTCGGTGCCGTTGTAGTTGGTGAGGCTGGGGTTGTCGGTGTCGTTGTAGTTGGTGAGACTGAGGGTGTCGGTGTCTTTGTAGTTGGTGAGGCTGGGGTTGTCGGTGTCGTTGTAGTTGGTGAGACTGAGGGTGTCGGTGTCGTTGTAGTTGGTGAAGCTGGTGTTGTCGGTGTCGTTGTACTTGGTGAGGCTGGGGATGTCGGTGTCGTTGTACTTGGTGAGGCTGGGGTTGTCGGTGTCGTTGTACTTGGTGAGGCTGGGGTTGTCGGTGTCATTGTAGTTGGTGAGGCTGGGGTTGTCGGTGTCGTTGTACTTGGTGAGGCTGGGGTTGTCGGTGTCGTTGTACTTGGTGAGGCTGGGGTTGTCGGTGTCGTTGTATTTGGCGTGGCTGGATATGTCGGTGCCGTTGTAGTTGGTGAGGCTGAGGGTGTCGGTGTCGTTGTAGGTGGTGAGGCTGGGGTTGTCGGTGTCGTTGTAGTTGGTGTGGCTGGAGATGTCTGTGTCGTTGTAGTTGGTGTAGCTGGGGTTGTCGGTGCCGTTGTAGTTGGTGAGGCTGAGGGTGTCGGTGTCGTTGTAGTTGGTGAGGCTGGGGTTGTCGGTGCCGTTTTAGTTGGTGAGGCTGAGGGTGTCGGTGTCGTTGTAGTTGGTGTGGCTGGGGTTGTCGGTGCCGTTGTAGTTGGTGAGGCTGAGGGTGTCGATGTCCTTGTAGATGGTGAGGCTGGGGCTGTCGGTGCCGTTGTAGTTGGTGAGGCTGGGGTTGTCGGTGTCGTTGTACTTGGTGAGGCTGAGGGTGTCGGTGCCGTTGTAGTTGGTGGGACTGAGGGTATCGGTGTCGTTGTAGTTGGTGAGGCTGGGTTTGTCAGTGACGTTGTAGTTGGTGAGGCTGGGGGTGTCGGTGTCGTTGTAGTTGGTGAGGCTGGGGTTGTCGGTGTCGTTGTCTTTGGTGAGATTGAGGGTGTCGGTGTCGTTTTAGTTGGTGAGGCTGGGGTTGTCGGTGCCGTTGTAGTTGGTGAGACTGAGGGTGTCGGTGTCGTTGTAGTTGGTGAGGCTGAGGGTGTCGGTGTCGTTGTAGTTGGTGAGATTGAGGGTGTCGGTGTCGTTGTAGTTGGTGAGGCTGGGGTTGTCGGTGCCGTTGTAGTTGGTGAGACTGAGGGTGTCGGTGTCGTTGTAGTTGGTGAGGCTGAGGGTGTCGGTGTCGTTGTAGTTGGTGAGACTGAAGGTGTCGGTGTCGTTGTAGTTGGTGAGGCTGGGGTTGTCGGTGTCGTTGTAGTTGGTGAGACTGAGGGTGTCGGTGTCGTTGTAGTTGGTGAGGCTGGTGTTGTCGGTGTCGTTGTACTTGGTGAGGCTGGGGTTGTCGGTGTCGTTGTACTTGGTGAGGCTGGGGTTGTCGGTGTCGTTGTAGTTGGTGAGGCTGGGGTTGTCGGTGTCGTTGTACTTGGTGAGGCTGGGGTTGTCGGTGTCGTTGTACTTGGTGAGGCTGGGGTTGTCGATGTCGTTGTAGTTGGTGTGGCTGGAGATGTCGGTGCCGTTGTAGTTGGTGAGGCTGAGGGTGTCGGTGTCGTTGTAGTTGGTGAGGCTGAGGGTGTCGGTGTCGTTGTAGTTGGTGAGGCTGGGGTTGTCGGTGTCGTTGTAGTTGGTGAGGCTGGGGTTGTCGGTGTCGTTGTAGTTGGTGTGGCTGGAGATGTCGGTGTTGTTGTAGTTGGTGTGGCTGGGGTTGTCGGTGCCTTTGTAGTTGGTGAGGCTGAGGGTTTCGGTGTCGTTGTAGTTGGTGAGGCTGGGGTTGTCGGTGCCGTTGTAGTTGGTGAGGCTGGGGTTGTCGGTGTCGTTGTACTTGGTGAGGCTGAGGGTGTCGGTGCCGTTGTAGTTGGTGAGACTGAGGGTATCGGTGTCGTTATGGTTGGTGAGGCTGGATTTTTCAGTGCCGTTTTAGTTGGTGAGGCTGGGGGTGTCGTTGTCGTTGTAGTTGGTGAGGCTGGGGTTGTCGGTGTCGTTGTATTTGGTGAGACTAAGGGTGTCGGTGTCGTTGTAGTTGGTGAGGCTGGGGTTGTCGGTGCCGTTGTAGTTGGTGAGACTGAGGGTGTCGGTGTCGTTGTAGTTGGTGAGGGTGGGGTTGTCGGTGTCGTTGTACTTGGTGAGGCTTGGGTTGTCGGTGTCGTTGTACTTGGTGAGGCTGGGGTTGTCGGTGTCGTTGTACTTGGTGAGGCTGGGGTTGTCGGTGTCGTTGTAGTTGGTGAGACTGAGGGTGTCGGTGTCATTGTACTTGGTGAGGCTGGGGTTGTCGGTGTTGTTGTAGTTGGTGAGGCTGGGGTTGTCGGTGTCGTTGTATTTGGTAAGACTGAGGGTGTCGGTGTCGTTGTAGTTGGTGAGGCTGGGGTTGTCGGTGTCGTTGTACTTGGTGAGGCTGGGGTTGTCGGTGTCGTTGTACTTGGTGAAGCTGGGGTTGTCGGTGTCGTTGTACTTGGTGAGGCTGGGGTTGTCGGTGTCATTATAGTTGGTGAGGCTGGGGTTGTCGGTGTCGTTGTACTTGGTGAGGCTTGGGTTGTCGGTGTCGTTGTACTTGGTGAGGCTGGGGTTGTCGGTGTCGTTGTAGTTGGTGTGGCTGGAGATGTCGGTGCCGTTGTATTTGGTTCGGCTGAGGTTGTCGGTGTCGTTGTAGTTGGTGAGGCTGAGGGTGTCGGTGTCGTTGTAGTTGGTGAGGCTGGGGTTGTCGGTGTCGTTGTAGTTGGTGTGGCTGGAGATGTCGGTGTTGTTGTAGTTGTTGTGGCTGGGGTTGTCGGTGTCGTTGTAATTGGTGAGGCTGGGGTTGTCGGTGCCGTTTTAGTTGGTGAGGCTGAGGGTGTCGGTGTCGTTGTAGTTGGTGTGGTTGGGGTTGTCGGTGCCGTTGTAGTTGGTGAGGCTGAGGGTGTCGATGTCTTTGTAGTTGGTGAGGCTGGGGTTGTCGGTGCCGTTGTAGTTGGTGAGGCTGAGGGTGTCGGTGCCGTTGTTGTTGGTGGGACTGTGGGTATCGGTGTCGTTATAGTTGGTGAGGTTGGGTTTGTCAGTGCCGTTGTAGTTGGTGAGGCTGGGGTTGTCGGTGTCGTTGTAGTTGGTGAGGCTGGGGTTGTCGGTGTCGTTGTAGTTGGTGAGATTGAGGGTGTCGGTGTCGTTGTACTTGGTGAGGCTGGGGTTGTCGGTGCCGTTGTAGTTGGTGAGAATGAGGGTGTCGGTGTCGTTGTAGTTGGTGAGGCTGAGGGTGTCGGTGTCGTTGTAGTTGGTGAGGCTGGGGTTGTCGGTGTCGTTGTAGTTGGTGAGACTGAGGGTGTCGGTGTCGTTGTAGTTGGTGAGGCTGGTGTTGTCGGTGTCGTTGTACTTGGTGAGGCTGGGGTTGTCGGTGTCGTTGTACTTGGTGAGGCTGGGGTTGTCGGTGTCGTTGTACTTGGTGAGGCTGGGGTTGTCGGTTTCGTTGTACTTGGTGAGGCTGGGGTTGTCGGTGTCGTTGTAGTTGGTGAGGCTGGGGTTGTCGGTGTCGTTGTACTTGGTGAGGCTGGGGTTGTCGGTGTCGTTGTACTTGGTGAGGCTGGGGTTGTCGGTGTCGTTGTAGTTGGTGTGGCTGGAGATGTCGGTGCCGTTGTAGTTGGTGAGGCTGAGTGTGTCGGTGTCGTTGTAGTTGGTGAGGCTGAGGGTGTCGGTGTCGTTGTAGTTGGTGAGGCTGGGGGTGTCGGTGTTGTTGTAGTTGGTGAGGCTGGGGTTGTCGGTGTCGTTGTAGTTGGTGTGGCTGGAGATGTCGGTGTTGTTGTAGTTGGTGTGGCTGGGGTTGTCGGTGCCTTTGTAGTTGGTGAGGCTGAGGGTGTCGGTGTCGTTGTAGTTGGTGAGGCTGGGGTTGTCGGTGCCGTTGTTGTTGGTGAGGCTGGGGTTGTCGGTGTCGTTGTACTTGGTGAGGCTGAGGGTGTCGGTGCCGTTGTAGTTGGTGAGACTGAGGGTATCAGTGTCGTTATGGTTGGTGAGGCTGGATTTTTCAGTGCCGTTTTAGTTGGTGAGGCTGGGGTTGTCGGTGTCGTTGTATTTGGTGAGACTAAGGGTGTCGGTGTCGTTGTAGTTGGTGAGGCTGGGGTTGTCGGTGCCGTTGTAGTTGGTGAGACTGGGGGTGTCGGTGTCGTTGTAGTTGGTGAGGCTGGGGTTGTCGGTGTCGTTGTAGTTGGTGAGACTGAGGGTGTCGGTGTCGTTGTAGTTGGTGAGGCTGGGGTTGTCGGTGTCGTTGTACTTGGTGAGGCTGGGGTTGTCGGTGTCGTTGTACTTGGTGAGGCTGGGGTTGTCGGTGTCGTTGTACTTGGTGAGGCTGGGGTTGTCGGTGTCGTTGTAGTTGGTGAGTCTGAGGGTGTCGGTGTCGTTGTACTTGGTGAGGCTGGGGTTGTCGGTGTCGTTGTAGTTGGTGAGACTGAGGGTGTTGGTGTCGTTGTAGTTGGTGAGGCTAGGGTTGGCGGTGCAGTTGTAGTTGATGAGGCTGGGGTTGTCGGTGTCATTGTACTTGGTGAGGCTGGGGTTGTCGGTGTTGTTGTAGTTGGTGAGGCTGGGTTTGTCGGTGTCGTTGTAGTTGGTGAGACTGAGGGTGTCGGTGTCGTTGTAGTTGGTGAGGCTGGGGTTGTCGGTGTCGTTGTACTTGGTGAGGTTGGGGTTGTCGGTGTCGTTGTACTTGGTGAAGCTGGGGTTATCGGTGTCGTTGTACTTGGTGAGGCTGGGGTTGTCGGTGTCATTGTAGTTGGTGAGGCTGGGGTTGTCGGTGTCGTTGTACTTGGTGAGGCTGGGGTTGTCGGTGTCGTTGTACTTGGTGAGGCTGGGGTTGTCGGTGTCGTTGTAGTTGGTGTGGCTGGAGATGTCGGTGCCGTTGTATTTGGTGCGGCTGAGGTTGTCGGTGTCGTTGTAGTTGGTGAGGCTGAGGGTGTCGGTGTCGTTGTAGTTGGTGAGGCTGGGGTTGTCGGTGTCGTTGTAGTTGGTGTGGCTGGAGATGTCGGTGTTGTTGTAGTTGTTGTGGCTGGGGTTGTCGGAGCCGTTGTAGTTGGTGAGGCTGAGGGTGTCGGTGTCGTTGTAGTTGGTGAGGCTGGGGTTGTCGGTGCCGTTGTAGTTGGTGAGGCTGGGGTTGTCGTTGCCGTTGTAGTTGGTGTGGCTGAGAGTGTCGGAGCCGTTCTGGTCGGTGTGGTCGTGGATGTTTTTGGTGTTGTAGTACCTTCGGTTGCAGTTCCGTTGGCTTTTATTACAGTGACAGCCACTAGCACAATCACTAGGAAACTCTTCCTATTTGCGCCTGGGGTCCTCATTTTTGTCTGTCCTTTAAGAGAGAGCAGGGATTGTTATTGGATCCACATAATTTTGGAACACACATCCCACTCTATAAGTGATTATACAGTCGTATATACAACACTATATCTACAATCGACATGTTCACGTAATGGCGTAGGTATATATGCGTGTAACCTACATCTCCACGCAATATTTTATCCCATCTTGGAGGAAGGTTATATTACTGACTTGTCCTTTTTTTAGATTAATAGTGGAACGGCATGGTGCCACAAATCGGTGTTATAAACATGTACATATACATCATTGTACCAAATTTATAATGATGAATTTATTTTTACTATCAATGAGGATGGTTTCTTACATGTTATTTGTTGTTTGCCTGAAAATAGTCTAGATATATGCATACAATGTGTCAGATGTATAGTAGTATGCAACCTGAATACTTTGAAGTAATGTTCCATTGTGTTAAGCACGATAGCCACCGTAATTCGTTTAGCACATCAAATGTTCAGATCAAGTGTAGTGTTTTAATAATGTAAGTGATATGTACAGTATGGCGAATAAAAGCGTGCGCACTTTTATTGAAATCATCGAGGAGGAATAATTTGACAACGCTCGATACATTATCCGTATGGCATTGTACTATTCAGAGTTATGTGCTATTGCAGTTTCAGATGGTAATCACATTCTTGGGTTGATTATTATACATATAACGAGCTAATTATACCTCTGCATAAAACAATAGTTAGGCCACGTTGATTGATTGATAATTTTATTTTAACTCGGTAACATACTTAGTTGTACACTATTTTAGTTGGCCGAGCCATTCACGCAGCATTTACAAATCAATCATACAACATATATTTACATTTGTTCATTGTATTACAAAAATAAATAAATAAATAACATATAAAATGATTAATAATAATGTACATCAAATAAACAATATAATAAAAACAGATAATATTTAAAATGGTGGTGAAGCACTTAAATATTTGTGTGACTTCTTGAAGCTTCCAACAGATTTGCTGTTTTGAATGTCCTGTGGTAAGCTGTTCCATAACTTCAAACCGGACACACTGAAACTTCGTTGACAGTAGGCAGTTCTGTCTTTAGGAGGTTTTAGCTGTGAGGCATTTCTGGCATCATGGGAGTGACTATTTGATATAAACATTATCATACAAATAGTGTAGTGCTAGACAATTCTTACATTTGTACATAGCAACACATTGATGAGAATCCCTTTTTTATTGTAATGATAGCCAGCCTAACTCTTTGAACGTAGCGCTTTTGTTTTGTCAAGGACTAGACCTATATATGAGTCATGTTGCAGTTCTAGATTGTAGTTTCTGGAGTGTGGTTTTGCTTTTTATTGAGGCTGAATCATCGACTACATCTCCTTAATAGAAGTGGGGTTGAACTATTGCATTATATAAGTGCTTAAGGTTGTTAATTGGTACTATTCTACGAAGAGGTCTTGGGATTCCTATCTTGGCTGAGAATTTGGGAATCATATTATTAATGTGGTCGTCCCAATTGAGATTTGAGTCTATATACATACCAAAGTACTTGTACATGTTTGAGTGGTTCATTATTGATATGAATTCTAACATTAGCCATCAGCCATCTTGGCAATGGACTGATGGGTGCCAATTAGCATAATTTCGCATTTCTGTACGTTAAGACTAAGTCTGTTAATATAAAAATATTGTTTGAGTCTACATAGATCACTGTTAACGCTGGACTCTAATTCAGCTGAACATTCAGATTTTGCAGCGGAGTTAATTTCCGTATCGTCTGCAAACATGATTATATCGCAAGATTCAGTAAAGTGGGCCCAAGATCAACCCTTGGGGCACCCCTATGTTGACAGGTAAGGGATCGGAGAGATGGCCATCCACCGAAACTGACTGTGACCTACCAATGAGGTAGCTCCAAAACCATTGATGCTCTATGCCAGTAACCCCACATCATTTAAGCTTAGCCAGCACAATACCAGGCTCCACGGTGTCGAAGGCCTTCCGGAGATCAATAAACACTACTCCCGTTACAAGGCCCTTATCAATATTTTTAACCATCGACGTTTAGAATACTGTATACAAGCGTGGAAACCATATCGCAAGAACGATATAGATACTCTTGAACGAATACAGAGGAGAGCGACTAAAATGATTCCAGAACTGTGAGACCTGAGTTATGAAAAACGCCTAAAATAAATTGGTTTAACAACCATCGAGATAAGGAGGTTAAGAGGCGATAAAATTGCACAAAGTGCTTAAGATATTGAATGGGTATGAACATATTGATATAACTGTTTTGTTTTCTCACATAAGAAAGAGAGTAGAACTAGAGGACACGATGTAGTTGAGGAATAATGTGGATTGGATATCAGGAAGTACTCGTTCTCACAGAGGGCAATTAATGAATGGAACAAATTATTTACATATTGTGTAAATGGCGTGAATATGCTTAAAATAAAGTTAACTAAATCGAACAAGAAAAAATGTAACAAGATTGCCATCCAAGACTGCAAGTTCCAGATGGCAAGTGGATAATGAAGCCATTGGCTTATCGAGAGTCCAACAATTTTATTATCTATGTATAGCCCGTCCTTATCAGATATCTGTCAATTTTATTTTTAAACATATTCACACTACTAGCATTAACACAATCATTTGACAGTTTGTTCCATTGATTTATCACCCTGTGTGAGAATGAATACTTTCTCATGTCCAAACTAAAGCCTTTCTTGACTAATGCTGCTTCTATAACTATGGTCTCTGAATTCTGGAAATCATGTTATTGTTTTCCGTTGTATTCTTTCTAGATTGTCTATGTCCTTCTTACGAAATGGCCTCCATGTTTTTATGAAATATTCCAAATGCGGCTTAACTATCGCTTTGTGTAGGGGTACAATTAACTGTTTCTCCTTATATGTGATATAAGTGTTCTCCTAATTTGCCCTAGAATTAGATTATCCTTTGAAGCAGCAATCCCACATTGCTCTGAAACTTTGATGTCAGCACTAAATTTCAATCCTAAGTTCTTTTGTTTTGCGTTTCTACGTAGAATAGAATCCCCCATTTTATATTCTTCTTCCATGTTTCCACGTCCTATGCATATGCATTTACACTGCCCAAAATTGAATAACATTTATAATTTTCAGATCATTTAATTAATTTATCTAGATCATCCTATAAACTTTGATTATCTGTATAATTGTATACCATTCTGAATACATTTTTCATTTCTAAAGTTCAGTACTTAGCTACATATGTCGTCTTCCAAATCAGTTATTGAAAAATATCTCAGGAGGGCGGGTTACACATACATGAACATTTTGATAAGCCGATGGCTTCCTTGCCCACCTTGTCACCTGGGCCTTTGCCTTGGGTGGCAATCTTGATAAATCTTGTTACAGAATTGCAAGGCATATATGTATGGAAGTTGGAACCTGCATTCCTACATAATATATTATCACAGAGCCGTAGCGTGTATGTCTAGACCGCACGTCCTCCAGATCTACCAAACTAAACTACTGACTATTTGGTATATATATGGGAAGGTTGTCTAAATTGAGCCGTTGCCTATATTGAACTAGATCGTTGTCTCATACCTAGAAAGGGCAAATGCACAGTGCTCCATCTAGCGACTAGGCATTTCACTAAAAAGTCATCTGATCGACAGAAATGATGGGTGGAGCGAAGTCTACAAAAAGGTAAGCGTGGTGATCATTTTTCGGCAGTCTGTTGTAAATTGATGATGTTGCTAAGGTGGGTTAACTATCAAATGAATGGGGGGGGGGACAGATATGAGAAACTATATTGTACTGACGGTGAATATCCTATTTAGGCATAAGCATAGTTAGAAGCGCAAATCTTTCTTCACGAACCCTAAGATATCCGGGCGTCTTCGTTGTTGAGTTGTATATATTGAATCATCACGAGGAGTTTAAATTGAACCAGGTGTTCAACGTAGAATACTAGGAGTTCACTTTAGGGAAAACGCTATATTTTTCTTCATTGTATCACAGTATCGGACATCCTAGTGTTTTCACGGCAGATCATATCATGAAAACGGATAAATTTGCTAGAAAAAAGTGGTATTATAACTTCATGAAACGCCATCCGCGTTTATCGTTATGAGCTCCCGAGCCAAAGTCACTTGTTAGGCTTTAACAGAGAAAGTGTCTCCAGATTGTTCGATCTCCTGGAGAAAGTTGTTGATAAAGACGGTTTCGACGCAACACAAATATACAACATGGATTCTGGTCTGACATCCATATAGAAACCAGGTAGGGTACTTTCAATGAAGGGGAAAAGCAGGCAGGAGGCACACTACTCATAGGCAACAACCGCTAGATCGACGTTGAACGCTTAGCTAGAAGGGTGGAATTTTGTGTGACAACCCCGAGGACGATGCTAACGACGGTGGTACTTGCGACGCTTCATGCAACACTAGTATCTGCGACGTTCCGTGCAATAGTAGTACTTCCGCTGCTAAACGTATCAACTATATGTGTGTCAATGTTAAACTATTAGAGGACATTTCTCTAGAAGCCCGTAATGCAGATCTTCCCGCGTGGACTGGAGTTCAAAGCCTTAGCTGAAAGGATTAAAAGCATAGCCCATCAAACAAAAATGGTCGGCGAATTAGAAATCATCTGGATGTCAAATGCACTCAATCGCCAAATCCATGTCATTGCTGGGAGCGGTGTGATGAAGTACGGGGAAGATTACCAAGCTAGAACACCCCTGACTGTGCGCTTCACGAAACTTTGGGAGGTTGTTGAACACTATGATTGTTTAATTCATCCCGAACCAGCTGCTACATTCATCACCCGGGCATGGTATCGCCACTCCCACAGTCTACCCGTAAGAAGCACACTAGATATAAAGAACTGGTTGGTTGGGCAACGTTATTGTTGCTTACATCAAATGTCAGTTCCGGTGTCACGGTCCCAAGGATTTCCATGCAAGAAGTAGGCAGATCGGTACTGCGCCCGCGCGCGCGCATGCGAACAACGCGCAAGCGCAGTGAACAATGTAACCTCATGTGACCCCACTTATCTTGCTGCCGCGACAGACGTAGGCTTTACAATGCGGACGCGCGGTGACCTTATGTGACCCTACTGTTGGCATTCGTTCTTTCAATTAAAGTAATTTGATGATTGGAAAGTACCGAAATTGATTATTTGCAAAGCTGCACTAGATCCAATGCTAAAAATTAATAGAGATTGCCATATAGAAGAGGAATAATATGCATGTAAATATGTATGTGTGTATATGGTAATGTCTGTATATGTGTATGTATGAGTATGTGTATACACACACAAGGGCGCGCGTGCGTGCGTGCGTGCGTGTGTGTGTGTGTGTGTGTGTGTGTGCGTGCGTGCGTGTGTGTGTGTGTGGGGGGGGGACAGTTTCGCTTATGCCGCTTTTTGATGTTCTGGCTTATGATCTTCCATTGATTTCGGTCATGCGATCTCAGCCAGTCTAGATCTCGCTGGTTTCTAAGACGCTTGCCGACTTCCTGCTGAAATTTGTCGCGAGCAGTTGAACTGTTGTTCGTGGTCGCCCTTACCAGTCAGCGGATGTGAAATACTGGTCTATGGCCAGCTGTACAGGTGCTTCACGTGGTATCCGAAGCACATGTCCAAACAGACTTCACCGAGCTTTGATGGCTGACAAGCTCAGTGGGTTGCACTAATATTATATATAATAGGTATATATATATATATATATATATATATATATATATATATATATATATATATATATATATATATATATATATATATATATATATATATATATATATATATATATATATATATATATATATATATATATATATATATATATATATATATATATATATATATATATATGTATATGTATATATATATATATATATATATATATATATATATATATATATATATATATATATATATATATATATATATATATATATATATATATATATATGGGCCCTACACTGTGTTGAGCAAATGCCAATGTTTTCAACGTTAACTTCGGTATTTCTGATCTGGCGTTTTGTGTACCAAGAAACCCTGGCCTTGGCAATATGACACTGTGGCTGTTATCAGTTACAGCCGTCTTATCACATACTTTTTATTAATTTGCTATTTTCCGCATAATGTGTCCTGGTGGCAAATCATTTATAGTTTGTTTGGTCGTATGTGGCAAATAATTTATAGTTTGTTTGGTCGTATGTACAAATCGAACGTACAACCACAGATGAGAACTGCCTGTGTCGAGTAAGCGATTATCCAAATTACTATCAGTGTGTCAAAATCTTGTGAAAAGTCTTACTTATCCATTTATAATCGACCGTTTCCGAATACGTTCACCTCCTTAGACTCTGCTTGTTTAAGTACACAAAGAGCACACTGCTTCCTAGTTGCAGACGCTTGCGAAAATGTCGGCGTCGTAGCTAGATTCCTTGATAGATGTTTTACAACTCGTTGTCTACGTCACGTCGTGTATTCAGAAACGGGTGTCCCTGTCTGTGTTCGTTCTACACAACAATCACGCGATCTAGGTGCCCACATACACCTCAAATGAAATGCATGTTCGGTTAAATGGAATTCATAAAACCAAACAGCAGTGGCCACTATACGAAGCGGTCGGGTAAGATGCTGCAGAAAAAGAAGTTACATACAACAACGAGAGTTTAGCCAGATTTAGCCGTACATTCATCCAAACAAATCGTCAAGTTGACGTGTGGACAAGGATCGAGAGTTCAGCTGTTTCATTCGTTTATAGCCCACCCTTATCAGACATCCATCAATTTTATTTATAAACATATTCACACTCCCAGCATTAACACAATCATTATATAATGTGTTCCATTCATTTATCGCCCTCTGTGAGAATTAGTATTTACTGACGTCTGTCACAGATCGAAGATCGTGTGAATTGTACAGAATCAGCTTGTTTAATTAAGCCACCTTGCGATTGAACTTAGTGATTGAGAGTCGTGCTATTAGCGCCGAATAGCGATCAATGGCAAATCAAGATTTCGAAACAAAATGTGTTAAACGGATTAAGAGATAAACGAAATGTTGTCATGTTTGGTATTATTGTAAAACTCGTTGTTTACTTATATTGTTTATCCTTGTGTTAGCATTTACTTATGGTGGAGAACAAAATGAATATCTCGAGATATAGTTTAGTATATGGTGTCCTTCGATAGACTTATAGTGAATGAACGGCATGATGCCACAAACCGATGTTAAACAACAAGTACACCATTGTAACACATTTCTGATGATGAATTTATGTTCACTAAGTGACGGTTGTTTCATAAATCGTATTAGTTGTCTGCCCGTAAACAGTGTAGATATATACATACAATGTGTCAGATTTACAGTAGTGTGCAACCTCAAAAAACGTTAGTGGAAATTTTCGATTGTGATATGCACGATAGTTTAAGGATGCCTCCGTAATTCATTTTGCACATAAAAAATCAACTATTAAAATCCCATATAACGTGTGAATACTTTAAGTAATAAGTAGAGTCTGGTGAATAAAAGAGCGCGCACTTTTGTTGAAATCACCGAACAATGATTTGGCAATGGTCGTTACATTAGCAGTATAATATTGTATAATAGAGGCGGGTCACTGTTGTTATTTCCCCGCAGCATGTCGACGAGTCGAAAATAACTTAAGGAGACAGGCGCCTTGAAATTTATGATTTTTGAAGATATTTTGTGAATTTTTTCCGCGTATTTCGTTACAAAAATATCTTATCTTTAAGTTCCGGTTAAATAAAGTGAATATATGTGTGTCTATATATGAATAACATACTTTATTTGATGACCAGTGTTGTTGAGAATTTAGGCATATTTCACTCCTTAATTACCGATACTTTTCCATACCCAAGTCTGCCACGCTGGATATCTAAAGTTAGCTCATTGACCCGGCCCCAAGATGGCCTGATCGACATAAATAAACACTCATTATATGCTGCCAATCAGAATTAGAATGCGCGCTACATCTGCACGGAAATTTCCTTTTATGGCTAGCTGCTGCTCAGATTCGCGCTATCTTGATTCTGATTGGCCAATGGCGGACCTTTAACCCTCTCCGGCAAGCTTCGGCAACCTCCGGCGTGACACCAAAGAGAGTCAACATGACGGCTGTTGTTTTTGCGAAGTAATTATTCAGTTATAAGTACGTGATCTATGTTCGAGATGCCGAGAGACCGTGGAGTAAAACGGAGTAAGATGAAAGCGTATCGGTCGAGGAAGCGATCTCGGCTAGCGCAGCTAAAATCTGCACGAGAAAAACAAAAAAAATCGACCAACATTGCCGGCGGTGTCGTGTGCGAAAGCTACACTGAAATGGGTGAAATAGAAGTTTGCACTGGCGCTGGGGATCAGCAAACTGGTAGTGTCGGAGCTGTCATCCAACCCCCCCCCCCCCAACGCGACTCCGTCGAACGTCGGCGCCGTTGTCGTCGAACCCGCCATTACATCCTCGTCGAAGAACAAAGTTCGACTTGATGAACAAAGAATCCGATGTCGATGATGAAGGCGAACCCCACCCCACCCCTGTGACTGACGAGAGTTGTCTATTTGTTCAAGTTGCTACATCTCGTTTCAGATTGTTACTCGCTATCTCGCGAAGACTGTGCACGATTACGAAATAATAGTGTATCAAACACGTCTCGAAGTGGTTGCCACGTTCCTCCACGCCCTTTCTGCGGATGAAGACCCGCATCATGATCGCTGTCCAAGTGGGGTTTCGAGCTGGTGTTTTTACAGACGAGCAGTTGCGAAGGGCGAGCGACCAGGGCCACACAAGGACAACGTCGGCACGCCACTGTCACGGGAAGTCGGCCAGTTCGTGAAGCCCATCTATGTGCGTCTGGGTGATGAGAACCTGCTCTGTCGCTGTGTCAGGGGAAAGACCCAGAACCCGAACGAAAGCGTGCACTCAGTCCTCTGGCGGAAATGTTTGAAGACTGACTTTGTCGGAAAACTGCGGGTGGAAGCTGATGCTGCCGTGGCTGTCAGCGAATTCAACCAGGGCTCGGAGAAGACTGTGAAAGAAACAACAGCAGCGTTGGGCTTTCGGCATGGTAAAGCCCTTGTGAAGCTGACACAGGCGAAATACAAGGAGAGACTGGCGTTGATGAGAAGGAAAGCCGACGCGCAAGAGAGAAACAACCGTCAACGTCGCCGTCTTCACAGGATTCGTCAGCAAGACATGCTTGCACAGGCTGAAGGGGAAGCTTCCGAAGGTGCTGGAGAGTTTTAGGACTCTACGTTGGGTCGGCCACATGAAACAAACGGCTCTTTAAAGAGCCAACTACTCTAACACAAAGAGTTTGCTACATATCTGATCAGTGTTGTATGTATAATAAAAAGAGGTATTTCACATATATGAATAGCCCAATAGGTGTATGTACACTTCAATAGTCAACAAGTGTATCAATATAAACACGACAGTTCGTTCGCTGTTTTCTCACAATTTTGTTTTTGGTCAATACATAAATTTCATGCGGATATTGTGAGAAAACCGTAATACATATCAACATCAAATTTGCAGGACTTTTTTTAATGCTTTAGAAATATGCATTACTTTTGCATGAACATTTGTACCAACAAAACAAAATGGCCGCCATTGCTATGGCACCCATGTGTCCACAAAAAATCCCCATTTAATGTTTTTTTACCAACAATTATCATTTCCACCAAGTTTAAGTTCTCTGCCATTAAAATAAAAAAAAATTACATTTTCCATGCCCCTCCCTGTAGTTTGTCCAATAAAAGAAAAGTGTATCTGCACCTGAGCTCCTCTGATAGAGCGTGTCACAATTAATTAATGTTACACAAATATCATCTGACTTCCCTTTCACCGCGGTGCTATCGACGATGATGTTTGCACGACTCTCTTGGCTACAAGAGACATGGGCTTTTACACGACAGCATCACTAGTACAGACTATTGTTGGCACCCGTTGTTGTAAGGTGCAACACCACTGACACTGTCACGCTGTTTCTCTCGCAGAATGTACAGGTGGGCGCACCCAATTACACCGTCATTGCGCCTGGTTGTTGAAAACAGTTGCATTATTTACTACCGCAGCAAACATGGAGATGGACAATAGAGGCGCACCATAGGCCATTCTAAGGGTCTCGCTGTCTGCAGGTTCTTTTCACACCACTCCGTGACTGGGGACAGTTCATTAAATATTCCACTGACGTCTGTACGTGGTTTCAAGCGTCTACACTAGCTAACATCGGGTGACTTCTTTTATTATCGTCAAAGGAGACATTCGTTTCGTTTGAATAATTATCTGTAGGATACCACTACTGCTACCACTACAACAATGAAGACGACGACGACGACGATGTGATGATGTTGTGGAAGATCTGGAATTTCTCAACCTTGTGTGCGAGCCATTTTTGCCAGCCATGTTCGTGACATTCAAACCTTGTAGGTGAGTATACCGACGGATGCCACCCTGGCACTCCTGACCCCATCGATATGCAAATAATTAGCAGTCGCCAATTATGCCATTTAGAAGACAATTTTATGTAAATGTAATGTATATGCAAATAACAAGGGAAAGGCAGCTCCGACTGAGACTTACAGTTCATTATCTACTCATGAGTAACAATCACAACACTCTCCCTTTTTTAGATATACACTCATGGGAAATCATATTTACTTAACTTCATTGTATCATTTGCTGATTATATCGTGATTTGTCATTTTTAATCCCCAGAGAGTTGCGAAACTAGTGCATGAAACTTGGTCAATGACATATAAGATGGGCTGTTTCGTAAGACATTATAGTTTCCATTTTGTCTCTCTAGATTAACACAACTCCGTCTCAACGTTACTTGAAATAAAGATAAATGGGGTGGCATGCCAGAGTGTTAATTTATTTTAAATAATGTGACTGTACACACGTACATGAAACATGTACTATGGCAATAAATTGCAGTGGCGTATTTGGGGTCATTGGGCTTTGGGATACGATTGTGTTCGTGAATAACCTGTTGCGCCACTACACGGTAGCACGACAAACTAATGGGTGACTAAACTTGGCCACCTTTGGCCCGCTGTCGAGATCCTAGACACGTCACAGGTATTCTTATTATAAAAGGCATAATTGACGGCTACGCCTTGTTCACGTTCAAGCCTAAACATTAAATATTCACTAATGACCAAGCATGTGTGAGACATGTTATTGACTTCAACAAGTCCTCGCGGCAATTATACAACTAAACACACATTCCACCGTTATTTGCGCAGTAACCCTATCCCAAAATTGGTATGTATTATATGCTTGTTGTTAGTTCCAACTCGTCATTTGCACAATTATATAATCGTTAATCGTCGTTAGCTATTTTATAAAAAAACAAGTAGCTGAGTTGCACGGGACAAAAGGCAACCACTGCAAGAGTTTATGACTCCTTGCACCACCCAATCAAGTTTATGACTCCTTGCACCACCCAGTCAAGTTTATGACTCCTTGCACCACCCAGTCAAGTTTATGACTCCTTGCACCACCCAGTCAAGTTTATGACTCCTTGCACCACCCAGTCAAGTTTATGACTCCTTGCACCACCCAGTCAAGTTTATGACTCCTTGCACCACCCAGTCAAGTTTATGACTCTTTGCACCACCCAGTCAAGTTTATGACTCCTTGCACTACCCAGTCAAGTTTATGACTCCTTGCACTACCCAGTCAAGTTTATGACTCCTTGCACTACCCAGTCAAGTTTATGATTCCTTGCACCACCCAGTCAAGTTTATGACTCCTTGCACTACCCAGTCAAGTTTATGATTCCTTGCACCACCCAGTCAAGTTTATGACTCCTTGCACCACCCAGTCAAGTTTTGGTAGTGCAATGCCAATGGCAATGACATCTTCACGCTCCAAAAATAATAGAGCGCCCGATGGACGTTTCACGTAGATCACATAATAATGACAGAAACACTCATCAACATTGGTACGTAACTATTTTTCCGAAGTACGTAATTTCACTCCTCCAAAGGGCAGAAAACCTGATAACAGAAGAAGAGGACAAGAACACAGAGGTGGACCACATCAAGAAAGTGCTGAAAGCAAACGGTTACAAAACTTGGATGTTTAACACCACGTAACCAATGAGAAGGAAGGAGAACATCACCACAGAAACCAGCAGAAGACAACATGCCATAGGTCTGCCCTACATTAGTAAACTATCAGAACAAGTAGCAAGGATTTTCAAGTCCTATTACATCCCGGTTTACCACAAACCTATCAACACCCTGAGGTCTCTGTTGGTACACCCAAAAGACAGAACAGCAAAGGCAGCAAAGTGTGGGGTAGTATATGACATACAATGCCCAGAATGTGACCGACACTATATAGGAGAAACAGCCAGAACACTTGGCACAAGAATCAAAGAACATCTATCTTGTCGCCAACCCCTATCAGCTATAAGTTAACACAAACTGAACACAGGCCATCAGTGCTCTGTGAAGGACGTTAATATTCTAGACCACGAGGAGAACTGGCACAGGAGAAAAATAAAGGAGGCGATTAACATCCACAGAAAGAAACCTACGCCGAGCCAGGAGCTCCCACCATTCCTACTCCAGCTTGTATCACATGACATTGGTCATGTGACATATCTGTAACTTCAGTCTGCTGAAGAAGACAGCTCTCCTCCCCTGGGAAATTTCAAATATTTGTTTAATATATATGAGAAACCGACGGAGATGAGGGAACATATAGACAGACATACAGATAGACAGATAGACACACATAAAACAAACATACATACATACAGACAAACAGACATGCATACATACATACATACATACATACATACATACATACATACATACATACATGCATGCATGCATGCATGCATGCATGCATGCATGCATGCATGCATGCATGCATGCATACATACATACATACATACATACATACATACATACATACATACATACATACATACATACATACATACGTAAAATACGAGGCTCGTGGAATCGAAGGACATCCAGTTGTAAGTCGATATGAAAGCCATTGAAAGTATGTCACATAGTGTGTTATCAGTACGTAGTGTGGGGCTTCTAATTTGGAGTTCCTCAGTTTCAATATACTGTTATTGTAACTGAGAACTCGTTCCATTTCCCAGGCCCCGTACGCTCAATTCGTGAACATCCCAGAGTGCCGTTGGTAATAAGTCATTAGCTATCGCAACTATTTATTTACACATTTTCAATCTCCACCCCAGTTTAAACAGTAACGAAGGGCACATTTATAAAATAATAAGTATGTTTAATGCTTAGATTGAAAAAGGCTAAATTTATTTGTGTATGTCATTGTTTGAGACATGAAGCTGTTTAGAACGAATATACAAAATAGGATTGGCATATAATACGTATTTGAGAGGATGTTATGTAGCAGGTGGTGGAATCTGAATTTGGCCAAAGGAACGAATATTTTAATGAGTTTTCACGGAATGGGACGTGTTCTATTACTTGACCTATTACTGCGGTACAAATAAAAACAAATAACTAACATATATGGCCAATTCAAAAGGGACTGCACATTATGTAGAGGCACAGCGTACGTTACAACGACCGTAAAATGCAGCCCGGCTAAAATAGTAGATTTTGTTCCCCAAACATCTGACCCGACAACGTAACTTTGGATTCGTGTTGTAATAAATATTCAGTACCCCTTCCATTTAAAACAGTGTTGTTTAATGACTTACGGCTATAGTCAAGAAGGTTATATTTGCAATTCCCTTTATTATAATATTGCTGTCAATGACATCTTGAAACATCAACGTGTACAGTATTGTAATGACAATGTTAATTACCCGATCTCCTCGCTTCTCTCACTCATTACCACTTCTTAAAACATTGCATTGCATTGCATTATTTTTAAGATCTGTACAATTATCTATCAAGCACTTTCATCCAACCAACCAGCATATTCACATTCATGACTCACTCCTGCAAGCCAGCCGAGGGAGCTTCGATCATCTAATTCTAATCTACTTTTTGTTCCCAATGTTAAGACAAATGTCGGAACTAGAGCTTTTTTAATTTCTGCGCCGACTCTGTGGAACTCACTCCCTGTTAGTGTTAAGTCTGTAGGAAATATAGCAACATTTGGCCGTAAATTAAAAACCCACCTATTTAAACTTTTTTTTAATCATAAATAGCTCCCCAGCGTACAAATGAACTGCTTAACCTTTATTTATTTGGTGCGTTGCTGAACTTGGGTCTCCCGAGGATTTTAGAGCAATAGAAGTATATATATATATATATATATATATATATATATATATAAAGCTGTGTCCTTGGCGACTAGCAGCAACGACATTTAGGGCAATAGAAGTATTATATATATATATATATATATATATATATATATATATATATATATGGTCGTGTCGTTGCTGCTAGTCGTCTAGCAGCAACGACATTTAGGCAATATAAGTATTATATATATATATATATATATATATATATATATATATATATATATATATATATATATATATATATATATATATATATATATATATATATATATATATATATATGGTCGTGTCGTTGCTGCTAGTCGTCATGGCGACGAGTGGCCGAGGACACAGCACCAGCATGGCTTCGAGTACATTTATATTCCCAAACGTCTCCAACGTTTACAACCTATGCAACATTTAAACCGCCATCCCTGCCGATGGTATATAGAGCGTCGCAAATATAAACATTCATCAACATAACACCACTTACAAACTGATTATTACGTGATCGAACCTTTCCAGGGGATGAAGATTGGTTGTTGCAGACAAATACTACAGATTGGTCAAATGAAGAAAGTAACGATTGAATACTAAAACCATTTATTGTCAGTAACGTTTGCTTGTTTGGATCAATGATTATTTCAAACAAAAGAGTAACTATTGCTAAAACCACTGATTGGTTCAGAGAGAGTCGTGCAAACATCATCGTCGATAGCACCGCGGTGAAAGGGAAGTCAGATGATATTTGTGTAACATTAATTAATTGTGACACGCTCTATCAGAGGAGCTCAGGTGCAGATACACTTTTCTTTTATTGGACAAACTACAGGGAGGGGCATGGAAAATGTAATTTTTTTTTATTTTAAAGGCAGAGAACTTAAACTTGGTGGAAATGATAATTGTTGGTAAAAAAACATTAAATGGGGATTTTTTGTGGACACATGGGTGCCATAGCAATGGCGGCCATTTTGTTTTGTTGGTACAAATGTTCATGCAAAAGTAATGCATATTTCTAAAGCATTAAAAAAAGTCCTGCAAATTTGATGTTGATATGTATTACGGTTTTCTCACAATATCCGCATGAAATTTATGTATTGACCAAAAACAAAATTGTGAGAAAACAGCGAACGAACTGTCGTGTTTATATTGATACACTTGTTGACTATTGAAGTGTACATACACCTATTGGGCTATTCATATATGTGAAATACCTCTTTTTATTATACATACAACACTGATCAGATATGTAGCAAACTCTTTGTGTTAGAGTAGTTGGCTCTTTAAAGAGCCGTTTGTTTTGTTGGCTCTGAAGAGCCGTTTGTTTCATGTGGCCGACCCAACGTAGAGTCTTAAAACTCTCCAGCACCTTCGGAAGCTTCCCCTTCAGCCTGTGCAAGCATGTCTTGCTGACGAATCCTGTGAAGACGGCGACGTTGACGGTTGTTTCTCTCTTGCGCGTCGGCTTTCCTTCTCATCAACGCCAGTCTCTCCTTGTATTTCGCCTGTGTCAGCTTCACAAGGGCTTTACCATGCCGAAAGCCCAACGCTGCTGTTGTTTCTTTCACAGTCTTCTCCGAGCCCTGGTTGAATTCGCTGACAGCCACGGCAGCATCAGCTTCCACCCGCAGTTTTCCGACAAAGTCAGTCTTCAAACACTTCCGCCAGAGGACTGAGTGCACGCTTTCGTTCGGGTTCCGGGTCTTTCCCCTGACACAGCGACAGAGCAGGTTCTCATCACCCAGACACACATAGATGGGCTTCACGAACTGGCCGATTTCCCGTGACAGTGGCGTGCCAACGTTGTCCTTGTGTGGCCCTGGTCGCTCGCCCTTCGCAACTGCTCGTCTGTAAAAACACCAGCTCGAAACCCCACTTGGACAGCGATCATGATGCGGGTCTTCATCCGCAGAAAGGGCGTGGAGGAACGTGGCAACCACTTCGAGACGTGTTTGATACACTATTATTTCGTAATCGTGCACAGTCTTCGCGAGATAGCGAGTAACAATTTGAAACGAGATGTAGCAACTTGAACAAATAGACAACTCTCGTCAGTCACAGGGGTGGGGGTGGGGTTCGCCTTCATCATCGACATCGGATTCTTTGTTCATCAAGTCGAACTTTGTTCTTCGACGAGGATGTAATGGCGGGTTCGACGACAACGGCGCCGACGTTCGACGGAGTCGCGTTGGGGGGGGGGGGGGTTGGATGACAGCTCCGACACTACCAGTTTGCTGATCCCCAGCGCCAGTGCAAACTTCTATTTCACCCATTTCAGTGTAGCTTTCGCATACGACACCGCCGGCAATGTTGGTCGATTTTTGTTGCTTTTCTCGTGCAGATTTTAGCTGCGCTAGCCGAGATCGCTACTTCGACCGATACGCTTTCATCGTACTCCGTTTTACTCCACGGTCTCTCGGCATCTCGAACATAAATCACGTACTTATAACTGAACAATTACTTCGCAAAAACAACAGCCGTCATTTTGATTCTCTTTGTTGTTACGCCGGAGGTTGCCGAAGCTTGCCGGAGAAGGTCAAAGGTCCGCCATTGACCAATCAGAATCAAGATAGCGCGAATCTGAGCAGCAGCTGGCCATAAAAGGAAATTTCCGTGCAGATGTAGCGCGCATTCTAATTGTGATTGGCAACATACTAATGAGTGTTTACTTATGTCGATCAGGCCATCTTGTAGCCAGGTCAATGAGATAAATTTTAATATCCAGTGTGGCAGACTTGGGTGCGAAAAAGTATCGGTAACTAAGGAGTGAAATATGTCTAAATTCTCAACAACACTGGTCATCAAATAAAGTATTTTATTCATATATAGACACACATATATTCACTT
>BSQZ01000077.1:1667500-1680000 GCA_033239005.1 Lamellibrachia satsuma | reverse complement strand
TAAAACATCAGACCTGAACCACCAGCTTGTATGTTCTGCTGTGCCTGTTTATCCTTTGTGCGGCGGAATGTCGTACCCGAGCTTAGTGCGGAAAAAATCGGCGGTAATCGTTTGAATAGCACCACTTGTTAACCTGTCAAGGTGCCGAGAAATATCTTGCAGATCGCCCGTGATGTCGTGAATCAGAACAGTGTTTTGCAGGTTGTCACCTGTCAGTTGTGTAATTGCTTCCGTCCGTCGCCTTTCTCGGGGCAGTCATCTGTCACTGTCAGGCATCGACTGCACCTGCGTTATAACCAACTGGTCGACGACGGCGTTTAACTGAATTTTGTTCTCTCGTGTGCATTTCTGGAAGCACCGAGGTATGTAGGCAGACTTCCATGCCCGGTCGAGCGGCGACAGCGTGCATATTTCCTTGCAGGGCGAATATTTATTCTTTCGTTCGATTCGCGGTGCAGCATGTTTATAGCCAGGCATACAGTAGTCATTAGGCATGTTTTTTTGTGTTTCGACTATTTCAGTTCATGGAATTGTGGTGTGGCGTTGTTTATTGACACGTGTAATGCGTTGTATGTGCGTCAGTCTATCTGCCACATAGCACGTCTGTTGTTTATCAACACGTGTAATGCATTGAATTTCTATGTGCGCCAGTCCATCTGCAACATATGTTGTTTATACACACGTGTAATGTACTGACTTTTCGTGTGCGTCAATCAACCTGCGACATATCAAGTTTGTTATTTATCAACACGTGAATGTATTGTATTATATATTGTCAGTCCATCTGCCACATCAAAATCGGTTATTGTGTTTGGGCATATGTCAGTTTGTCTTCCACGTAGCACTTCAATTGTTTCGCAACAAGTGTCATGTCGTTATATGTGCCAGTTTATCTGCCGCGTAACATGTCGGTTCATCCGTGCGTTCATGCAGTGGGTCAGTCTATCTGCCACACACATTTCAGGATTCCTAGCATGATGAGTTACTTGAATGCATTGCGTTTCTATGTGCGTCAGTCTATCTGCCACATAGCACAGGTGTTGTTTGTTAACACGTATAATACATTGTATTTATTTGTGCGTCAGGCTATCTGTCACACGGCACGTTTGTTGTTTATCAACACGTACTACATTAACTGTTAACTGTTGGCGGTTTTCTTTAGTTAATAAACGTACGTCTTAAACAATGTATTTGCTTCCTTTCGATTGTTGGCAAAAAAGGACATTACTCTTTCAAATCACGAAGGTTGTGGGTTAGCCTACGACTAAAATCACAGTCTGTGAACAAAGTCAATAATATATTTCCAAGACTAGACCTATTTTTCAGACAAGCATCTCAGAACTACAAACTCGAGGAAGCCACAGTAACCGACCCGGGTGTAATTATTTTATTATTACATTACTGAACCCACATTTGCGAACAATACATATGCCTATTACCGGATAAACCTTCCACTAATACCGGATCAGTGTGACAGTCTGCATCTGAGCTCCTCACAGACTGCGTGTCACAATTAATTAAATTAATGTTATACCAATATCATATGACTTCCTATTCACCGCTGTACTACCACTGATGATGTTAGCACGGCTCTCTTGGCTAGTACCGAATATTGTTGGCACCCGTTGTTGTAAGGTGCAACACAACTGTCACGCGGTCTCAATCAAAAACATTTACAGGCGGACGCATACAATTACACCGCCACTTCGTCTGGTTGTTGAACAATATTTGCATGATTTATTACTGCAGTAACGATGGAGATGTACAATAGATGTGCGCCATAGGTCATTCTACGGGTCTCGCTGTCTGCATAAATACAGGGCATGCTTAGACCACTCCGTGCCTGGTGCCGTTCATTTAATATTCCACTTACGTCTGTACGTGGTTTCAAACGTCTACGAACACGCTAACATCGGGTGACTTCTTTTGTTATCGTCAAAGGAGAAATGCATTTCGCTTGAATAATTATCTATAGGATACCACTACCGCAACCGCTACCGCTACCGCTACCGCTACCGCTACCGCTACCGCTACCGCTACCGCTACCGCTACCGCTACCGCTACCGCTACCGCTACCGCTACGACGACGACGTCACCCCAGACACAAAATATGCAAATAATTAGGCGTGTCCAATTATTCCATTTAGAAGATAATTTTATGTAAACGTAAACTTAGCTACCTTTGGCCCCCTTTCCAAAATCCTAAACAAAATATAACATTTCACCGTACACTAAAACCCACCTGTTTAAACTTGCTTATCCTTTATTCTCCATAGCTCCCCAGCGTACCAATCCAGCTGTTTATAACTGGAACTGCTTATTGATTATGAACAGCTTAACCCGTTTTGTTTTGGTGCGCTGCCGAACATGGGTCTACCGAGGATTTTACAGCAATAGAAATATTATATATATATATATATATATATATATATATATATATATATATATATATATATATATATATATATATATATATATATATATATATATATATATATATATATATATATATATATATATATATATATATATATATATATATATATATATATATATATATATATATATATATATATATATATATATATATATATATATATATATATATATATATATATATTGATTAAACAGGACGCCATCATATTTATTTCTATAATACTATTTATTAAACATTGAATTTTTTTATAAAAAACAACACGAGGCCCTCTTATAATTGAGTTACGGCTACATATAATGCACCTATTCTAATTTTAGTTAATTTTGTCAATATTTTTGAACCATTGAATTGACGCTTTTCGCATGCGTGATATACGAGCTAAGCAGTGATCGGCCCATCCCTTACACGTGAACACGACAGTCACACCACCAATGTCACACCTGTTCACTTTCTTTCAACAGGAAGTCGACTGGATGAGTCAGAATATAAATATTGCATGTGTGCCATTTTACAGTCATGCGAATATCTGAGTCCAAAAATTACGCAATAGGAAATGCCGCTGATTCCGTTATAAATAGATTTTATAATTTTATTTATTAGTTTTTATTGTTATTTTCTGGTGATTACACCAGCCGGTTACTAAACTGTTACAATGCATCTCGTTAGGCAGTCATACGTCCACGCACGCACGCACGCAAGCACGCACGCACGCACACATGCACGCACTCTACTTTTGATGGTGCATGCAAACTATTTAAATACGTTTTTCTCAAATATAAATGTGTCGCCTTAAATACTGGGCTTCCTAGGTTAGTTGCAAACCAATTTTTTTCAATTAATGTGATCGGCCCATTTCAGAATAGCCGCCATTTCCATAGCAACGATCCAACAAAAAATAATAAATTCCCTCAGTTTATATTAGCATAAACCTTAACGTTGACTTGTTTTGAAATAATTACAGGGTGTTTATGGTGATATGATGCGGAAAGCAGTACAACGTATTTAATTGGGTAAAAAATGTATTGTTGATACAAAAAAAACTGAACCTATATTAGCGTCTGACGTCATCCTTTAACAAATACGTTTTGAGAGGAAGCGTTTCTTCCGCATTAGAGTTAACGAGAGAATGTTGGAACTTTTCAAGTTGTCGTTAACCGTTCGAATTGTTTTCACAATTTACTTTGACATTACATTGATTACACTGGTATGTGTGTGTATGACAATAAATATTTGGTTTTGAGTTAATGATGCCAATATATCAACCGTAGTGCGGTTCTGACGTTTTATCAGCTATAAAGCATTATGTAAGCTTCCATGTCGCCATGTTGTCTTACTCGGAAGTCGCTTAAATGGACGAGAAGTCAGTCGCATATACAGCATGTATGATACCCATACGCAAGGAATACAACAAATCGAATCGATTGTTATGAAGGCATTATACCATGCTATGCCAAGCCAAGCCACGCCACGCCATATGCAGGTATATATATATATATATATATATATATATATATATATATATATATATATATATATATATATATATATATATATATATATATATATATATATATATATATATATATATATATATATATATATATATATATATATATATATATATATATATATATATATATATATATATATATATATATATATATATATATATATATATATATATATATATATATATATATATATATATATATATATATATATACATGTACATATGGGTGATTTTTATTTTGTGTTTAGGGTGTGCTAGACGGTGAAATGTCTACATGTGCAGGTACATATATATATATATATATATATATATATATATATATATATTTATATATATATATAAATATATACATATATATTATTTATTAAGCAGGACGGCATCAGATTTGTTTGCACAGTACCATTTATTAAACACAAAACAGTTGACAAATTTAACTAGAAATATAATAGGTGCATTATGTGTAGCCGTAGCTCAATCATAAAAGGGCGTCATGTTGTTGTTTTAACAAATTTCACGCTCAAAAAACTATGTATCAAAATATCAATTCACCAACTGGGATGGCCTATATCAAAAGAACAATGGCTGTGTATACAGGTCTCTATTAACATGTGGTTTGTTTGGTCAAACATATCGTATGCACAACCACACTTGAGAATTGCCTGTGTCGAGAAAACGATTCTCCAAATTACTATCCGGGTGTCAAAATTCTTGAAAAATTCTTACTTACCGTTTTATGATAACGACCGGTTCCGAATACGTTCACCTCCTTAGACTGTGTTTGTTTAAACACGTAACGAGCACACTGCTTCCTAGTTGCAAGCGCTTGCGAAAATGTCGGCGTCGTGGCTGACTTCCTTGATATATGTTTTACAACTCGTTGTCTACGTCACGTCGTAGATTCAGAAACGGCCGCCCCTGTCTGTGTTCGTTCTACACAACAACCACGTCATCTAGGTACCCACATGCACTACAAATGTTCGGTTAAATGGAATTCATAAAACCAGACAGCTGTGTCCACTGTATGGAGCGGTCATGTAAGATGCTGCAGAAGAAGAAGTTATATACATCAACAAGAATTTGGCAAGATTTAACCATACATTCGTTCAAGCAAACCATCAAGTTGACGTGTGGACAAGAAGCCGTTGGCTGGTCGAGAGTATAACAATATTTAATATGTGTACAGTCCGCCATTATCAGACATCTATCATCCATTTTATTTTGAAGCATATTCACACTCCCAGCATTAACTCAATTATAGTAAAGTTGTAGTGTTACCATTATTGGATCAAATCAAAATCATAAATCAAATTTTACGGAATATCGACGAAAAAATTAACGACAACTATAAAATATAAATAATATATAAAATATATAAAATAAATAAAATAAAGATATAAAATGTCAATGTCATTACCATCAATTCAGATAAGCCAATGTAGCCATGTTTGTTAGTTTTGTCCCACTAAAACATTTGATATAATTCTGATGGTTACTTTTCACTACGATTCACATTTTTGTTAATGAGTATGAAAACATTAAAAATGAAACTTTCAAGGTGGCTATGAATTGAGTATTGTGAATTGTTAGTAGAATGTTTTTATTTCAATTCAAAATAAATCTAACACCCGAAAGATTGGTGCCTCATATTCCGAATATTGAACAGGAGGAATAACTGTTGTTTCCTGTTTAAGATCTAACTCCGCTTCCACGTTTGCTCACGTGGCATGTGCCACAGGGCGTGGTTTGCAATAACGTGGTTTGACTTGAGTGTGCCGTCTACATAGGATTTAGCAGTGATCGCTTTGAGTGTACCGAGTCATTCAGTGAACAATGGCTGGTACGGTTCTACAAAGTCACCTCTGAGCACTGCGGACCAATTCAGCTATAAAACCGACAACCAGCTATGTCCTAGTAGATTTGGTCCCAATCCAGACTCAAGAGCGTGCATGTTATGATGCTCGTTGTTGTGGTCTACCTCCAGTTCAACCGTCCTAACGGCTGAAGAGTGCTACCTGCATATGTATAAAAACGTGGTACTTCATCTATGTTCAAGGTTAGTTGTGGGGCTGGCTCTTTTAACGTGATCAGCTCCTTCTGCGAAATCAACTAGACTGAGGCCTCTTTGTGTGTGTGTGTGTGTGTGTGTGTGTGTGTGTGTGTGTGTGTGTGTGTGTTTGTGTGTGTGTGTGTTTGTATGTTGTGTGTGTATGTATGTATGTATGTGTGTGTGTGTGTGTGTGTGTGTGTGTGTGTGTGTGTGTGTGTGTGTGTGTGTGTGTGTGTGTGTGTGTGTGTGTGTGTGTGTGTGTGTGTGTGTGTGTGTGTGTGTGTGTGTGTGTGTGTGTGTGTGTGTGTGTGTGTGTGTGTGTGTGTGTGTGTGTGTGTGTGTGTGGTTGTGTGTGTGTGTGTGTGTGTGTGTGTGTGTGTGTGTGTGTGTGTGTGTGTGTGTGTGTGTGTGTGTGTGTGTGTGTGTGTGTGTGTGTGTGTGTGTGTGTGTGTGTGTGTGTGTGTGTGTGTGTGTGTGTGTGTGTGTGTGTGTGTGTGTGTGTGTGTGTGTGTGTGTGTGTGTGTGTGTGTGTGTGTGTGTGTGTGTGTGTGTGTGTGTGTGTGTGTGTGTGTGTGTGTGTGTGTGTGTGTGTGTGTGTGTGTGTGTGTGTGTGTGTGTGTGTGTGTGTGTGTGTGTGTGTGTGTGTGTGTGTGTGTGTGTGTGTGTGTGTGTGTGTGTGTGTGTGTGTGTGTGTGTGTGTGTGTGTGTGTGTGTGTGTGTGTGTGTGTGTGTGTGTGTGTGTGTGTGTGTGTGTGTGTGTGTGTGTGTGTGTGTGTGTGTGTGTGTGTGTGTGTGTGTGTGTGTGTGTGTGTGTGTGTGTGTGTGTGTGTGTGTGTGTGTGTGTGTGTGTGTGTGTGTGTGTGTGTGTGTGTGTGTGTGTGTGTGTGTGTGTGTGTGTGTGTGTGTGTGTGTGTGTGTGTGTGTGTGTGTGTGTGTGTGTGTGTGTGTGTACGCTTTTTTTTCGATATGTTTGTTTTCACAGGTTTTTGTACTTTTTTCTTTTCATCAGTTTGATGCTGTGTTCTTGTTGTTACTTGAGAGGTAAAATTAAAACATGTGATGCAAAAATTGCGTTTGTCTTATTTATTAATATATTTTACTACCCCGAAGATGGTCTCAAAGTGGCGTTTAATATGAAGACGCACTTTGCTTAGTTCACGTCACAATGCTTTCTCAATAATCATAAAACTTTATAAAAACAAAACGATCCCCCATCTATCATACTAAATTTCACTATCGATTGGTAAATGTATCCATCAAATGCAGGTATGATGTAATCTTAAAACAAGGTGCCTTCCGTAAGTTAAATATCGGGTCCTGTCTTGGATGTTCTGTTCCCATTTAGTTGAACAATACAACTTTAAAAGTATTTAATGCAGTTTCTAATATCTGCCACACGGATGTATTGTATGTGTTATGTGCAAGAAGCATTACAAATACACGCATAATTGTGACAACTAAAGTTTTCTTTCTAGTAGTCCAATAGTCGGTACCCGGAATGTCATGCTATTACTCGCCAGAGGGCGACTACGTCGAATATCGACATTTTTTATTATAGTTTACAATGAGGGTCGTCAGTTAAGATTACATGTCGTGTTAAATATAACTTCACGGATAGCTGCTAGCAGATGATCGAGTTCTGATCCTAGAAGTGTGATTTTTCTGTAAAACCAACAAGCGTTATTGTTGGTACGACGTCTTCTATGCTGAAACAGTAATTCTCTAAATATTTGCGTTCTTGTCGTTGTCATGAATACATCATTGTTCCGACTCTCTCATTTAAAGTACAAATTACTTGTAGTACTTCCGGCCTCTGTTGTAATATATAGGCCTCCCTGTCTCGAAAAACAATAGGTTCTGCGCCTGGAGAGTCAGTGGTTGGTGGGACAGCGTCTGCTGTGACAGTGCAGACTAATTCTGGAGTGACAGTTCTTTTCACATATTCGGCAGATGTAGGCCGATGGCAGAACTGGTGCGCTGTTTTCACGATCCTTTCGTTGTTGTCTCCTCTCCATCCAGGTTGTGTTTCGCTTCTCCTCGCTGGCCTTCCCTCCCTCACGCACTCTCACGCCCGTATCCCGCGTTCTACGGTAGTTGTCTCCCTGCGACGCTCGCTGAGGAGAACATACATGTTGGGAGTGTTAGCCAGCTTGATCACTACTGTGTTGGGGATGTGATCCAACCATTTGATGCCAAGGGTGCGCCTGAGGCAACGTAGGTGAAATGTGTTTAGGCGATGCTCCTGCTTGGCATATGTGGTCCATGTCACACTGCCGTACAGCAGGATGCTGAGGACACAGGCCTTGTACACTTGAACCCTAGTGTTCAGTGTGAGTGCGCCGTTTTCCCACACCCTATTGGGCAGTCTGGACATGGCGGAAAAAGCTTTTTCAGATGCGTTTGTTGATCTCGACATCGGTTGAGCCAAAGTAGATGAAGTCTTTGGTGTGCTCGTTGATGTTGATGGATGGAGCGTTGCGGACATTCTCACCCGTTATGTTCGTCTTCTTGATGCTGATGGTCAGGCCAAATTCTTGTCAGGCATCAGCAAACCTGTCTACCAGTATCTGAAGGTTCTCTGCAGAGTGGGACGTAAGTGCAGCATCATCAGCAAAGAGAAGTTCACGAATGAGGACTTTGAGGATCTTACTCTTTGCTTTCAGGCGGGCTATATTGAAAAACTTGCCGTCCGATCTGATGTGGATGTAGATGCCATCTTCAGAGGTTCTTGCTCCATAGCAGTGCGTGGTCAGTGTTACAGTCCGCACTGTGAAAACTGCGTGTGTTGAGCACACTGTTGAGAGAAGTACATCTGGTAATGACGAGGTCCAACTGATGCCAGCGATGGGATCTGGGGTGTTTCCATGAGACCCTCTGACGGAGTGTGGCTTGGTAGAATGTGTTGGTAACGCAGAGGTTGTGGCAAGAGCACAGCTCGAGCAGACGTTGTCCGTTTTCTTTCATTTTACCAGTGCCACAGTGTCCAAGGCAGGTAGGCCATGAATCATGGTTGTAACCGACCCTGGCATTGACGTCCCCAACAAGAACAGGTGTTCAGAGTGGGGGGACGCTGTTGATGATGGATTGGAGTTTTTCATAGAACTGAGGAGGGGAGCAGAGTGTTGGCGCGTATATGCTTAGCAAGTTCACTGAACCTGGTGCAGTAGACAGACGGAGGGACAGAATGCGTTCTGATCCATTTGTTGTTTGTTCGGTTGTGCTCAGCAGGGAGTTCTTGACGGCAAGCCCCAATTCATGCAAACGGGGTTCACCGGGTTGTTTTCCTTGCCAGACGAAGGTGTAGTCTTTCTCTCGCAGTAATACGTTGGCTTCGAGGCGTGTCTCCTGAAAAGATGCGATGTCCACGTTGTGTCTACTGAGCGCTCTGTCGATGATAGGTGTCTTCCTTGCATCTTCAATCCGCGTAAGATCATCCGACAGGACAGGACACATGGCCCTGACGTTCCAGCTTGCAATTCGAAGGGCTGGCACCTTCTTAGCATTTTGTTTTGTTTTGCTTGGTGCAGTATTTCAGTCCACTTCTCAGGCGAAGAACCTAATCTCCAAAACCATTGAAGCAGGTGGACCGTGGCGGGACAGCACCTTAACTGACAGGGGGCTGCCCGGCTTCACTGTCCAGTGAGATACGATGAACTCTCCCCCTTCGAAGGCATCCAGTGGCGTTCGTTTCTCTTTGCCAATCGATATAGACTTATAACCCTTAAACTGCTGCATTCCGCGTTGTGCAGTCCCGGTGAGGCGATATACATAGAGGTCCTGGGTTGCCCAAGCGACAAGACCCCCTCTCGGCCTCGCTAGTTTCATCTAAAGGTGTGCAGAGCACGACGCTTGGCACCAGCTTGGCTGCAGGAACTGCCGGAAGATGTCAATAGTTGACATATGACCGCCTTAGGGGCTTCACTCCGGACTTTCTGTCTGCGTTTACTCCCATAGCCTTTGTCTCTCCCGAGACGTCCACAAGACAGAGGGGGTTTGTAATCAGAGTTTTCCGTCTGACCGCCAACCAAGGACAATGAGCACAGTCTGCCCAATTCCCAGTTATACCGCTGAGCTATTTATCATCAACGTGTGTTCAGTGTGATATTCTACATCTGTATTGTAAGTACAATTGCACTCACTTTGTGTTGTCAACAATATGTTAGTATCATACACTACCGAGACGCGAATGATCGTTTCGTTGTGTCTTGAATTAAATGAATTAAACGAATTAATTAAATCTAACATGGATTGTTATAATAAAAACATATTATTTTGTTGTAGACTCAATCTTAGTTCTTTCCACAGTGAACCTGATTAAAATGAACTTTGAATTCAAAGTGGCAATGTTTGGTGTCTCATGACGTACACAGTTCCGTCGCCATAGCCAATGACATTTTGAATTGGTTGAGTAATTTAATCCAATATATCTTTCAACATAAAGACCTTGAAGGTGGGAACCATGATTTGCATATAACCGTGATAAACATGCCATATTGTACTTCAACATTCAGGAAATGGCATTAACTAGGCAGGGAAAACATTTGATCCTAAAATAAAAAACATCCTCACACACGCACGCACGCATACACACACACACACATACACACACACACACGCACGCACGCACGCACGCACACACACACACACACACAAAACACACACACACACTCACACACACAAAACACACACACGCACGCACGCACACACACACAGGAATTAAAGCACGGAACCGTCATCAACACCACCGAACATATTAATGCGATGTTGCAGGACCTTTATTGGTAATCGTGTACACAAGTCAAGGCAATTGATGAGCCCCATCCATTAGTAATAAATTCATCACAATTTATAATTACACACTCACAGAAAACGAAAATTGCTACCAATTGCTCATTATATCTGCAATGTTTCCACTGACAAATGTGTACTGAATGTGAGAATAGGATATTATATTATATTATATTATTAGATTTATAATATTTATATTATACCTGCAATGTTTCCACTGACAAATGTGTACTGAATGTGAGAATAGGATATGCTGAAATATACCAAACGATAATATAATGACGTACATATTGATTCCGGTTCTGTAGTTGTTTATCCGTTTAACCTTCTCCAATGAATATATTAAATACTATTTATGTACTAAGAAATCATAATAAAAATAAGTGAAACAACAACATCGAAACATTAAAAATGCGTACCAAACCTCATTTAGACTTTATTTATGCCTACCTTATTTACCCTGATTTAACAAGAGATTTAACAAGATTTGCCATCCAAGCCAAATGCCCAGATGGCAAGTGAACAAGGAAGCCATTGGCTTATCGAGAGTCTATGTCCATCAGTGTTCGTCTACGTGTAATCCGCCCTCCTGATATAGTATAACATACACCGACACCCTGATATTAGAAAGCACTTTATTAACAGCCATCAATCGTGGCTGAGAAAAGCCGGATACACGAGTTAGTGTAAGTACGTTCGTATGTACGTGTGCTTGTGCATGTACACATTTCGTGTATATGTGTTTATTTTGAAACTGATTGGTTGGATGTTTGTATGCAGCATGCATAGATAACATAACAAAGGGTTTAGAAGGTGTATCACGACAAGTCTAACTAGTTACTATGTAAATGAGTAATATTTGTTACTTATTTCACAGTCAGTTTACCTTTTTCTTCTCGTGACGTTTCGACGACTATCAGAAATATTCTTCAGACGACTACCGATAGATGGCGACACGGTAGTCATTCTACGCAGACGTCACTCTGGTGTGTGCCCCCACTGCCATTCAGGAGATCATCGTAGATGTATGAGAGTCGGTATCGGCCCTGATATCGATTCATGCTATCTTTGGTTTTTCTTATCCATATCGCTTCTTTGACGCCTCTTGTTCTCCAGTCCGACTCTCTGTCTACAAATTTGGCTCCCTCCCAGTCTACTATGTGATTCTGTTGAGTCAAGTGATCTGTGATCGCTGATTTATGAACCTCTTTTTCCGATATTCTTCTGTTGCTTCGTGTGTAGGGTCTGCTAGCCAATGCTTTTTCAGCGTCTTCTTTGTGTTCTTTGATCCTATGGTACGTTTCGCTTCTCCGATGTATGTGGCATTACAGTTCTTACACGTTATGGTATACACCCCTTCGCACATCTTTTGTGGATCGACTTTTTCCTGTGATCTTACCAGTGACCTCTTGGTGGTGTTGTGAGGCTTCATTGCTGTGTTCCAATTGTATTTCTTCTTTACAACCACGCCTTCGCTCTTTCCTTTTTCCACTGTCTTTTTCATGATGTTATCTTCCTTCGTTCTTTCTCTGTACTATTGTTATGGTCCATTGTGGATACCCGCATCTCGTTAGAGCTTCCTTGATGATTCTTTCCTTTTATTTTCCTCCTCTGTCACAAATGTTTTGCATCTGTCTAGTAAAGTACGGATCACTCCCATCTTCTGGTGTAATGGATTAGTAGTTTCACCTCTCCCGCCATCTAGCGGTAGTCGACTG
>BSQZ01000077.1:1387500-1665000 GCA_033239005.1 Lamellibrachia satsuma | reverse complement strand
ATAGAAGTTCGTACGTAGATTTGTACAGTTGATAAGAACATATTTGAATAACGACATATCAACATACTGACACTAGGAATGGTTAATGCATACGTAGGAGAAGTAATTTAATCAAAAACATAAATGAACGTTAAATAACATCATTAGTGGTTCTTACTTATTGCCGTGACAGAGTCTGGGTCGACGGTATAGTTCCCAAAACGGCCGTCTTTTGTGGCGTTTTTGACTGTGTCCAGTATGGTGGCCAAGGTGTCTGTGGCTACTGCCTTCTGTATGGTCAACTCATAACTGACAACTATACTGCCCTCGCTGCAACCATGTGAAACACATGCATATAGAGTTTAATTATATACTTGTACATTTATTTATCGTATACTCAAGTCTGTTATAACTGACTGATTGCATGCTAATAACACTAATTATTGTCAATGGTGTCGTTATTAAAATCATTGTTATTTTTGTTGTCGTCGCCATATTGTGTTGATTGGTTACTATGTATCTATGTCACACTGCAATATAGAAGATGTTATAACGGACATTATGTTCACATGACCGATCTTACCTGAATGTCACGTCGACTATGGCAAAGTTTCCTTTACCCAAAGTCACCTCAAGAATAATGGTCAACTGGAAAGTAGACATTGATGGTAAAGTAATAATATCTACCAGCTGTGTGTAACAAAGCACTGATCGCTTCCAACACTGGACTTATATTCATAATACATATATACATACATACAGACAGACATACACACATACACACACAGGCGCGCATTAAAAACAACGATATGTTTATCCAGCCGGGTACTCCTCCAGTTGACGTCATTGATGGCAACGGATGCGTTCAAAGCGATATTCAGGGTGCTGACGTCATTATGAACAAAAGAAGGTTGTGCTGTTGTATTTAGAACCGAATTTTGCAATGAAAATTACTTTTTGACAGACTTGTTTTAAATACGCAAAAGACAAATACGTCAAGAGCTGTGAAACTGTAATAAATATTACCGTGTAAACAACTGACGTCTTCCATCTCTTGTACTCGTCCGATGTTTTGTCTGCCAGGTCAGGAGTGTAACTAATATTAGTCAGCCTTACGCTGACCACAACACGAACTAGATCAGTAGGTGGGACAACGGTTGGTGTCAACGTCTTCGACGTCGTAGTTGTTGTTCTATCAGTGATCGTCATTGTTGTTTTTGTCGTTGCACTTGCGAAAGTCGTCGATGTCGTTGTCGGTGTCACATCTGTAGGTAGAGTAATCATTGTCGTTGGTGTAGTCGTCACAGTTGGAGTGGTCGTTGTTGTTTGTGTTTTCGCTGTAGTTAATATCGTCGTGGTTGTTTGTGCAGTTATTGTTGGAGGGTTCACGGATGTCGCTGTTGTCGTTGTAGTCGCGGTGGCCGTGGATGTCGGAGCCGTTGTAGTCGCAGTGGCCGTGGATGTCGGAGCCGTTGTAGTCGCATTGGCCGTGGATGTCGGAGCCGTTGTAGTCGGAGTGGCCGTTGACGTCGGCGCCGTTGTAGTCGCAGTGGCCGTGGGTGTCGGAGCCGTTGTAGTCGCAGTGCCCGTGGATGTCGGTGCCGTTGTAGTCGCAGTGGCCGTGGATGTCGGCGCCGTTGTAGTCGCAGTGCCCGTGGATGTCGGAGCCGTTGTAGTCGCAGTGGCCGTTGACGTCGGCGCCGTTGTAGTCGCAGTGGCCGTGGGTGTCGGAGCCGTTGTAGTCGCAGTGGCCGTGGGTGTCGGTGTCGTTGTAGTTAATGTGGCCGTGGATGTCGTTGCCGTTGTATTTAGTGTGGCCGTGGGTGTCGATGTCGTTGTAGTTAATGTGGCCGTGGATGTCGGAGCCGTTGTATTTAGTGTGGCCGTGGGTGTCGTTGTAGTTAATGTGGCCGTGGATGTAGGAGCCGTTGTATTTAGTGTGGCCGTGGATGTCGGTGTCGTTATAGTTAATGTGGCCGTGGATGTCGGTGCCGTTGTATTTAGTGTGGCCGTGGGTGTCGATGTCGTTGTAGTTAATGTGGCCGTGGATGTCGGAGCCGTTGTATTTAGTGTGGCCGTGGGTGTCGTTGTAGTTAATGTGGCCGTGGATGTCGGAGCCGTTGTATTTAGTGTAGCCGTGGATGTCGGTGTCGTTATAGTTAATGTGGCCGTGGATGTCGGTGCCGTTGTATTTAGTGTGGCCGTGGGTGTCGATGTCGTTGTAGTTAATGTGGCCGTGGATGTCGGTGCCGTTGTATTTATTGTGGCCGTGGGTGTCGGTGTCGTTGTAGTTAATGTGGCCGTGGATGTCGGTGCCGTTGTATTTAGTGTGGCCGTGGGTGTCGATGTCATTGTAGTTAATGTGGCCGTGGATGTCGGAGCCGTTGTATTTAGTGTGGCCGTGGGTGTCGTTGTAGTTAATGTGGCCGTGGATGTCGGAGCCGTTGTATTTAGTGTAGCCGTGGATGTCGGTGTCGTTATAGTTAATGTGGCCGTGGATGTCGGAGCCGTTGTATTTAGTGTAGCCGTGGATGTCGGTGTCGTTGTAGTCGCAGTGGCCGTGGGTGTCGGTGCCGTTGTATTTAGTGTGGCCGTGGGTGTCGGTGTCGTTGTAGTTAATATGGCCGTGGATGTCGGTGCCGTTGTATTTAGTGTGGCCGTGGGTGTCGGTGTCGTTGTAGTTAATGTGGCCGTGGATGTCGGAGTCGTTGTATTTAGTGTGGCCGTGGATGTCGGTGCCGTTGTAGTCGCAGTGGCCGTGGGTGTCGGTGCCGTTGTATTTAGTGTGGCCGAGGGTGTCGGTGCCGTTGTAGTCGCAGTGGCCGTGGGTGTCGGTGCCGTTGTATTTAGTGTGGCCGAGGGTGTCGGTGCCGTTGTAGTCGCAGTGGCCGTGGGTGTCGGTGCTGTTGTATTTAGTGTGGCCGAGGGTGTCGGTGCCGTTGTAGTCGCAGTGGCCGTGGGTGTCGGTGCCGTTGTATTTAGTGTGGCCGTGGATGTCGGTGTCGTTGTATTTAGTGTGGCCGTGGATGTCGGAGCCGTTGTATTTAGTGTGGCTGTGGATGTCGGTGTCGTTGTAGTTAGTTTGGCCGTGGATGTCGGTGCCGTTGTATTTAGAGTGGCTGAGGGTGTCGGTGCCGTTGTAGTTGAAGTGGCTGAGGATGTCGGTGCCGTAGTGGTTGGTTTGGCCGTGGATGTCGGTGTTGTTGTAGTACCTTCGCTTGCAGTACCTTGGGGTTTTACTACAGAGACAGCCACTAGCACAATGACTAGGAAATTCTTCCTATTTGCGCCTGGAGTCCTCATTTTGGTATGTTCTGTAAGAGACAGCACGGTTTTTATTGGATTGGATCCACATTCTGGAACACACATTCCCACTCAATATGTGATTACAGAGTCGTATATACAATAATATGTATATATATATATATATATATATATATATATATATATATATATATATATATATATATATATATATATATATATATATATATATATATATATATATATATATATATATATATATATATATATATAGAACCTGTAATAGCGTAGGCCTATATATGTGTAACCTACATCCCCACGTAATATTTTATCTCATCTTGGAGGAAGATTACATTATTGACTTGTCCTTTGTTAGCCACATAGTGAAGGAACGGCATGATGCCACAAACCGATGTTAAAAAACAGGTACATATACATCATTGTACTAAATTTGTGATGAATTTATTTTTAATATTAATGAGCATGGTTTCATAAATGTTATTAGTTTTTGCTTGAAAATAATCTAGATATATGCATACAATGTGTCATATGTATAGTAATATGCAACCTGAAATAACGTTTGTGGCAATGTTCCATTGCGATAAGCACGATAGTCACCGTAATTCGTTTAGCACATCAAATCCCGTGTAGTGTGTTAAATGTAAGTAATATGTACAGTCTGTGGAATAAAAGCGTGCGTACTTTTATTGAAATCATCGAACAATAATGTTACAATGCCGGTTACACTATCGGTATGGTATTGTATAATTCAGAGCAGTGTTCTATTGCAGTTTCAGAGGGTAATCACATGCTTGGGTTGATTATGATACATATAACATGTAAGCAAAAAGAGCTAATTATACCGCTGTATAAAGTAATAGTTAGGCCACGTTTATTGATTGATTGATAATTTTATTTTCAGTCGGTAACGTACTTAGTTGTACACTGTATTCGATGGCCGAGACATGAGTCTATAGCAGCTCTAGATTGTAGTTTATGGAGTCTTGTTTTGCTTGTTTTCAAGGCTGAATCATAGACTACATCTCCGTCATCGAACTGGTGTTGAATTATTGTATTATTATCTAAATGCTTAAGAGTGTCAAGTGTTACTATTTTACGAAGAGATGTTAAGATTCATATCTTGGCTGAGATTTTAGGAATCATGTTATTAATGTGGTCGTTCCATTTGGGATTTGAGCCTATATACTTACCAAGGTACTTGGCTACTGATACATGTTTGAGTGGTTCATTATTGATTGATATTGATATTGATATTCTAACATCAGCCATCTTGACAATGGACTGACGGTTGCCAATTAGCATAAATTTGCATTTCTGTATATTAAGACTAAGTATGTTAATACCAAAATACTGTTTGACTTTACATAGATCACTGTTAACGCTAATTCAGCTGAATATTCAGGTTTTGCAGCGGAGTCAATTTCCGTATCGTCTGCAAACATTTTTATATCGCAAGATTCAGTAACTGTGGATAGATCATCCAAGAAGAGGAAAAACAAAAGAGGGTGTATGATTGACCTTTGGGGCACCCCTATATTGACAGGTAAGGGATCGGAGAGATGGCCATCCACCGAAACTGACTGTGACCGACCAGTGAGGTCGCTCCAAAGCCATTTATGCTCTATGCCAGTAACCACAAATCCTTTAAGTTTAGTCAGCAGAATATCAGTGTCCACGGTGTCGAAGGCCTTCCGGAGATCAATAAACACTACACCCGTTACAAGTCCCTTATCACTATTTTTTAACCATCGACGTTTAGAATACTGTATACAAGCATGGAGACCATATCGTAACAACGATATAGATACTCTTGAACGAATACAGAGGAGCAGTGATGTACCTTACGCTCGGACATCATAAACTTGAAAATGTCCTATTGAGAAACTGAGAACAACTTTTACCAAACTTCGCAGTTCATTCGTTAGTTCGGCTTCTCGCTATTCGGCTGCATCGGCAATTCATGCTAATGTGTCTTCTATTTCTGGCCTTGACGTAGGCACTTCAACAATAATAGACGTTTTTAAAACGCAAAGTACTTAATTTACTAAGCATTATGGGCGTTGTTTTACGATTTGTTTAATTCACTAGCCACTAGGGGCGCTGCTAGCGCGAAAACTGTCCAACAAGGGGGGGTGAAGCACTCGAACAACCATAGCCCAAACATAATAACATACCATTTACAGTATACATTACCCTTATATGATGAGCGCAACGTCACGGTAATTTTGTAATATCCTTTTTAACTTTGCCATTATCTACGCTGGGCGGCGCCATTGCTCTTCGGGGGGGGGGGGGGGGCTCAGCGGCAGGTTGGTTTGAGTACGAGCTCCAATGCACCGCCTTCACACAGTAAATCAATATGAGCGACGACGGATTACCTCTCGGAAAAACGGCCGAAACGCATGGAAAATCGAAAAAAAGAAAACTGGTGTGCACTGAACGACTCCTAGATATATCGACTAGTACTACAAATACAAGGAAATAACTTTTTATCGATTTTCTAAGGAAGGATTTGCAGCGAAAAGTGGTTGCAAATGCGGAAATTGGTGTGTCCGCCAACCGCAGGCTCTGCGAGAGACCACTTTTCCGATGCAGATTACAAGACAAAAGACGTATGTGATGAGCATGGACAGACCGTGAGCATCAAGATGTCATTCTTGGTCAAAGACACCATTCCATCTTTGATCGATTTTTCAGCATATGGCTATGCATCTATAGACTACTCTTCGACCAGGAAACGGCAGATATCAGAGGGCAGAGCGATGCGTAGGAAGCGACGAGCCGAAACCAGGTTAGTAAATTGGATTACCGTCACCATTTTGACTTATCACTACGATTACAATATAGTTCTACCCCAATAAGCACAGTTGTGCTTCAGCGTCAGCATATATATGACCCATAGTAAATCGAAATGTATGAATACAATAAAGTGCGAGAAACAGTTAATAATTTGATATAATTACGAGTGTTTTTCAATCCGCCGATTTATTTTCGAGGTGATCAGACATAATGTGACCATACTCAAAACAATAGCAATAACTCAATAACTGCTACAGGATATACAGCAGCCTTATAACATGAGCCATGGCGTATGTACTAGGCAAAATTATTCAAGAAAATAATTTTATATTATTTATTGACAGTCATAATAAGTCTCAAACTCCTGTGTTCTAAATGAAACACCTTCTGAGCATGAGACCAAGCGGCAAACGTAGGGCTAAGGCCAGTAAGGGGAGGATTACATGGGGAGAAACAAAAGACAGTACTGACCATAGTGCAACAGAAGCCTGCTGTTGATGTTTACATTTCAAATTCTTTATGTAGGTATTTAAATATACAAATACTTTCATTGTGATTAAGTGCAAATGCAGTTATAAAAACTTTTTAAAAGTATTTAAATATTTTTAAGTAAAATGTATTTCACCCAATTGTCTAGCTGGAAATTAAACTAACTAAGGCAGAGTCATCGATCTAGGCAGAGTCATCCGCCCCACTCTTGAGCTAGCCTAGGGGCGGAGTTCCTCACCGACATTTGCCAACTCGCCGCTTTGGGCTTTCCGTCGGTTTAAAACCAATACGCACTAACCGTTTCACATGTGTATTCTGTGACATACAACCGACAATTGGGCGTCAATAAACTGATGAAATGTGCTCCAAATAATTACTTATGAGTACTTTTATCGGTGACATAGAAAACATTTCACAATTAGCCGCCATACTGTGCACGTGATGTTGCCTTTGGGTCACATGATCAAACGCGATTTCGTGTAGAATGAGGCCAGAATGGGCCAGCAGCACATACATAAATAAAACACCCGTTAGTAAGTTAGTAGTTTATATGAGCATGATTAATGATGTAACTCTATGGTCAGCAGACGGCAATTCTTAGCGTGACCTTATATAGATCTACGGGAATCCCGTTTGGTATTCTCGCTCACAACAACATCCGATTATATACAAATGTTGACAAGCACATGCGTTCTGACAAAAAGGTAATAATTTCACACTTTTACATGGTTATTGTCAGGTAACTTCAATGATATACATATAAGAATGCATGGAGACACGAAATACGTGTTTATTGCTCTGTTTGTGGCGTTTTTGTAAGATTTCACGTTTCATGAAAATGCGTATAATTTCGCCGAACGAGATCTTCGCCTATACAACATCAACAGCCAAATAGAAACATTTGTTATGGCGATTGACTTTGCCTATCATCTATCCAGTTGAACACTGTCAGATTACATGTCTGCTTTCAATAATGACACTTTGCAATTTCTGTCTGAATTCTTGTGACTCGACAATAAGACAAAATTACATAAAATTAATTTTCTTTATTGATCAGATTAAACCCCATATGTAATAACCGGAAGTTCGTAAAGAGATGTATTAATTACATTTTATTGTAAGTCTACTGATAACACGAATATCGTGGGGGAGGGGGCAACTGTCGGAAACCCACAATACTATTAGTAAAAGCTATACATATGAAGGAAGTATATCAGGCATGGGGTCAAATCTGTTTTGTCAATTCCAAAAAATCAGTTCCAATTCCAACTCCGCCATACAAAAAATAAATTCCAAATTATCAATTCCAACTTTTTAAATCCTAGGCTAAGGAAAAATTTTAATCCAATTCGTTTTAACACAGTTTTATCACAATCATATTTAATAAAATATGATTAAAAAATTAACTATTGTTCATTCAATGCATATATATATATATATATATATATATATATATATATATATATATATATATATATATATATATATATATATATATATATATATATATATACTATATATATATATATATATATATATATATATATATATATATATATATGTATAACTATTGTTCATTCAATGCATATATATATTTTGGACAGTTGAGTCGTTAATCTGAGTTTTGAACAGTTTCCCCTGTTTATATCGGGTCCAGGTCATTTGCCCCCGAACATTAGCAACTTGGTCACTTGCTTCTAGGACACTGGATCCCAGACATTAACCCCTTGCCTTATTGAAAATCTGGACATTTGCCCCCTGTATCTTCTGGATTATTTGTAAATTTTTTTTAATATATAAGAAATAAATTTTTAACTTATTTTTTCATTTCTGAACATGAATTCAAGATATGTATTACCCTAATTGCAATTAATGTTCTTTGTGCCAGAAGAGCCAAATAAATTACTTTATATAGTTGGAGATGATCCTGTAATCAAAGGATTATCTTTATTGCAATAGTGGAAGACGCCAGTGACATTAGGACCTGGACCTCTTGTTACAATTGAGGATATTTGAAAGAAGCCATCTCAACAAGGTTTCTTTTGAATTGCATTTACCATGGAGAGTTGGAATGACTCCATTTTCCTATAAAATTGGATGCACAAGAGTTGTCAGAATTCACTTATAACTTCACCATGGAAATTACTACTAGCTAGAGTATCATGCCTACACCAAGAAGAGGACCAACAAAATTACTCTTCGATGGGAGTGAAGCCAGCGTCGATCCTGATCATGCAAGGGTGCTGTGGTCACTGATTTGATCTCCAGATCCAGAATGTGATCAACAAGACTGCCTGCAACCATGATGGTGACACGGCATGGATGGAAGCTGCCAAGGTCTGTGAGGACCTGAAAACTAAGGCAGCTAATACCAGGGGCACTCCAAATCAGCTGATCTCTGACAGTTCATCACTGTTCGTGGAAGCATCACCCCAAGAACCCATCTTCCACCACTCATCTGACTATCGGTGATATCTGGAAGACAACTGGTGACAAGATAATCTCAGACACACTCCAGTGGATAGGCCACTGCATTAGGCTAAAGTGACTTCAACTTGTCATTGAATGTTATGTTATTGTAGTAATAATGATAAAACTGCAAACTGATTTTGAGTTGTCAACTAACATAGAAAAAAGGGGCAGATGTCCGGGGGGGGGAGCAAATATCCTAGGAGGCAGATGTCCAGGGGGGCAATTGTCCTAGGGACAAATGTCCGGGGGGGGACAAATGACCGCAACCCATTTATATCAGTTGTGGTGTCATTGATATTTCATAAAATTTACTGTAAACTTTGAGTCTTCAACATCCTAATCACCAACATGTATTCTCCATGGGGAAATATTTAATTACAACAAAGGGCAAATCCTACAACCACATCTAACAGCATTGTACAGGTGACCAGTGACCTGTTTAGTTTGCATAACTTGTGGGCTGAACATTAGGCTTGGATAAACAAGAGGCTACATTCAAGTGGGCCAGGCTTCCTCTCTCACACAAAGGGAATGAGCAGGCACATGCCCTTAATTGGCAATCTCTATAAATAAACCTGACAACTTCCTGGCTGTTATCAGATTCAGGGTGACATGCTAATAGCGGACAAATATGATTTTAAAAGTAAATATAAGGGTAAAGATTAAGAGTATCAAGTCAATAATTCCAACAAAATCAATTCCAATTCCCAAAAAATCAATTCCAAACAAAAATCAATTCCAATTCCAACTGATTTTCGAAAATTAATTCCAATTCCGGAACTGGAATTCACCATCAACAATTGATGATGAAATGCAACTCGATCAGGTAACAATATCTCAAGTGCAACAGTTAGCGAATGCTGCTGTAGTTACACATGACATTATTGCACCAATGAACGTTGATCATGACTACTCCTATGCGAAGCTTCCATCAGATTCAGTGAAAATAGAGACATTGGTGCAGATGATGCACACTATGTGATAACAGCAACAAAACCGAGGGTGACTCAAGCCGCTCCGACACCTATGAGAAAGAGAAGTTTGTCATTCGTGAGAAAAACTTATGTCCTTTTCTGCACCTGCCACACATCAAACTTCTATAAACTGTGACACAGGTTGTACTCATGTCTGACCTATCAGCCAAGGTCTTTCGGATACTGGGGTGTCTGTCAGAGGCAAGTGTGCTGATTTCCACCCCTGGATGAGTGAAAGGTGAATTGAATCTGTTAGGTGTACATGTACTATCAGTCAGAATAAGTAGTGTATTGGTGTATATTTATTGTCAGTAGTGTATTGGAACAGATGATTGGTGTGCAAGTAGTATCAGTCAGAACAAGTAGTGTATTGATACATATGATTGGTGTACATTTAGTGTCAGTACAAGTAGTGTATTGGTAAAGAATGAGACGCTTGGTTTACATTTGCTGTTGGTAGGAACAAGTAGTGTTACGGTATAGATTCAGTCAGAACAAGTAGTATATTGGATACACATGATTGGTGTACATTTACTGTCAGAAGAAGTAGTGAATTGGTGCAGATTCCAGAATGAGATGATTGGAGTACATTTACTGTCGGTAGGTATAAGTAGTGTATTGGTACGCATGATTAGTGTACATTTACTGTCAGTCAGAACAAGTAATATATTGGTACACATGATTGGTGTACATTTATTGTCAAAACAAGTATTTAGTGAATTGCTATAGATTCCAGAGTGAGATGATTGGTGTACATATTTACTGTCTGTAGGAACAAGTAGTATTGTCCAGTCAAAACAAGTAGTGTATTGCCATTGGTACAGATGATGATGGTGAAACAGTTACATTATTATTAAAATGCCTTGGATGTATAAAGATTAATTATTTCCTAAGCTAAACTACCAGCATACATGATATGTTGTGGCATAATAATGATGTGTGTAACTGTGATATCCATGTTCCAGGTATTTCCCAGTGGTAGAAGTCACTGATTTTAGTCATTGTTTTGTCTTGGTGCAGTTATTCTAGTTAGCCTTATTTCTTTGGTAATTGTTTTTTTATGTGAATAAACTTTTGATATATTTTATGTTGGTTTCAATATAAATGAAATTGTGTGTAGTGACATGCAAGATGCTGAAGGTAACATTTTTGTTGACAGAAGTGTGCTAAGAAGGCATTCAGGTCATTCAGTTATTAATTTTTTAGTATGGATGTTTGTAATTTTCCAGGTTGTTTTTCGACCTGCTGCATACTGTGTGTGCCTCATGATTTGTCTATATCAGACTATCAGTACACTCATCTCTGTCAGGTCAATCTCCATAGCTAAACTTTCCATCAATTCAATTCGGTTCAGAATAGATATCACAGATCCTTCCCCCTTTGCAGGACGGGCTTACTTGTCTTGCCTTTCCTGAGCTTGAAATATAATTTGTCAGGGTTAGTTGATAGCAATAATTCTATAATTACCATACTAGTTGCAAAACTGTGAACATTACATACTGTCAGTAGTTAAGTATTGTTATTTAAATGATTGCATTGCATCCAACAACAACGTGTTGTGGTGTGCTACAGAGATGGGTGATTACAAGTATGACTATTAATGTAATAATGATTACAGTCATTATTGCGATCACAATTACTACTAATATAATCATGATTACAATCATTATTACAATCACGATTACGGTAACATTTAAGAATATATATATATTGACATAATGAATTAAATAAACCATCATGTTATTATTGTCACAAATATTATTCAACACAAAATCAAACACAATATTAAAATATAGTCACGGTACAATAAACAATATAAAGATAAAAGCCTGCTTGCATTGTAGTTCGGATCTCGCCCTCGGGATAGGTAAAATAAATTATGCAGAAAAAATAGGATTATTAAAATGGCAATGATTCTATAATAATTGAATTACTGACCTGTTAACTATAGGGCGAATCAATGAGTCGGCACGCAAATCATGCAATGACAGCAGACCAACATCTAGCACCGCTCTGTTTGTGCAAATCACTACAAAACCATCGTCTTCGGACGATGATGCCAGCACCAACGTGGTCGGGCACACGGTGCTGCATAGCCATAGCCTAGCCCTGGCCTAGGGCTAGGGCTAGTAGCTTCCTCGGCGCAGCATGATGACTTAACGTAAACGTGCACAGACACCGCGTCGCAGTTTCCACAGGATCACCCCATCACATTACCTAGTCAAGAATCGTTGACAGTCAAAGCGCTGTTGTAATTTATCAGTAACAGTGTTACTTCCTGAATCCAACGTCAACAAAGGCGAAGCCGACCTGGAGTCTGGAGCGTGACTCGCACACTCGGTGACACTTTACGACTGTCAGCCAGTGTTTCCGTGCGGCCAGTCGAACTGGACACTTCGTCTGTGGTTTCCATTTCTCCAAAGATTACGGAAGTTCAGTAAATCACTAATCGCTAGTAGCAGATCTGATAAAACTGTCTCGTGTGTTTGAGAAGTGTGGCGTTTTCCACGATTTTTGTGTGTGGTTTGTTGTAATTTCTTTAACTTTTTTATTTGGACTGCACAAAAACGTTATTTTGTTGACGTGTGTAAACACTTCTATATATATAATAGAGAACCATGTAGTTTATTTCGCTCCAGAATGCCTATTTACGAAAAAAATCGCAAACAATCGAAAATTTACATTGATTAGATATACGCGACTCAAACCTCTCGCTTCGTACCTACATAGATAACAAGATGGCGACACGCAGTGAGGCATTTTGTCGATTTATGTCTCGAACAAAATAAGTTTTTCAGTTTATCTCATAAATTAGCAGGTAGCTGTCAGGTAGCTACCGGTCAATTGTGACGACGGTTCTGATTGGTCGAGAGCAGTTTCACCGCCAGGGGCGCTACAGGTCAGCTCCTCATTTGCATATCACGTTACCTCTCTATGGATGCTGCCATGTTGTTTTGCTGCCATGTTGTTTTGCAATGATACAGTCACCAGAGGGCACTGCTACGAGTCAAATGTGTCGACGGTACTGATTGGACGAGAGTAGTCACATGTGACTTATGACGTCACACCTCCTCATTTGCATATCACGTGACCTCTCTATGGAGGCTGCCCTCTTGTTTTGCGCTGATACGATCGTCCGAGGGCGCTCGCGGGGTTTCTGATGAACCTGGGTGATACGGTCACCAAGAATCGCTCTCCTGGGTGATACAGTCGTCAGAGAGGGGTTTCAGATGAGCCCGGATGATACGGCCGCCAAGGGGCGTGGCGACTGTTCTCATGGGTTAAATGCATGCACGTGATCTGGTTTCTTGCGCACGCACAGAGCCTTAGTGACCGTGTTGCGCTCGCTTCTGTTTCCGGTTGCGGTTGCGCGAGCGGCTCCTAATTCACCTACTCCGCGCCTCCCAACCGTACAGCGTCGACGATTTGTATATAACCATGGCCGAGTCGTTGCAGTCGATCGTGTGGTATCCCTAAGTTCTACGCGTGTTTGCTTATAGGCAAAAAAGGCGAACGCGTATTTTGCATTTCCCGTGTATTAGAATCACGTCCATTTACGGGCGAATGGTTGTTCTAACGCGTGTTTAGGAGGACGTTACGGTTACATAATGCTAGTTTTCCGAACCCTTCTGTATGAATTGAACCGGTTTCATGTAGTTTTTTTCTTCTTTTCTGGAACGTTCGAACGACGTCATGGAATTATCCACGGTCACGAAAAGAAACACGATCCCACATTTTCACCCTGCTACCAGACTGAAACTTAGCGGACGAATGTTCGTGCATGCTGCGGGAAAAACGTAGCTGTACATGTAAGCTATGCGACACATATCACATCATTGCATTATTTCGAGAACTTTTCTACGTATGTCGTTTCGCGTCGACACCTATATACCGCCTATTTCACCACGAGTCTGCAAATACACCGCGAGGTCAGAAGGTCAAGGTCAACAAAAAACACCACCGCTTTCTGGAACTTTCGAACGAAGTCACGCCTTTTCACCCTGCTAGCAGACTGAAATCTATCGGACGAATGTTCTTTCATGCAGTGTGATAAACGTAGCCGTGCATGTAAACTATACGACGCATAACTTTTCGACGTATGTCGTTTCGCGTCGACACCACCGTCACTTTCTGGAACGTTCGAACGAAGTCATGGAATTTTCCATAATCAACGCGAGGTCAAAAGGTCAAGGTCAAACCAGTTTTTCCCGCGAAATGTGTCAAGGCACATTGAAATTTCATACATCTCGACGTTTCTCACATTTCTGACACACTTATTTCTATCTCATTTTGTCTATACTTCCAGGCTACAGGAAAAAACGCAGAAAAAGTGCATCGTCAACAAACTTTCAGGGTAAACTGTAGGAGGTATGGGTAAATTGTAGGAATGATGGGTAAACTGTAGGAAGTATGGGTAAACTGTAGGAATTATATATAAACTGTAGGAATTATGGGTAAACTGTAGGAATTATGGGTAAACTGTAGGAGTTATAGGTAAACTGTAGGAATTATGGGTAAACTGTAGGAGTTATGGGTAAACTGTAGGAACTATGGGTAAACAGTAGGAGTTACGGGTAAACTGCAGGAGGTATGATCGATTGTAGTTACGGGTAAACTGTAGGAGGTAGATTAAGAGACGAACACTGGTAATATTGACAATGTGGACATGTTGTGAAAGCCGTGACGAGTACAAAGGATGCGATTAAGAGACGAATACTGGTAATATTGACAATGTGAACATGTTGAGGAAGCCGTGACGCTTCCAAAGGGTGAGATTAAGAGACGAACACTGGTAATATTGAGGACGCTTATGTTATGAAAGTTTGCTTCGCACACACACACACACACACACACACACACACACACACACACACACACACACACACACACACACACACACACACACACACACACACACACACACACACACACACACACACACACACACACACACACACACACACACACACACACACACACACACACACACACACACACACACACACACACACACACACACACACACACACACACACAAACACACACACACACACACACACACACACACACACACACACACACACACACACACACACACACACAAACACACACACACACACACACACACACACACACACACACACACACACACACACACACACACACACACACACACACACACACACACACACACACACACACACACATGTTTTGAAAGTCTGTGTTATGAACGTTTGCAAGTTGGAAGTTTGCTTCACCGCACACACATGTTTTGAAAGTTTGTGTCATGAAAATTTGTTTGGAGACACTGACTACCATGTGACATGCATGGAGAAATTGACCGCCATGTGATATGCATGGAGACATTTACCGCTGTGTGATATGCGTGGAGACATTGACCACAATGTGACATGCATGGAGACATTGACTGCTATGGAGACATTTACCGCTGTGCAATATGTATGGAGACGTTCACCACCATATGATAAGTGTGGAGACATTTACCCCTGTGTGATATGTATGGAGACATTTGACACCATGTGGTATGCATGGAGACATTGACCATCATGTGACATGTATGAAGACATTTACCGCTGTGTGATATGTATGTAGACATTTGACACCATGTGACATGCATGGAGACATTTACCACTGTGTGATATGCGTGGAGACATTGACCACAATGTGACATACATGGAGACATTGACTGCTATGTGACATGTATGGATACATTTGCCGCTGTGTGATATGTATGGAGACGTTCACCACCATGTGATATGTGTGGAGACATTTACCCCTGTGTGATATGTATGGAGACATTTGACACCATGTGGTATGCATGGAGACATTGACTACAATGTGACATGCATGGAGAAATTGACCGATATGTGACATGCATGGAGACATTTACCGCTGTGTGATATGTATGGAGACATTCACCACCATGTGATATGTGTGGAGACATTTGAGACCATGTGACATGCATGGAGACATTGACCGCCATATAACATGCATGGAGACATTTGACATCATGTAACATGCATGGAGACATTGACTGTCATGTGTTGGAAGTTCTTGCTTTGGAAGTTTGCAAATTGAAAATCTCCACTCCACTCCACTCCACTTTGAAAGTTTATGTTATGAAAGTGTGCAAGTTGAAAATTTACTTCACTGCACACACATGTGTTGAAAGTTTGTGGCGTGAAAATTTGTTTGGAGACATTGACTGCCATGTGACATGCATGGAGACATTTGACACCATGTGATATGCGTGTAGACATTGACCGTCATGTGCTATGCATGGAGACATTTACCACTGTGTGATATGTATGGAGACATTTGACACCATGTGATATGCGTTGATACATTGACCACCATGTGACATGCATGGAGACGTTGACCACCATGTGATATGCATGTAGACATTTGACACGATGTGATATGCATGAAGACATTGACTACCATGTGACATGCATGGAGAAATTGACCGCCATGTGACATGCATAAGTGTGTGAGAAATGTGAGAAACGTCGAGACGTATGAAATTTCAATGTGCCTAGACACATTTCGCGGGAAAAACTGGTTTGAAAGTTCCAGAAAGCGACGGTGGTTTTTTGTTGACCTTGAATGTTCTCGATATAATGCAATGATGCGATATGCGTCGTATAGGTTACATGCACGGCTACGTTTTTCCCACTGCATGAAAGAACATTTGACCGATAGATTTCAGTCTGTTAGCAGGGTGAAAAGGCGTGACTTCTTTCGAAAGTTCCAGAAAGCGGTGGTGTTTTTTGTTGACCTTGACTTTCTGACCTCGCGGTGTATTTGCAGACTCGTGGTGAAATAGGCGGTATATAAGTGTCGACGCGAAACGACATGCGTCGAAAAGTTCTCGATATAATGCAATGATTCGATATGTGTCGCATGCTGTGCGTGCGCAAGAAACCAGGTCACGTGCATGCATTCAACCCATGAGAACAGTCGCCACGCCCCTTGGCGACCGTATCATCCGGGCTCATCTGAAACCCCTCTCTGACGACTGTATCACATAGGAGAGCGCCTCTTGGTGACCGTATCACCCATATTCACCAGAAACCCCGCGAGCGCCCTCTGACGATCGTATCAGCGCAAAACAAGATGGCAGCCTCCATAGAGAGGTCACGTGATATGCAAATGAGGAGGTGTGACGTCATAGGTCGCGTGACTGCTATCGACCAATCAGAACCGTCGATACATTTGACTCGTAGCAGCGACTCCTGGCGACCGTATCAGCGCAAAACAAGATGACAACCTCCATAGAGAGGTCACGTGATATGTAAATGAGGAGCTGTGACGTCATAAGTCACACGTGACTACTCTCGTCCAATCAGAACCGTAGACACATTTGACTCGTAGCAGCTCCCTCTGGTGACTGTATCATTGCAAAAAACATGGCAGCAAAACAAGATAGCAGCCTCCACAGAGAGGACACGTGATATGCAAATGAGGAGCTGATCCGTAGCGCCCCCTGGCGGTGAAACTGCTCTCGACCAATCAGAACCGTCGTCACAATTGACCTGTAGCGCCCCTTGTCGGTGAAACTGATCTCGACCAATCAGAAAGCGCTCCAAAATCTCCTCATGTATGCGATAATATGGTATTATACCGTGGCGCCCCCTGGCGGAAATAAGCCCACGACCAATCAGAACGCTCCATTTCAAATTTCGACCAATCAGAATGAGCTAAAAAATCTCCTATTTTTTTACTGATTCAGATGCTCCCATATACTACTCCTGTTCGGTTCATTAAAATTCATGACGCCTGAAGAAGCCGCCATGGCTATTATATGAAGTGGTCGAGTAAGATGATGCAGAAGAGACGTCCGAATAGAATTTACATGAACAGTTTAGCAAGATGTAATAAAATGCCATCCAAGCAAATCATCAAGTTGACGTGTGGACAAGGAAACCATTGATTGATCAAGAGTTCAACAATGTTTCCTTTGTGTGTAGACATATGTACTTTTGTATTTTTTTAAACATAGTCACACTGTTAGCATTGACACAACCATCAGATACTTTTCAAGTTGGCAAGTTGACAAGGAAGCCAGAGTTTTCGAGAGTCCAATATTTTATATTTACTGAACAACAAAATAAACGCGAATATTTCAACATTATATTTTTCGTCTTGACACAACTCGCCGAACGTTTGTCAACGTCAACACATCTCGACGCAGCTATGTGTGGTGTCTCGGTAAAATCGAACATATCCTGCAGTCTCAAATGCACTGTATGGTCCACACGGGCGTATCCTCCGTGTGGGTGCCATATCTCCACTGAGGGTGCCGTATCTCCAATGCGGGTGTCGTATTTCTCGTGTGGATGTCGTATCTCCCGTGATGGTGCAGTACCTGCCGTGCAGGTGTTGCATCTCTCGTGTAAGTATAATTCATATTTACAGGTAGATAGACAAATATTTTAATATTAAGAGTTGCATCCTTTTGTATTTTACCACTTAATGAAACATATAACCGTATTAGTAAATAAACTTTCATATCTCATATGACTCATTTCTAATGTATATATATTAAAATTGTTTGGATTGTAGGCACGTGGTATGCACATGGGGTGCATTGGAACATATTCATTAGGGTGTATTAAGACGCTGCCCCAATGCACCCCGTATGTACATGCATTATACGTGATCGCAAAAAATGACAGAATCAACAGAATCGTTGTACAAACAACACTAAGAATCCACGGGTCTATTTTACATTAGCGGCGTTTGTCGCATAAAATATGAATTATAACGTCTAAACTGTGGAAGTTGAACTACGCAACGCTGCCAAGTACCTCTTTTAGAGTCGGAACCTTGTAATTCGGCTGTCAAGCGCAGTAATAACTTACCCGGCGAAATAGCAGATTAATTAACGGTTATACCTCGGCTGGTACTTGCATTATATGACATTCAAATTAATAAATGTATTATGTTTGGGATACGTTATAAACAGTACTGTCACATTGGTCATTAGTACGATGATTCAAAACCGACACTGAATTGCTACGATCCAACTAGCCAGTTAGCTCCTGATTTACATGCATATTACCACTATTTCACTTGCGTATTACAAACATTAGAACTTAGCCTAAAAATACCACTATGAACACAACAACGCGATGGCTAAGCCACCAGAAATTATATTATTTTTTAAGCTGAGGGTCAGATCATGCGCCCGCTACTTGTAATTAAGTTTAAGTGAGAGTTATCGGAATTTACTGAAAGGATTGACACTGGGTTTAGTTTTTTGTTTTTATGAATATAATTCCAGTAATAGTACGGAACGGGAAACGAAAAACGGAAAAACATGGACAAACTTCTGAACAATTTATGAAATAGCAAGTGGACAAGGAAGCCATTGGCTTATCGAGAGTTCAACAGTTTTCATCTATGTGTAACCCTCCCTCCTGAGATATGTGTCAACCTTGTTTTTATACATATTCAAGGTGCTGGCAGTTACACAGTCTGTAGATCATTTGTTCCTTTCATTTATTGTCCTATGTGAGAACGAATACTTTCTGATATACAATCTACACTGATCCTTCGCTAATGTTACCTCAAGTCCTGTAATTCTGCTATTTTTCTCCAGTGAGAAAAAATATATCTCTCAATATGTTCACACCCATTCAATTCATTATCTTAGAAACTTCAATCTGATTTCCTCTTAACCTCCTTTTTTCTGGGGTTGTTAAACCACATTCTTTTAGGCATTCTTCATAACTAATGTCTCTCACATCACTGGAATAATTTTTGCTGCTGACCTCTGTATTCGTTCAAGCGTATCTATATCCTTCTTACGATATGGTCTCCACCCTTGCATATAGTATTCTAAACGAGTCCTAACTATTGCTTTATAAAGAGATAAATTAACTTTTTTCCTTGTAAGTTATATTTCTCCCAATCAACCCAAGCTTTTTATTACACTGTGACGCTACAATACCACACTGCTCTGAACCTTTAATTTCAGCACTTATTGATACTCCTAGTTCCTTTTCTTTTACAGTTGGACCTAGAACAATATCTCCAACTTTATATTTTACATCCAAGTTCCCGTTTCCTGTATGTAGGCTTTTGCATTTCCCAAAATTGGATAACATTTTTCAGACCATTTAACTAATTTGTTTAGATCATTTTATAAATGTTGTTTATCAACATCATTATTAACCTTTCTAAACAATTTTGTGTTATCCGCACATTTAAGTACGTTGCTCGTTATGTTATCGTCCAAATCATTGATGCATATCCAGAATAATAAAGATCCAAATAATGATCCTTGTGGTACCCTACTCAAAACTGATTTCCAATTTAAATCCTCTCCATCTACTACAACACTTTGTTTTCTGTCCAATTGTTCTATCCAATCGATTATGCCATCCCCGATAATATGGGATTTTTAATTTAAGTATTAATTTTGTATGTGGCACGTTGTCAAAAGCTTTCTGAAAATCTAAGTAGATAATATCTACAGGTGATTCTTCGTCAATCCACATAGTTATTTCTTAAACAATAAACATATTTTCTAAGCATGACCTTGCTTTTAAGAAATGTTGAGATGGATTTAATCATTTATGCCTAACAAGGAAGTCCACCATATAGTCTTTAATTCTCTGACTTATTTCTCGAACCTTTTTAAATACAAATATGATGTTTGCTTCTTTCCATTCAAAAGAAACCACGCCCTCTTTTAATGACAAATTGTTCACTCTTGCAAATGGTACATTAATTTGTTCTACTGTTTATATTAATAGTTTTGGAGGAATTCCGTCCACTCCAGGTGATTTATTATCCTTCATTGCCTTTATTTTTTTATCTACCATTTCTGGAATTTTAGGCACTTCTAAGTAACCCCCTGCGCTTCTAGTTTAAACAATATTTGCTGCCAAAAAATATTTATTATGCTACACATGGCAATGTCGACAGCTGCAAACACTGCTGCCCCCTTTCCACTTAGATGAAGCCCATCCCTCATGTACTGATCAGTCCTCCCAACAAAACATCCCCACAAATCCAACTTCCTCTTCCCTATTTAGTGTGTTAATTGTCATCCTCCGGCAATTTCGATATATCTGACCCCTGCTTCCCATTACTGGTAACGTCTGCTTCATTGTTCTGACTAACTCTCTGTATTTCTTAACTATGGCAGTTATACCCTCCCTCTCGGCGTTATTAGTACCTGTGTGTACTAAAATAAACTAAAATAGACCCGTAGTTCTTTCCACCCTCTCTGTTATAGCCTCTGAGTTTGCCCCCGGAAAGCAAACCACCACATCGTCCCCCTTGTTTAGCGCCCTGTCAATCTTCCTAACTATCGAGTCCCGCACAAACACCCTCGCTCTCCTCCTAACCCCCTATCAATACATCAGAGTGTTGGATCCCATCCGTCGCATCCTGTCCCGCAGTCGGGTCACCAGGCAGCGTGTTGTCCATCTCCCTCTCGCCCATCAACATGTCACCTTTTCTTCCCGTCTTCTAACTATCTTGCGCTCCTGTCGCTTTAACTCCTAACGCATTCGTTCCTTACGTCTTCCCTCCGGTCTCCCTCCCTTCCATCGCCTTCCCTCCCGTCATCTTCCCTCCCGTTGTCTTCCCTCCCATCTCAGTCCTTCCCGTATCCCTACGTCCCGCATCCCTACGTCCTGTCTCCTTCCGTCCTGCCACCTTACTTCCTCTCAGCCTCCTTCAAGGCTGAAAGCAGCTTTATCTGGCATCTCTCTCATCGCATTTCCGCGCTTTATCATACACTGTCCCCCACCGGAACCACTGGCACAACCCACCTCTTCCCTTCCCACCAATGCCACAACGAGCAGCCTCAGCTGTTCCATCTCCATCTCTAGTTCTATCATCTTTGCGCATCCCCTACAAACAAAACTAAAACTATCTGCCTATCTACCTCAGCCCAGGACATCTCACACCCTGACTTGACGAAGTCCACCCAGTTGCTACACCTACGCAGGCTAAATGTCTGGTGGCCTTTATCTGGCGTTTGAACGACGCCATCTCAGAACTTACATTTGGTTAGATTGCTACGTTAGCCTTGTATATGGCTGTTTGCTGTGTTCAAAAGAACACATTAGGCTGGGTTATTTAGGTTTTAATAACATGTTCACAATACTATACTTACCAAGTATGTTCTATCTTCTAAGCTCGTATGAGCCTAAGTACTGAATACGCAGAACACTATGTAAACAAAACAACAAGACTCAGTGTATGTACGTCTACGTGGATAACGGGACGAACCAAGATTCAGTGTATACCAACTTACGCTAAAATCAACTATCTCATGAACACGTTTCAACTAACCCCGCCACTGTGGCGGCGATTCAAGCAGTGATCGACCTATCCCTGACATATGAACATGACAGTCACATTAATGCCAAATCAGTTTACTTTTCAACAGGAACTCGACTGAATGTGTCACAATATAAATGTTTCATACATCAAAACCTATGCAATGTAAAACATTCAACTCTGAAATTAGTAACTGTGTGACTGAACTAACATACATACACCATTAACTAAATAGAACTACACATAATGACAAACAAGCTATTACAATGTCCATGAGTGTAAAGAGAAGCATTGACATTAAGATTGCCTTGTTCGGTCATTTGGAGAAATTGAACCTGCATTAGTGCAGGTATTTTGATAGCGTTACTTGCGCTTGATACAGCGACATGCCACTTGTTTGTGGTGCACAAATAATGAGAGGATGCTGTGTGTGACTTTTTATTTTTGTGTGAACTATTCGCACTTATCATAGCTTACGATGACATTGCAGTAATTACACCGTAAATTACAGCGCTTTGCGTCGAGTAACGAATAACAATAAAAGGTATTTTTTTTAGTCATTTTTGCCACTATATCAACCTTTGCTTAGTGTTCTGTTGTGACGTTCTATCAGCATTGAAACATAATGTGTGTTGTCGTCTTAATGGGTAGTCACCTAAAAAATTTATGAAAAGTTAGTCGCACAGACTTTACAATAATATCTGCTAGCACAAGGCAGGACAAATAGATTTTTATTTGGTGTACGGCAGAGTAATATTTAGGATGTCAGTTGTAATATGGGCCTACTTCTATTACTGCTGCTGCTGCTGTTGCTGCATATGCTGCTGCTGCTGCTGCTCCTGCTTATGCCGCTACCGATACCGCTGCTGCTGCTGCTACAACAACAACTACTACTACTAATAATATAATAATAAACACCCACGTCTTCAAACGTTAGTAGGGTATACCGGGGCTCGTTGACACATTTTTTATAAACCAGAAATATTTTGGAACTCGTTTTGTTTTTGAAAACAATGACACGCAGGCATTAGTTTGCATATGTATGCCGTAGGGAAATGTACTGCATATGGGGTTAGTTGACACGGAACAAGGGTTAGTTGAAACAGTTGTATTATGTCACTGAAATTCTCCTACACAATATATTGTCAATATATTGTGTAATATATATATCCTGCTCCGATATATATATATATATATATATATATATATATATATATATATATATATATATATATATATATATATATATATATATATATATATATATATATATATATATATATATATATATATATATATATATATAGAAACGAAAAGATTAAATATTTACCAATTTAAATAACAACATGTAGCCAGTGGCATATTTAGGGGGATGTCATTGGTCCACGGCCCCCTTTGGCTTATTTGTTATGATTTATTCCCGTTGCGCCGCTACATGGTAGCATGCGTGACTAGGCTCGCCCCTCCCCCCAATACGATATCCTAGATACGCCACTGCAAGTAGCTAACTTGGAGGCTAGTTTAGTGACTAACTAATAGCTAACAACACTTATCATATCATTATTTATTTACTTAAATTACATACATAAGGTAATATATGACATAGTGGTAGTCAACGTTTTCGGTAAAAAGGAATTAACAGCAGGACTTTAGCGTAAATTAGTACACACTCACTTCGTTGTTTTGTTACACAGTGTTCTCCGTATTCGCTAGGTGGCAGGATTTTTAGCCTAAAGTGTTCTTTTGATCACAAAAACAGCCTTATTCAAGGCTAACGTAGCACACAAATTAAAACTAAATTGTATGATGGCCCCGTGCAAACGACAGTTAAAGGCCACAAGGCACGTAATTTGTGGCAGTTGTAGTAACTGGGTAGATTTCGTCAAGTCTGGGTGCGAAAAGTCCTGGGCTGAGGTCCAGGCAGATAGTTTTAATTTTGAGTGTAGGGGATGCGCAAGGATGAAGGAAATAGAGGTGGAGTTGAAAGAGCTGAGACTGCTCGTTGTGGCAATGGTGGGAAGGGATCAGGGGAGTTGTGCCAGTAGTTCCGGTGAGGGAACAGTAGACGATAAAGTGGGGAAAGACACAAGAGATGCTAGGGAGAGCTCACCTCAGCCTGGGAGGAAGCTGAGAGGAGGGAAGGTGACAGGTCATAGGGAGACAGGACGTAAGGAGACGGGAAGGAAAGGAACGGGAGGGAAGACAACCGGGGTGAAGGAGAGGGGAGTAGGGGAGACAGGAGAGAAGGGAGTGGGGGAGACGGGAGGGAAGACAACCGGGGTGAAGGAGAGGGGAGTAGCGGAGACAGGAGGGAAGGAGAAGGGAGTGGGGGAGACGGGAGGGAAAACAACCGGAGTGAAGGAGAGGGGAGTAGGGGAGACAGGAGGGAAGGAGAAGGGAGTGGGGGAGACGGAAGGGAAGGGGTCAGGACAGAATGTGATGGAGGGGATCGAAAGGAAGAGTTATTCTGCAGCAGTGATAGAGGGGGTGAGGAAGAGAGCGAGGGTGTTTGTGGGGGATTCGATAGTTAGGAAGACCGACAGAGTCTTAAACAAGGGAGATGATGTGGTGGTCTGCTTGCCTGGAGCCAAAATAGAGGCGATAACTGAGAGGGTAAAAAACATCGTAGGCTCGGGTAAGGGTGGATCTGTTTTAGTACATGTAGGGACAAATAACGTAGAGAGGGAGGGTACAACTGCCATAGTTAGGAAATATAGGCAGTTGGTCAGAACACTAAAACAGACGCGGGTTGAGCAGGTAATACTGTCAGGGATTTTACCTGTGATGGGCAGGAGGGGTCATAAATATCGAAATTGTCGGGGGATGGCAATTAACATGTTAGTCCAGAGGCTGTGTAGGGAAGAGGAAGTTGGATTTGTGGATTTATGGGAAAGTTTTGTTGGGAGGGTGATATGTACATGAAGGATGGGCTTCATTTAAGTGGAAAGGGGGCGGCAGTATTCGCGGACAAACTTTCAGCAGCAGTAGATAGCGACTTGGGTACAATGACAAATATTTTGGAAGTAAACATTCTTTAAACTAGAAGTGCAGGGGGTTACCTAGAGGTGTCTCAAGCAGAACAAGAGACCACTAGCACAGATAAACCAATATCAAATCATCCGAAAAACATCTCTGAAAAAGGTTATAGATGCGTATGTTTAAATGCAAGGAGCATAGTAAATAAGAAAAATGAATTAAACATTATGGTAGAAAGATATTGACCCTCACATAATTGGTATAACTGAATCATGGGCCAACATAGATATAACAGATGCTGAATTAGGACTGACAGGATACGTAATGTTTAGGAAAGATCGAATAGGAAGAAGGGGCGGGGAGTTATTTTATATGTTAAAGAATCTATTCAGGCTTATGAAATGAAACTAGAAAGGGAAGCAGATTGCGATGAAGCTGTTTGGTGCAAAATTGTTTCAGGAAATTCAAAATTAACTGTTGGATTAGTTTACCGAAGTCCAAACATAAACGAAGAGGACAACACAAAAATAAAAAACGCTATAAAGGAAGTTAGTAAAGGGGAATGTATCATAATGGGAGATTTTAACCATGGACACATACAATGGAATTCTCTAGAGAACACAGGGATTGAGGATCAACAATTTCTATGTTTAATCCAGGATAGCTTTCTTACTCAGCACGTACTAGAACCAACCAGGGGAGAAAATGTATTAGATATAGTTTTGTCATCACAAAAAGAATTAGTGGACAATGTAAAAATATTTGAACCATTGGGTAATAGTGACCATAATCAAATACATTTTGACATCAATGTAAAATCAGAAAGTAAAAATAAGAAAACGTACAAGAGAAACTTCTACAAAGGTAACTACAAAGATATGAGAAAATACTTAGCACAGCTAGATTGGAATAACATGCTGATGAATAAGACTGCAATTGAATGTTGGAATATTCTAAAATATGAAATTGAGAGTATCATTGATAAATTTGTTCCTTCCGAAAACAAGGAAAACGGTGTAGAAAGAAACACGTGTCAAAAGAGGCAATTAGAAAAATAATGCTAAAACAAACTATGTGGAGGGTTTATAGGCGTACCAGAAAGGAAGAAGACTATGCAAAAATACAAAGAGGCACTTAATGCAGCTACAACTGAAATCAGACAATCTAAAAGAAGCTATGAGCAAAAACTGGCATGTAACATAAAAACTGACAGCAAGAGTTTTTATGCATATGTCAGGAGTAAACAAAACGTACAAGACAAGGTTGGACCTCTAGAAGACAGTGCTGGAAATATAATATCACAGGGGTTTTTAATGGCGGAAGACCTAAATGGTTACTTCAGTTCAGTGTTTACAAAAGAAGATATTAGTTCATTACCAGTTGCTGATGCTAAATTTCAGGGGACTAAATCTGACTATTTAGGACCGTTAGTTGTAACTCCAGAATTGGTAGCTAGGAAAATAAAGGCAATGAAGGATAACAAATCACCGGGAGTGGATGGGATTCCTCCAAAATTACTAATGGAAACAGTAGATCAAATCAGTATACCACTTGCAAGAGTATTCAACTTGTCATTAAAAGAGGGAGTTGTTCCGTTTGAATGGAAAGAAGCAAACATCATACCATTATTTAAAAAGGGTTCGAGAAATAAGTCAGAGAATTACAGACCAGTGAGTTTAACGTCAGTGATTTGTAAATTATTAGAAAGGTTAATTAAAGACCATATGGTGGACTTCCTCGTTAAGCATAAATTATTAAAATCATCTCAACATGGATTCCTTAAAGCGAGGTCATGCTTAACAAATGTGTTATGTTTTTGGAAGAAATCACTAAGTGGATAGACGAGGGATCGCCAGTAGATATTATCTACTTAGATTTTCAGAAAGCTTTTGACAAAGTGCCACATCAAAGATTGCTACTTAAATTAAAAGCCCATGGTATCGGGGATAGCATAACTGACTGGATAGAACAATGGCTGACTGACAGAAGACAACGAGTTGTAGTAGATGGCGAAGTTTCAAATTGGAAATCGGTTTTGAGTGGGGTACCTCAAGGATCAGTATTAGGACCTATATTATTCTTAATTTATATCAATGACTTGGACGACAGTATAACAAGTAACGTACTGAAATTTGCGGACGACACAAAACTGTTTAGAAAGGTTAATACTGATGGTGATAAACAACATTTACAAAACGATCTAGACAGATTAGTGAAATGGTCTGAGAAATGGCAGATGCTGTTCAATTTTGGGAAATGTAAATGCCTACATACAGGACATGGGAACTTGAATGTAAACTATAAAATGGGAGCTACTGTTCTTGGTACTACTGTAAAAGAAAAGGACTTAGGAGTTACAATAAGCGCTGATATGAAAGTTTCAGAGCAGTGTGGTATTGCAGCTTCAAAGGGTAATCATATTCTTGGATTGATTAGAAGAAACATAACATACAAGGGAAAAAAGTTAATTATACCTCTTTATAAAGCAATAGTTAGACCTCATTTAGAATACTGTATACAAGCATGGAGACCATATCGTAAGAAGGATATAGATACGCTTGAACGCATACAAAGGAGAGCAACTAAAATGATTCCAGAACTTAGAGACCTTAGTTATGAAGAACGCCTGAAAGAATGTGGTTTAACAACTCTAGAGACAAGGAGGTTAAGAGGAGATCAGATTGAAGTTTTTAAGATATTGAATGGGTATGAAAATATTGATAGAAATATGTTTTTCTCACTCAAGAAGGATAGCAGAACTAGAGGACATGAGGTAAAATTAGTAAAGGATCAATGTAGATTGGACATCAGGAAGCACTCGTTCTCACAGAGGACAGTAAATGAATGGAACAAACTGTCTACAGATTGTGTAACTGCTAGCAGCGTGAATATGTTTAAAAACAAGGTTGACACATATATCAGAAGGGCGGGTTATAAGTAGGTGAACATTGTTGGACTCTCGATAAGCCAATGGCTTCCTTGTCCACTTGCCATCTGGGCCTTTGGCTTGGATGGCAAATCTTGTTAAATCTTGTTAAATCTTGTTATGTCACGCGGTATGCGTGTCTAGACAACTAAAGTGCGCGTCTGACACAGTGGATGCATCGTGCGCCCACTTGTGGCGAAGGATGCATAAAGGTAAAGTAACCCCCGTGAACAGGTTAAATTAACGATGTAAATTTTTTTTTCAGGTTTATATCTCTCTTTTTGTGCGTGCGTACAAACACGGCTAAAACGAAGTGTTGCTATTAATCACGTTGGTTTCTGCAAAACGCAGTGGTTCCTTACTGAATACATTACAACATTTATCAACTAGAGAATTACAGCGAAACCACGGAGTGCGTGGTGCATGTTCAAAGAGTCTCTGCGTGCGTCTCTCGCGTGCGTCATATATGAGCTAAGCAATGATCGACCAATCCGTGACATCTGAACACGACAGTCACACTAATGTCAAATATTTTTATTTCTTACAACACGACGTCCACTGACTGAGTTAGAATATAAATGTTACGTGTATGCTATTCTACAGTAATAGCTAATGCAAATATTTGAGGACAAAAATAGCACAAATTATTTTTGATGAAGAGACCAGTCGGCTACTGAACTGGTGCAATGCATGTCATTAGCCAATTATACATCCATACATACGTTTCTCTCAAATATATATTGTTCACGTTAATTACTGTTCTATCGACCAATTTTTTCAATTAATGTGATCGACCCATTTCAGAGGCATCAAGGTGCAACAAACACCCTAACAATCTGGAATGGCCGCCATTTCCGTGGCAACGATCCAACAAAATATAATAAATTCCCACCGTTTATATGCATATAAAGCGTATATTAACATTGACCTGTTTTCAAACATTTGCATGGAATTCATGGTGTTGTGAACGCAATGAATTCGGCCAATAAAAAATTAATTGTTGATGCAGAAAAAAACTGATGTTAAACCCGCATTGGTGTTGTACATGTTGTACATGTTGTACATGTTGTACATGTTGTACATGTTGTACATGCGGTGTCGCGGTAATGGAAGATATTTTGAGTCATAGCATTTCTTCGGCGCGAGAATTAATAAAAGCATGCTGGACTTGGTATGTGTGGTGTGTGTGGTGTGTGTGGTGTGTGTGGTGTGTGTGGTGTGTGTGGTGTGTGTGGTGTATGTGGTGTGTGTGTGGTGTGTGTGGTATGTGTGGTGTGTGTGGTGTTTGTGGTGTGACTTATGAAGTTGTCGTGAACCGAACTGGACGAAAAGTCAGTCATAAACAGCATGGCTGATGTCCGTACGCACAAATATAACAAAACTATATTATATGTTATTATATACACATTAACTACAACAATCATATCATAACAGGAATCACATAGCCGGGGCGTCCGCAGGCTTTTTTCAAGAGGGGAGCAACAAAAAATCTGCTGTCTGATTTCGACCAGAAATATTTACACTTCCAGAGGGGGGCCAAAAATTATGCTGTCTGATTTCGAAAATCTGAAATTTTAAATCTTTACACTTACCAAAATGTCTACTTTCAATAAACAACAATGATATAACTGTACATAATTATTTAACAAATATTCTAGATGATCTACTTAACACAAATAGTAAAACAAGATACATGCAGATTTCGATTTTGGGCTTAGGTTAACTGTTAAACTGTTTAGGATTAATTGTTATACTATACGTTAATATACACGCATACGTGGTGGATTTAATATATATATATATATATATATATATATATATATATATATATATATATATATATATATATATATATATATATATATATATATATATATATATATATCTATAATTCACGTGGCGTCCGAAGCACATGTCCAAACAGACTTCACCGAGCTTTGATGGCTGACAAGCTCAGTGGGTTGTACTAATATGATATGATAAGTATACATATATATATATATATATATATATATATATATATATATATATATATATATATATATATATATATATATATATATATATATATATATATATATATATATATATATATATATATATATATATATATATATATATATATAATTCACGTAGCGTCCAAGCACATGTCCAAACAGACTTCACCGAGCTTTGATGTCTGACAAGCTCAGTGGGTTGTACTAATATGATATGATAAGTATACATATATATATATATATATATATATATATATATATATATATATATATATATATATATATATATATATATATATATATATATATATATATATATATATATATATGTTAAACTGTTTAGGATTAACTGTTATACTATACGTTAATATACACGCATACGTGGTGGATTTAATATATACACACACGCACACGCACACGCACACGCACACGCACACGCACACGCACACGCACACGCACACACACACACACACACACATATATGGGCCTCTCACACGTAATGACTTATTCAGTGGCTTGTACTGTCTCCAACATTTATGGGGCACATTGACAAAATAAGTTTTCATTTATTTGGATGGCCTTAGTTTCTTCATGTTCCATCTGACACATCTGATATCCACCACAGTTGTGCGTGCGTATAAACGTATATAGCCTTAGATGTAACTGTAACTCAGTAATAAAATGAAAGATACAATTTACGATATGGCTTTCGGATAAACCCAAGCACTATATTCTTCTAATGCATGTTGTTCACAAACCTCTGTCTCAAGATATAAATTCACCAACTGGGATTGTCTGTGTCAAAAGAACAACGGCTGTGTATACGGCTCATACACCGTGTTGAGGAAATGTCGATGTTTCCAACCTCAACTTCAGTATTTCTGATCTGGCATTTTGTGTACCAAGAAACACTGGCCTTAGCAATATGGCATTGATGCTGTTATCATTTACAAGCGTCTTAACACATACTTTCGATTAATTTACTATTTTCCGCATAATGTGTCCTGGTGGTAATGGAACGAAGCACATATCATTTTACAAGGTCTCTATTAATATATAGTTTGTTTGGTCGTATGCACAAATCGTACTTACAGCCACAAATGAGAACTGCCTGTGTCGAGTAAACGATTAAACTAGCATGAAAAATTCTTACTTACCCATTTATGATAACTACCGTTTCCGAATACGTTTACCTCCTTAGACTTTGCTTGTTTAAGTACACAAAGAGCACACTGCTTCCTAGTTGCATGCGCTTGCAGAAATGTCGGCGTCAAGGCTAACTTCCTTGATAGATGTTTTGCAACTCGTTGTCTACGTCACGTCATATATTCACAAAAGGGTGCCCCTGTCTGTGTTCGTTTTACACAACAATCACGTGATGAAAGTACCCACTACTACTATACACTAATGAAATGAAATGCATGTTCGGTTAAATGAAATTCATAAAACCAAACAGCGGTGTCCACTATATGAAGCGGTCTGGTAAGATGCTGCAGAAGAATAAGTTACATACATCAACAAGAGTTTAGCAAGATTTAGCCATACATTCATCCAAACAAATCGTCAAGTTGACGTGCGGACAAGGAAGCCATTGGCTGATCGAGAGTTCAGCAATATTTCATTTGTGTATAGCCCACCCTTATCATACATCTATCAATTTTATTTGTAAACATATTAACACTCCCAGCATTAACGCAATCATTGGATAATCTGTTCCATTCATTTATCGTCCTCTGTGAGAATTAGTATTTTTCTGACGTCTGTCACAGATCGGAGATTTTGCGTAGGATATTATTTGATTTGAATGTTTGATACTGGGGTGTTTGGTGCAGCTATTACGTAACTTTTTACAAGTCAACTTGCAACGTGCCTTTCCGTGGCCTACGTGAGTTATTTATGCACTAAAATGATTTGTTGATTTATTATAAGACGATAACTATTATTAGGGGTAGAAGAAGTAGAAAACAGCTCACGCCGGATATTTTGATCAGACAATTGAGATAAATCAGACATTTGAGACGTGGGATGATTCACGAACTGAATCTCCATGTGAATCAATAACTTGTCTCCGAGACATGGGAATCCGAAGCAATATTGGTTCGAACAGAATACATTCACCTAGTAAGGTAATATGATCATGCCCATATCTCGGGTTAAGAGTTTCGAAGTGTAAGGACAATAATTGTCAGTGCATTATTCTTGATTCGAGCGACGATTAAACGGGAAAATGTGTCACATATACCCGTGTTGTTGAGTAATTTGTAGTTGTACGAATATACACACACTGAACCATAACGAGTATGTCCACTAGTTGGCCGCATTATCCCAGCCAAACTATAAGTTTGTGACAGCAAGATTTAATTATACATTCATCCAAGAAAATCATCATCTATAAATCTATTGTATCCTTCGATAGATTTATAGTGAATGAACGGCATGATGCCACAAACCGATGTTAAACAACAAGTACACCATTATAACACATTTGTGATGATGAATTTACTTTTACTAAGTGACGGTTGTTTCATAAATCGTATTAGTTGTTTGCCATATCCGGTGTGAAAAGCAACTAATTGCCGTCGTGTTTCACACCCGTATATCACTTCTTAAGCAACGTTTTCATTGGACTTAAGCTATTTATCATCAACGTGTGTTCAGTGTGATATTCTACATCTGTATTGTAAGTACAATTGCACTCACTTTGTGTTGTCAACAATATGTTGGTATCGTACACTACCGAGACGCGAATGATCGTTTCGTTGTGTCTTGAATTAAATGAATTAAACGAATGAATTAAATCTAACATGGACTGTTATAATAAAAACATACTATTTTGGTGTAGACCCAATCTTAGTTCTTTCCACAGTGAGCCTGGTTAAAATGAACTTTGAATTCAAAGTGAGTGTGTTTCCGTGTGTGATACGGCAATGTTTGGTGTATAATGACTTACACAGTTCCGTCGCCATAGCCAATGACATTTTGAATTGGTTGAGTAATTTAATCCAATATATCTTTCAACATAAAGACCTTGAAGGTGTGAACCACGATTTGCATATAACCGTGATAAACATGCCATACTGCACTTCAACATTCAGGAAATGGCTTTAACTAAGCAGGGAAAACATTTGGGCATAAAATAAAAAACATCCTCACACACACACACACACACACACACACACACACACACACACACACACACACACACACACACACACACACACACACACACACACACACACACACACACACACACACACACACACACACACACACACACACACACACACACACACACACACACACACACACACACACACACACACACACACACACACACACACACACACACACACACACACATACACACACATACAATGCGTCAGATTTACAGTAATATTTTAAGTAATAAGTAGAGTCTGGGGAAGGACTAGTCGAAAATAACTTAATAGTTTGTCCAATAAAAGATAGGTGACTATCTGCACCTGAGCTCCTCTGATAGTGCGTGTCACAATTAATTAATGTTACACAAATATCATCTGACTTCCCATTCACCGCGGTGCTATCGACGATGATGTTTGCACGACTCTCTTGGCTACAAGAGACATGAGCTGTTATACGACAGCGTCACTAGAACAGAATAGTGTTGGCACCCGTTGTTGAAAGGTGCAACACCACTGACAATGTCATTGTCACGCTGTTTCTCTCGCAAAATGTACAGGTGGACACACCCAATTACACCGTCAGTGCGCCTGGTTGTTGAAAAACAGCTATTATTTACTACTGCAGTAAACATGGAGATGGACAATAGAGGCGCACCATAGGCCATTCTACGAGTCTCGCTCTCTGCAAGTTCTTTTCAGACCACTGCGTGAGTGGGAACCATTCATTAAATATTCCACTTACGCCTGTACGGGGTTTCAAACGTCTACGAACACGCTAACATCGGGTAACCTTTTTTTGTTATCGTCAAAGGAGAAATGCATTTCGTTTCAATTATTATCTGTAGGATACCGCTACCGCTACCGCTACCGCTACCGCTACCGCAACCGCTACCGCTACAACGACGACGACGACGTAATGATGTCGTGGTTGGTGTGGAAGGTCTCAACCTTGTGTGCGAGCCATTTTTGCCAGCCATGTTCGTGACATTAAAACCTTGTTCCGACGGATGCCACCATGGCACTCCTGCCCTCATCAATATGCAAATAATTAACCGTCGCCAATTATGCCATTTAGAAGATAATTTTATGTAAATGTAATGTATATACAAATAACAAAGGAAAGGCAGTTCCGACTGAGACTTACAGTTCATTATCTACTCATAAGTAAAATTCACTTTTTGAGATATACACTCAAGGGAAATCATATTTACTTAACTTCATAGTATAATTTACTGATTATAACGTAAGTTGCTAGAGAGTTGCGAAACTAGTGCATGAAAGCTTGGTCAACGACATGACTTTGCGAGATCCTTGGAGGTTAGCTATCTAAGTAACTAAACCACTAAAGTGCGCGTCGTGCGCCCACTTGTGCCAAAGGATGCACGAATTTCAAGTAAACCCCGTGAAAAATTTTCAACTAACCCCGCCATGGTGCCTGTATACCATTACATCACTTTACTTAGGCAGTCTGAACGTGGGGACGATGAGCGGGAAAGGAGTGGAGGTGGTGGAAATTATGGAAAGAAGGAGACTGGAAGTATTATGCATCCAGGAGACTAAGTGGAAAGGAGACAGAGCAAGGACGATGATGGGAGGGTACAAGCTACTGCACGCAGGAGGAGATGGAAGAAGTAACGGAGTGGGCATCATTGTATCCGAAGAGATCAGTAAGACGGTGGTCAGAGTGGAGAGATGGAAGGGGCGCATAATGATGGCATGACTGATAATTAGGAAACAGCTGATGTGTGTTATGTCTGTGTATGGGCCACAGACGGTAAGGACGGAGGCAGAGAAAGAGGAGTTCAGGGATGCTTTGGAGAGGATGATAGGATTGGTGGAGCTGACGGTGATGTTGTGTATTGCGGGAGATTTCAATGCACATGTTGGAGTAATGGAACCAGGTGAAGAGGAGAGTGTTGGCAGGTATGGATGGGGAGCGAGGAATAGAGAGGGTCGAGCTCTGGTGGAGCTGGTGGCGAGAAATGGGTTAGCAGTGGCTAGCTTTCTTCCAGAAGCGAGAGAGCCACAAGATCACATACAGGAGTGGTCAGCACAAGACAGAATTAGATCTAGTGATAGTCAGGAAGCAGCAGCTATGGAAGATTAAGGATTGTAAAGCTGTGGCTGGAGAGCATGTCATGACACAGCACAAGCCAGTGGTGTTCGTTGTGCGTATGCAGAAGAAGAAACAAACTAAGACTGTGGGCCGCAGGACTATTAAGTGGTGGAGGTGCAAAGACGACGTCGCTGTTCAATACAAGGAGCGGGTGACGGCTAAGTATGAAGAGCTCAGTGAAGAAGTTGGTGGTTTGGAGGAAGAGTGGAAAAAGTACAAAGAAGCATTAGTGGGAGCTGCAGAGGAACTGTGTGGAAGAACATCAGGAAAGGGCGGAATGTCAAGGAGTAGTAACCAAGGATGGTGGACAAGCGAGGTTGCAGAGGCAGTATGCGAAAAGAAGGAAGCCTGGAAAGAAATTGAGAAGACCAAGGAGAGAGGAAATGAACCGGGTGCAAGGATGATACACACATACGGGCAGAAGAAGAGAGCGGCAAAAAGAGCTGTTGATAAGGCGAGATATGGAAGCAGATGTATATAGCAATCTAGATGAGTATGGTGGAAAGAAGATGATATACAAAATGGCCCGAGACAGGGATGCTAATAGTAAGGACGTGAAGGGTGGGACGGTGATGAAGGATAGAAACGGGAAGTTAGTGACATAACAAGAGGCAGTGCTGAAGGTCTGGGAAAGCTACTTCAAGGAGCTACTGAACCAGGAAAGAAATAAAAATGATCTGGAATTACCATCATATGTAGAGAGGAAAGTGGAGTTAACTGTTATTACGGATATAGAGATGCAAACCGGGATGAAAGGGATGAAGAAGGGAAGAGCACCTGGTATCGATGAGATGCGTGTGGAAATGGTAATGGCATCGGGGGAGAACGGAATCAGCTGGACAAAGAGGCTGGTGAATACATGTATGAGGCAAGGTAAAGTACCAGAGGAATGGCAGAAAGGGCTAATAGTCCCAATATTGATTATATAATATTGTTCGAGAAGCACGGACTGAGAATGAGCCTATAGAAGACAGAAGTGATTTGGGTTGGACACCAGAGAGAGGAGTTGAACATCAGGTTGGATGGTAAGGAGATCAAGCAAGTGGATGGCTGTGTGTACCTTGGAGGAATGGTTACGGAGGATGGGCATTCAGCAGCAGAAGTGCGACGTCCGACACAAGCGGGAGCGAATGCTTGGAGAAAGGTAGAGGGAGTCATGTTGGACAGAAAAATTTCCAAAAAGCTGAAAGGAAAAGTCCTGAGAACATGTGTTACACCAGCATGCCTGTATGGTCTGGAGACAGTGGCGTTGACAGAACAACAACAACAGAAGCTGCAAGTGTGTGAGAATAACTGGGTTCGGCGAATAACAAGAACAAAGAGGGTGGACATAAGAAGGATGAATGATCTAAGGAAAGAGGTTGAGATGCAATGCAGCCTAACAGGAAGATTGGTGAGAAGCAGGATGAGATGGGCAGGCCACTTGGTAAGAATGGATGCAAGCAAACTAGCAAAGAGAGCAGAGGTGGAAAAACATCAAGGACGCAGGAAAAGGGGAAGGCCACAGCTGAGATGGGAGGACTGCGTGAGGAGGGACATGAGAAGATCGGGGGAGGATTAAAGATGGAGAGAGGGAGCGGCCGATAGAAAACTATGGAAAGAAAGAACAGAAAGAGTGGCTCAACAATATTGTACCTGACCCTCCCCCCCCCTGTACAGCAGGGAACAAGGAGGAAGAGCATGGTCCCGGAGGTAAATTGAATAAGAAGACATTTTTGTACAGGTGATTTGTCTATTCAGTCCTTACAAATACAACACACTTGTACAGGATTATGTATCTATGCACGTGCCGGACACACACGGCTGAACTATTAACTAGAGTATTACAGCGAGCATTACAGAGTATTAAACCACGGGGTGCACACGGCGTGTTCAAATGGTCTCTTGTCAGTCCAATACAACTTGCTGAGGTTTTATTTACAAATAAAACCATCGAATTGACGCTTTTCGCATGTGTGGTATACGAGCTCAGCAGTGATCGGCCCATCCTGACACCTAAACACTACAGTCACACCACTACTGTCACATCTGTTTACTTTCAACAGGAAGTCGACTGAATCAACAGGAAGTCGACTGAAAATAAATGTTGCATGAGTGCCATTCTACAGTAATGCGAATATTTGAGATTTCGTTACAAATAAATTTGATAATTTCATTTATTATTTTGTTATTATTATTTTATAGTGATGACACCAGCCGGTTACTGAACTGTTACAATGCATGTCATTAGACACTCTATTTTTGATGGTGCATGTAAACTACTTCAAATACCTTATTTTCGAATACAAATTTATAACTTTAATTACTGGGCTACCTCGGTTAGTTGCAAACCATTTTTTTCAATTAATGTGATCGACCCGTTTCAGAGATATCAGAATGCAGTAAACACCTTAAAAATCCAGAATGGCCGCCATTTCCATGGCAACGATCCAACAAAAATAATAGATTCCCACAGTTTATACTTGGTTTTCTTTTTTTATTTAAACATTAACATAAACATTAAACGTTGACCTGTCTTCAATTAATTACATAGCATTGATGGTGTTATGATGCGGAAAGCAGTACAAAGCAATGAATTCAGTAAAAAATTAATGAATGAATTATTGATGCAAAAATACTGAAGTTGAATCTACATTACTGTTTTATGTCTTCCTTTAACAAACACGTCGACGCAGTGTCGCGGTAAAAGAAGCTATTTTGAGATATAGCGTTCCTTCCGCATTAGAATTAACGAGAGTATGTTGGAACTTTTCAAGTTGTCGTGAATGGTTTCACAATTTGCTTTGACACTGCATTGATTACGTCGTAAAAAAGGGCCTGGTGCCACATAAGACAATACATTTCTTTTTTCGAGTCAATGATGCCATTATATCAACCGTTGTGGGATTGCGATGTTCTATCAGCTATGAAGCATTACGTAAGCTTCCATGTCGCCATGTTGTCTTACTGGGAAAAATGGACGAGAAGTCAGGAGCATAGACAGCATGTATGATGTCCATACTCAAGTGATACAACAAATCGAATCGATCTCGTGTCCATTGTTATGAAGGCATCATTATGCCGACAACCTGTCCACCGTGCTGTACCACATCACACCGCGCCACGCCGCGCCACGCCACGCCACGCCACGCCACGCCACGCCACGCCACGCCACGCCACGCCACGCCACGCCACGCCACGCCACGCCACGCCACGCCACGCCACGCCACGCCACGCCACGCCACGCCACGCCACGCCACGCCACGCCACGCCACGCCACGCCACGCCACGCCACGCCACGACACGCCACGCCACGCCACGCCACGCCACGCCACGCCACAATACACATTAATCATACATCACATACGACCCCTCTCAAAACAACACCTATTTAAAGTTATTAGTTTTTGCAAGACCCAGGACATATAACAAAACAATAATATAGGTTAAGTTCTCGATTGACTGCTCGATGTGTTTTGCGTCAGCGGCCCATTTTTGAAATGAGAAACAGTCAAACATACACATTAGCTACAACACCAAGCATATCATAACAGGAAGCACACAGCATAATATTTATGAATAGGAACACACCCACCCACCCACCCACCCACCCACCCACCCACCCACACACACACACACACACACACACACACACACACACACACACACACACACACACACACACACACACACACACACACACACACACACACACACACACACACACACACACACACACACACACACACACACACACACACACACACACACACACTTTATGTGTGAGAGGCCCTATATATAAGTGTGTGTGTATGTGTGTGTGTGTGTGTGTGTGTGTGTGTGTGTGTGTGTGTGTGTGTGTGTGTGTGTGTGTGTGTGTGTGTGTGTGTGTGTGTGTGTGTGTGTGTGTGTGTGTGCCTCGACACAGAATTTGGGAGTCACTTTTGATAACAACTTCAATTTTAGACAACATATTTCTCAAACGTTTCCACATTCTGTAAGGAGAGAGCTGGAGGTGAGGACAATAAAAAAGAGAAAAGAGGTGGAGAAAGCTTTATAGGAGATGAAAACCGGGAAGGCTGTAGGAGTGGATGAGCTGTCAGTGGAAATGGTGAAAGCAAACAGACAAGTGGGAATCAAATGTCTGACGAGGCTGTTTAAGGTGTGCTTCACAACAGGAGAGAAACCAACAGAGTGGCGAAGAGGAGTGATTGTGTCGATATGAAGGGGAAAGGGGACATCCATGATCCAGGGAGATACAGAGGCATCACATTACTGAGCCAAGCCCTGAAATTGATGGGAAGGATACTGGATGCTAGGGTGAGGCGTGTAGTGGAGAGCAAAATCGGAGAGAATCAGCTGGGATTTAGGAAAGGGAGAGGAACAGATGATGGATTGTTTGCCATCAGACAAATGATTGAGAAGAGGAGATAATTTAGAAGGGATGTAGCATTCGATTTTGTAGATCTGGAAAAGGCCTTTTTGCCGAGGGAACTTGCATTTGCAATCATGAGATGGATGGAGGTTGGAGAGACAGAGGTCAGAATGGTTGAGGAAATGTACAAGAAGACAACAGTGGTAGTGAGATTCGAAGGAGAAACATCGGAACAATTTGGAATGGGAGTAGGATTTAGACAGGGATGTGCCTTGAGTCCCCTACTTTTCATTAAGGTGATGAACCTGGTCAGTGGAAAGATATCTGAACAGGAAGAACTTAAGAAGATAATGTATGCAGATGACCTTGCAGTGGTGGCTGATAACAATGATGATCTACAGAAAACATTGTAAGAATGGAATACATTTTTTTAGAAAACAAGACCTCCGAATGAATCTGGAAAAAACCGAAGTAATGTGGATAGGCGAACAGGACGCGGATCTACATGTAGTTGTTGACGGAAAGACCATTAAACAAGTGAACAGTTTTGTGTACTTGGGCGGTACAGTGTGTGAGAATGGAGGAAGTAATAAGGAAATACAGAGGAGAGTGCAAGCAGGAGCGGCAGCATGGAGGAGCGTGGAAGGCATTATGTGGGACAGAAAACTGAAGAAACAATTAAAAAGGAAAAGTGCTGGAAGCCTGCGTGATGCCAGCCTCTATATACGGGTTGGGAACACTGCCACTGACAGAGAGACAGGAAAAGATACAAATAGCAGAAAGCAACTGGGTTCGAAGAATATGCAAAGTAACCAAAGAAGATAGACGGAAGATGAAGGAATTATGAGAATAAATTGGCATGAAAAACACCTAAAATGAAAGTAGACGGAAGCAGAATAAGATGGGCAGAATAAAGAATGAGCGGAGGGAGACGGTAAAAAAAAACGGAAAGCAGAAGAAGAAGAAGAAGACCAAAGCTTCGATGGAAAAACAGTGTAAAACGAGATCTTGAAAGGGCATGTACGAATGGCCAAGTGTGGAAGACCATCGAAGATGACAGAGGGAGATGTGGAGAGTTAACAATGAAAGTGGAAGAAGCTACCAAGTGACGTGGACCCCACAACGGGAACAAGGGGAAGAAGAAGAAGAATATTTCTCAAACATGTAGTTGCTGTTTTTATTACACCCGAGACCTACGCCGTATTCGCCGGTATATGTCACTTTCTGACGCTAATGCTATTGCAACAGCTCTTGTTAGCAACAGACTTGATTACTGCAATTCCTTCCCTCACAATATCGCTAATAAGGATATTACAAAACTTCAATGTGTCTAAAATTGTTTGGTTAGGGTAGTTACACGATCTTCTCGTTTCTCTCGCTCAGTGCCACTTCTAAAATCATTGTATTGGCTCCCTGTGCGATATTGCATTATCTTCAAGATCTGTACAATTACCTATTAAGCCCTTTCATCCAAACAACTTGCATATTTACATTCAATGCTCACTCCAGCAAGACAACCCAGACAGCTTCGATCGTCTGGTTCTAATTTACTTCATGTTCCCACAGTTAAGGCAAACGCTGGAACTCGAGCTTTCTCGGTTGCCGCACCAACGCTGTGGAAATCAGCAAGACATCTGAAAACCTATCTTTTTAACATTGCCTGTCCTCCTTAGCTTCTTGGGAGTCCATCCATCTGTTGACGAATTTTCGCATTGTATATGATCATGAGAATGCTGCCTATAATCCTTTGGTTTTGCTGCGCCACTGAGCTCGGATTTTTCGAGGCTATTAGCGCCAAAGAATTTATTTTATTATTATTATTATTACTACTATAAGAGGGCCTAAAGTTGTTGTATTTAGCAAATGTCACGTTCCCAAAAATCTATCTCAAAATATAAATTCACCAACTGGGATTGCTTCTATCGAAAGAACAATGGATGTGTATATGGCCCCCACATTGTGTTGAGCAGACGTCAATATTTCAAACCTCTACTTCACCATTTCTAATCTGGCGTTTTGTGTACCCAGAAACCCTGGCCTTGGCAGTATGGCCCTGATGCGGTTGTCATCTACAGCCGTCAAAACACGTATTTTTTTATTAATCTGCTGTGTGCAGGTGGAAATTGAACGAAGCACACATGATTGTACCAGGTCTCTATTAACATATGGTTTGCTTGGTCAAACAGATCGTATGTACAAATACAGTTAAGAATTGCCTATGTCGAGAAAACGATTCTCCTAATTACTATCCGTGTGTCAAAATTCTTGAAAAATTCTTACTTACCCTTTTATGTTAACGACTGGTTACGAATACGTTCACCTCCTTAGACTGTGTTTGTTTAAACACGTAACGAGCATACTGCTTCCTAGTTGCAGACGCTTGCGAAAATGTCGGCGTCGTGGCTAACTTCCTTGATAGATGTTTTATAACCCGTTGTCCACGTCACGTCGTAGATTCAGAAATGGGCGCCCCGCCTGTGTTCGTTCTACACAACAACCACGCGATCAAAGTACCCACATGTATACACTATAAATCAAATGCATGTTCGGCTAACTAGAATTTATAAAACCCAACAGCTGTGGCTACTGTAGGAAGCAGTCGGGTAATATGCTGCATAAGAAGGAGTTACATACGTTAGCTAGAGCTTAGCAATATTTAACCATACATTCATCGAAACAAATCATGAAGTTGACGTGTAGACAAGGAACTCATTGGCTGATCGAAAGTTCAACAATGTTTCATCTGTGTATAGCATTGCAGCCCTTAGCACACATCTATCATCTATTTTATTTTTAAACATATTCATATTGCCAGCATTAACACAATTATTAGATCTTCATACCCAATCAATATTTGTAAAACTTATATGTATTATACTATTAGCAAAGACTATAAATATAAGAAGTGTCACTTCCACTGATCTATACTGGATGGCGCGTCGGCCTGTAAATTTGACCCCACCGTGCCGCCATCTTGGATAGATCAGTGCTGTCAATCGGTAGGCAATCGCAGTGTTAAAACGCTCAACTTTGATGATAAATTGCTGCCTGTATCCAAGTATACTTTTGTATTTTGTGATTCATAGGATACTGTTAGAGGTTAGTGATTAATAATATTATGTTTAGCGTCACAAAGTAAACGTTCCTATTTAATTATTCAAATTTTTAAGTCGACAGTGGCTAGCCTATATCGGTTTATTGGGAATATTGGCTACAATATAATATATATATGCAACCTTACCGATTCCTCAACTTCAAGGCTTAATGATCAGAACATCGTCTTCAGTATCTAACAATACTCAAGAAGTTCCATTTTGTATATTCTAAATATTGTAGCCGCGAAATGTTCAAACTATTGTATCTGTGAATATATTCTGTGAGATGCTGTCAAAGTGTATAAGTTCACTGTAATTAGTGTTTTTCACACAGGACACATTATGCGTCACTTATGAGGTCGCTCCTATGCAATTGTTTTGTAGTATTATTTATAGTTCACAATTATTAATTAGACTTGAATATGTTTTGGTTATATAACATTGAAACGGTAATTACTTGCTGTTACAACAATTCTATTTTATGCTACTGGTATAGCAATATGTCATTGTCTTGAAATACCTTAAATACTGCATCATTGACATTGTAGTTGCCGTATATACTATATAGATTGAACATATGTAACCTGTGAAACATATTGGGTGACTTATTCTACAAAAAAATAAACCATGGTTGCAGTCAACACAACTTTCTCAGCATGTATCTTGCTATTTAAAGTTAGTTGATAAACCCAGTCGCTAGGCGGCAGCACTTTTAGGTAATTACCATTGAAATAATAGGAAGTGTCGCGTCTTATTATATATAATATTATAATATTTGCTATTAGTCTAATGTACTAAGTGTCTTTCATAACTATGGTCTTTCAGTTCTGGAATCAGCTTAGTTGCGAGTTCCTCCCAAAATGATAACCTTAACTCCAAAAAAGAGCCCAAGCAATCGATGAAGCCGGCACTTTAAGCAAGTTAAAATTCAGCAGTGATCCCATTGAGTTTACTGATTCCTTCACCGAACAATGTCAAGTCATATTTGTCCACCTGGTACCCCGCGGACCAATTCAGCTTTAGTGCCGACAACCAGTTATGTCCTAGTAGATTTGTTCCAATCCAGACACAAGAGCGTGCACGTTGTGGTGTTCGTTGTTGTCGCCTGTCTAGAGCTGAACCTGTCATAACAACTAACTAGTGCTGCCTGCATAAGTACTTTATCTGTCTCCATGTCTAGTTGTGATCCTTTTTCCTTGGTCCACACCGTTTTCGAAATCAACGAGACTGAGGCTCCTTTGTCGATTTCTATAGTTATCCCTGTTCGTGCCGCACTCCCAGTCCAAACATAAGGCTTTACTGTATTGGTGGGTGTGTTGTGGTATGTCTCCTCACATAAATCACTGATCGGTGACTATGTGTCCTTTCCACCAAATCTGATTTGGCATGTCTTGGCCCAAGCTTTACATGCCATCCTATTATGGGGATGTCGTCCACATCCTGGACACGATATTGCATTCGCCTAGTATGGTGACACATTGGTGGACCTTTTTGGATTGTCACTCATGTATTGCATCAGCCATCTTGCGATCAAAACGGAAACTACTGCCCCGTCCTCGCCCTCGTGAACGTTTACGATAATTATGTTTATCCTGTCTCACAGTTTTACCAACTCTCTCGCTGACATCTCTCTCCATATATCTTCTCTCATCTTCTGCCGTGTTAGCACCTAGCAATCCCTCTCTACTTACCCGTTTATCCTTATTTTGCCGTACACTCTGCCTCCTTCCATCTTCTGTTCATTCAGTGTCACAGTCTTACCAACTGTCTCTATCACATCTCTCGTTGTCTCTGCTCTACCCCCTCTCCTCAGTCTCCCCACCTGGCTGGACACAGCACAATGTCCTGTCATCATCACAACCAACTCGTCTACCTGCACATGTAGACATTTCATCATCTTACACACCCTAAACGCAAAATAAAAATCACCCACCTTTACGTCCTCCACGAATTTACACACCCGGCCATAGCGAAATCTACCCATCTGTCACAACTAGACCAAATCAGATGACGATTCGCCTTTAGTTTTCGTTTGCATTACGCCATGTTAGACATTAAATTTTTTATTATTTATAATCAGGTATGTTTACAATTTATTATCGGTAGTTTTCATAAAGACAGTTTCTTCTGTTGCAATACACACTTTATGTTAGATTATTTAAGTTTTAAGTAAATTTACAAAGATATACCTGCTTCTTAATCTATTCCGATAACCATAACAACCCGTATTAACGGTCGCGTTACCGAGAATGACTGCCTATGGCCAATTAACATCAAATATTGCCTAAGCAAGGTCTATAGCTACTATATGTTTAATATATATAATACAAATTAAATGCTATCAACATTCCACGCTTTTTTCGATATGTTGCTCTAACAACTTCAATTCTGTGTTCCCGTCAATATATATTGTTTTGTCACAGTAGTGGGCAAAACGTGGATACATCTCTTTCAAGTATGTGTTTTCAAAGGTGTTTGTATTTTTTGCTTTCTATCAGTTTGATGTTGTGTTCTTGTTTGAGGTAAAATTAAAATATGTGATAAAAAATTGCGTTTGTCTTATTTATTCATATATTTTACTTCCGAAGGCGCGCTCAAAGTGGCGTTTCATATGAGGACATACATTGCTTAGTCCACGTCACAATGCTTTCTCAATAACTATAGAACATAATCAAAACAAAAGATCCTCTGTCTATCATACTAAGTTTCACAATTGTTTGGTATATGTATCCATCATATGGAGGAAAGGTATGATGTAATCTTGAAACAAAAAGTTCCCTCCGTAAGTTACACATAGAGGGTCAGGTCTTGGATGTTTTGTTTCCATTTAGTTGAATAATAAAACTATAAAATTATATAATGCACTTTCTAATCTCTGCCACTCGGATGCATTTTATGTGCAAGAAGTATTACAAATGCAACATCAAAGCATAATTGTGACAACTAAAGTTTTCTTTCCAATAGTCCAATAGTCGGTACCCGGAATGTCATGCTATTACTCGCCAGGGGGCGACTACGTCGAATGTCGACAGTTTTTATTATAGTTTACAACGAGGGTCGTCAGTTAAGAATACTTGTCGTGTTAAATGTAAATTCATAGTTAGCTGTTCGTGTTCTAATGCTAGAAGTGTGATTTCTGTTTAAAATCAGCAGGCGTTATTGCTGGTACGATGTTTTCTGTGCTGAAGCAGTAATTCTTTAAATATTTGCGTTCTTGTCGTTGTCATGGATACATCATTGCTCCGACTCTCTCATTTAAAGTACAACTTACGTGTAGTACTTCCGGTCTCTGCTATTGTCGGGTGGGAAGTGATGTGTGGAAGTAATTAACCTTTCATGTGCCGTTTGTTCACAAACTTTGAACTGAAACATGTCTGGGTCCGCATTCGGTGTGAAACGTAGCGAATTGCCGTCGTGTTTCATACCCGCATATCACTTCTTAAACAACGTTTTCATTGAACGTAAGCTATTTGTCATCAACGTATGGTCAGTATGATATTCTACATCTGTACTGTACTTACAATAGTACTCACTTTGTGTTGTCAACAATATGTTGCTGTCGTACTTTACTGAGACGCGTTGTGTCTTGAACATTACGAACCTGACATGGATTGTTATAATAAAAACAGTATTATTTCTGGTGTAGATTCAGTTACAATTCTTTCCACAGTGAACCTGATTCCAATGAACTTTGAATTTAATGTGTGTGTGTGTGTGTGTGTGTGTGTGTGTGTGTGTGTGTGCGTGCGTGCGTGCGTGCGTGCGTGCGTGCGTGCGTGCGTGCGTGCGTGCGTGCGTGCGTGCGTGCGTGCGTGCGTGCGTGCGTGCGTGCGTGCGTGTGTGTGATACGGCCATGGTTGGTGTCAAATGACTTACATAGTTCCAGCAGTATTTTCTCTTTCTTAAGTGTTTTATCATAGTAAAAACGTGCCATAAACAAAGATACACCTTACGAATTCACGCATTTGTCGTGTGAAAGAGGTTTTGTGGACAATGGCAATATGGTGTGCACTCGATATCACATTGCATTAGACACGATATATTCTTACTGGAATTTACGCACTGAACCATCATCAACACCACCGAACACATTAACGCGATGTTGCAGGGCGTTTATTGGTAATCGTGTACACACGTCAATTCAATTTATTAGCCCAATCAATTAGTGATAAATTCATTATAATTTATAATTACACATCAAACAAAACTAAAATAGCTACAATTTGCTCAATTATATTATACTTGCAATGTTTCCACTGACAAATGTGTACTGAATGTGAGAATAGGATATACTGAAATATACCAAACGATAATACAATTACATACACACTGACTCCGGTTCTGTAGATGCTTATCCGTTTCACCTTCTTCCATGAATATATTAAATAATATTTATGTACTAAGAAATCATAATAAAACAGTGAATAATAAAAAAGTTAAACAACAACATCGAAACTTTAACAATTTCATTTATGCCGTACCTTATTTACCATTATATAGTGTAACATACACCGACACCCTGGTATCAAAAAGCACTTTGTTAACATGCATCAATCGTGGCTGAGAAAAGCCGGATACACGAGGCGTGAGAATAGGATTCGCTGAAATATACCAAGCTGTAATACAATTACGAATACATTGATTCCGGTACTGTAGCTGCTTATCCGTCTGACCTTCTTCCATGAATATATTAAATACTATTTATGTACTTGGAAATCATAATAAAAAGATAAGTGAAACAACAATATCGAAACATTAAAAATGCGTACTAGACCTCATTTATTCTTTATTTATGCCATACCTTATTTACCCTTATATAGTGTAACATTCACCGACACCCTGGTATTAAAAAGCACTTTGTTAACAGCCATCAATCGTGGCTGAGAAAAGCCGGATACACGTTTTAATGCAAGTACGTGCGTATGTACGTGCACGTTGTGGTTGTGTGCAGAATGCATAGATACCATAACAAAGGGTTTAGAAGGTGTAGCAATACAAACAGCTCTTGGGTAGTACAAGTCTAACTAGTTACTATGTAAATTAATAATAGTTTTACTTATTTCAGTCAGTTTACATTTTTTTCTCGTGACGTTTCGACTGCTATCAGCAATCTTCTTCAGGCGACTACCGCTAGATGGCGACACGGTAGTCATTATACGCAGACGTCACTTTTGTCTGTGCCGCCCCCCCCCCGCGGCATCGCCCTGGGTGGCCCTTCGAGAGATCATCGTAGATAATTGATGTGAGAATCGGTATCGGCCCTCATCTCGATTCAAGCTTTCTTTGGTTTTTCTTATCCGTATAGCTTCTTTGATGCCACTTGTTCTCCAGTCCGACTCAGTCTACTATGTGATTCTGTTGAGTCATGTGATCTGTGATCGTTTATTTATGCACCTCTTTTTCCGATGTTTTTTCTGTTACTTTGGGTGTAGGGTCTGCTAGCCGATGCTTTTTCAGCGTCTTCTTTGTGTTCTCTGATGCGGGTTTCTAGAGTTCGCTTCGTTTCTCCGATGTATGTGGCATCACAGTTCTTACACGTTATGGAATATATACCTTAGCACATCTTTTGTGGTTCGACTTTGTCATTTGATCGTACTAGTGACTTCTAGATGGTGTTGTGAGGATTCATTGCTGTATTCACATTGTATTTCTTCATGATCCGTTATGTGGTTTCGGATAATCTTCGCTATTGTCTTTTTGTACTGTCTTTTCCTGATGTTATCTTCCTTTTTTGTTTTCATCTTTCTCTGTACTGTTGTTATGGTCCATTGTGGATACCCGCATCTCGTTAGAGTTTCCTTGATATTTTCTCTTTCTTTCCGTTTATCTTCCTCCTCTGTCACAAATGTTTTGCAACTGTCTAGTAACGTACGGATCACTCCCATCTTCTGGTGTAATGGACTAGCGGCAGTCGTCTGCAGAAGATTGTTGATAGCAGTCGAAACGTCACGAGAAGAAAAGGGTCAACTGATTGGGAATTATGTAAAAATATTACTCGTTTGAACCATCCAGTTTGATGAACATCTTCACTCATAGTTACTATGTCCGAGAAATGTTGGCAGATCCCTTTGATGTTCTCCCTCGTTCTTACGGTGCCGCTCTCCATGACTGCACACGGATAACACAAAATTAACATGTATGAATGACTCATAACATAACAAACAACAATCAAGTGTGCAGGTTGTTAATTAGGGCAATCCAAAACAGTTTTGAGATGGAGAGATTGTGTGTGGATGTGCGTGCGTGCGTGCGTGTGTGCGTGCGTGCGGGCGTGTTATATGGAATTTAGATTTAACAAGATTTAACAAGATTGCCATCCCAAACAACAAGTTCCAGATGGCAAGTGGACAAGGAAGCCATTGGCTTATCGAGAGTCCACCAATTTTCTTATCTATGTGTAGTCCGCCCTTATCATATATCTGTCAATTCTATTTTTAAACATATTCACACTACTAGCATTAACACAATCATTTGGCAGTTTGTTCCATTCATTTATCACCCTCTGTGAGAAAGAGTACTTTCTCGTATCCAACATACACTGTTCCTTAGCTAATGCTGCTTTGAGTCCTCTGGTTCTACTGCCTTTTTTAAGTTTGAAAAACATATTCCTATCAACATCCTCATAACCATTCACTATTTTAAACACTTCTATTTGGTCTCATCTTAGTCTCCTGGTCTTTAGTGTTGGGGGTGGCCGGGGGTGGGGTGTGGCAGCCCTGGCCTAGTGGTTAAAGTGTTGGACTCTAAATTCAAGGGTTGTGAGTTCAAGACCCACACTGGGCACGGTTCGTTTTCGAAGCTTAGACAATTTCGTTTAACCTACTTTGCCTCAGCTGCAAATGAGTACAAACACTGTTTGGAAGGTACCTGCGATGGACTAGTGTCCCGTCCAGGAGAGTCTGCACTCTAAGTTGCTTCGCACTATAGAAACCAGGTTTAAGCACTGGCCGTATAAGCCTTCATGGCTTCCTAAGGCGTAATGCCTGGGTAATGATTTTACCTACAGATCCCTGTGGTACCCCACTCAAAACAGATTTCCAGTTTGAAATCTCACCATCTACTATTACTCTGTCTTCTGTGTGTAAGCCACTTTTCTATCCAGGTGATTACATCATTGCCTATGCCATGGGCTTTTAGTTTAACTAACAATATTTGATGTGACACTTTATCGAAAGCTTTCTGAAAATCTAAATAGACAACATCCACTGGTGACCCGTCATCTATCCACTTTGTAATTTCTTCCAAAAAACATAACAGATTGGTCAGACATGACCTTGCTTTTTGGAACCCATATGGAGCTGTATTTATTAATTTATGTTTTACAAGGAATTCCACCATGTGGTTTCTAATTAATTGTTTCGGGTAATTTACATACAACTGATGTTAAACTCACTGGTCTGTAATTTTCTGGTTTGTTCCTCGATCCTTTCTTAAATAGCAGTGTAATGTTTGCCTCTTTCCATTCTGAAGGAACTGTTCCTTCTTCTAGTGACAAGTTAAACACTTTTGCTAGTGGTGTACTAATTTGCTCAACAATTTCCTTAAGCAGTTTTGGTGGTATCCCATCAACTCCAGATGATTTATTATCTTTCATCTTCTTAATTTTCTTTGCTATCATTTCAGGAGTTACAAATAACTGCCCCAAATGTTCTGATTTATTGCCCTCAAATTTAGTAAATGAACTGGAAGTGAGCTGATATCTTATGTGGTAAAAACTGAGCTGAAATACTGATTCAGGACCTCTGCCATCTGAAACCTGTCTAAAATTATGTTTCCCCTGTTGTTTTCCAGTGGTCCGACCTTATCTTGAACTTTCTGTTTACTCCTTACATAAGCATAGAAACTCTTGCTGTCATTTTTTATATTACCTGCTAATTTATTTTCAAAGATTCTTTTATATTTTCTAATTTCAGTTGTAGCTAGATTAAGTGCCTCTTTGTAATTTGCATAGTCTTCATCCTTTCTGGTACGCCTATAAACCCTCCACATAGTTTGCTTAAACACTATTTTTAATAGCTTGTTTTGACAAGTGTTTCTTTCTAGACCGTTTTCCTTGTTTTTTTAAGGGAAAAAAATTTATCGATGATACTCTCAATTTCATATTTTAGAATATTCCAACATTCAATTGCGGTCTTATTCATCAGCATGTCATTCCAATCTAGTTTTGCTAAGTATTTTCTCATATCGTTGTAGTTACCTTTGTGGAAGTTTCTCCTATACGTTTTTTATTTTTACTTTCTGATTTTACATTGATGTCAAAATGTATTTGATTGTGGACACTGTTACCCAATTGTTCATGTATTTTTTACATAGTCCACTAATTCGTTTTGTGGTGATAAAACTATATCTAATACATTTTCTCCTCTGGTTGGTTCTAGCACGTGCTGAGTAAGGAAGTTCTCCTGGATTAAAAATAGAAATTGTTGGTCCTCACCCCCTGTACTCTCTAGATATTTCCATTATATGTGTCCATGGTTAAAATCTCCCATTATGATACATTCCCCTTTACTAACTTCCTTTATAGCATTTTGTGTTATCCTCTTCGTTTATGTTTGGACTTCGGTAAACTAATCCAATAGTTAATTTTGAATTTCCTGAAACTATTTTGCACCAAACAGCTTCATCGTAATCTGCTTCGCTTTCTAATTTTATTTCATAAGCCTGAATAGATTCTTTAACATATAAAATAACTCCCCATCCCCTTCTTCCTATTCGATCTCTCCTAAATATTACGTATTCTGTCAATCCTAATTCAGCATCTGTTATGTTTATGTTGGCCCATGATTCGGTTATACCAATTATGTGAGGGTCAATATCTTCTACTATAATGTTTAATTCGTTTCTAGTGGCCTCTTGTCCTGCTTGAGGCATCTCTAAGTTCTCCCCTGCGCTTCTAGTTTAAATAGTGTTTACTACCAAAAAATAGTTGATATGCTACACATGCCACTGTCTACTGCTGCTGAGAGTCCATCCGCAAATACTGCTGCCCCTTTCCACTTAGATGAAGCCCGTCTTTCGTGTACATATCCGCTCTTCCCCACAAAACCAACTTCCTCTTCCCTACATAGCTTCTCGGCAATTTCGATATATATGACCCTCCTTCCTATTACTGATAAAATCCCTGACAATATTACCTGCTCAACCCGCGTCTGCTTTAGTGTTCTGACTAAATTCCGGTATTTCCTAACTTTGGCAGTTGAGCCCTCCCTCTCTATGTTATTTGTCCCTACTTGTACTAAAACAGATCCACCCTTGCCAGAACCCACGATGTTTTGTACCCTCTCAGTTATCGCCTCTATTTTGGCCCCAGGCAAGCAAACTATCACGTCATCCCCCTTGTTTAAGACTCTGTCGGTCGTTCTAACTATTGAGTCCCCCACAAATACCCTCGCTCTCTTTCTCACCCCCTCTATCACTGCCTGGGAATAGCTCTTCCGATGGATCCCCTCCATCACATTCTGTCCTGCAGCCTTGTCACTTGGTGGCAGACCTTTATCAGGCTCTCTCTCTCACTCATCAACCTGTCACCTTTCCCTCCCGTCGCCTGGCTAACTTGCGCTCCCGTCGCCTTCCCTCCTGACGCCCTCCATCCCGTCTCCCTCACTCCCATCGCCTTAACTATCGTCTCCTTGCCCCCCGACTCCTTCACTACTGTTTCCCCCACTCCCCTTTCCTTCGATACATTTGTCTTCCTTCCCATTTTTTTCCTTCTCGTCTCCTTTCGTCCTATCTCCCTACGTCCGTCTCCTTACGTTCTGTTACCTTACCTCCCCTCAGCCTCCTCCCAGGCTGAGGTGAGCTTTCCCTAGCATCTCTCTCGTCGTCTTCCCACACTATATCATCTACTGTCCCCCCACCAGAACCACTGGCACAACCCACCTGCTCCCTTCCCACCACTGCCACAACGAGCAGCCTCAGCTGTTCTAATTCCACCTCAAGTTCCTTCATCCTCGTACATCCCCTACAGTCAGAACTAAAACTATCCGCCTGAACCTCAACCCAGGACTTCTCGCACCCGGACTTGACGAAGTCCACCCAGTTGCTAGAACTGTTGCATATTAAATGCCTGGTGGCCTTTACCTGCCGGTTGCACGGCGCCATCACACAATTTAGACTTAATATGATTGCCACGTTAGCCTTGAATAAGGCTGTTCTTGTGTTCAAAAGAACAATTTAGGCTAATATACTCGCTAACTATGTCTTTTCTACTAAGCTCGCACGAGCGAATACGGAGAACACTGTGTAAACAAAACAACGAAGTCAGTGTAAACGAACTTACGCTAAAATCCTGCTGTTAATTCCTTTTTCCCGAAATCGTTTACTACAACTATGTCAGATATTACCTTATGTATGTAATTTATGCAAATGTATCACTTTATCTAATATATATTTAACAATGTATACGATAGTTTGGTACACCTTATCGCTCGTTGAATTTGAGTCCGGGAAAAATACTGCATCTTTTAACAAAAACAGTTTCTTAATATATGTCTATAAGAAGTGTATATAGTACATGTGTAATAGTAATACTTATTCTAACCAATATTCCCACTGTTTCTGACTATTCATTATGCTACCTCAATTTTCGAATGGTAAACAACCCTGTTAACGCTCACTGACTTCCCTGTCGGAGTCCTGAACTAACTTACTCTAAAATCTTGCCTCTGACTAATAATTAACAAAAACTATTTTCTAATATATGTCTACAATACGTTTATGTATTATATATGTGCAATAGTAATACTTATTCTATTCGATATTCAACTTTTTTTGTAAATTCTCTACACCAATTTCAAGTCGCTGCTGCACCAAGTTGCTGGAATTCGGAATTTAGATCAACGATGAACAGTGATGTTAAGATCACGTGAACAAAATGCATGATAAATGTGCTGCAATTTAGCAACGAATGCAATTGACGGCAACCCGAAGCACTCACCCATTCGTTAGTTTCTGCGCCTTTGCGAAGCTTGTCAGGTTGCCCGGGTCGGTTGTGCTCTGCGAAATTTCGAACGATTCCCCAGTTCTACAAAAGTTCACAGATATATATTATTCGAGCCAAGACGGCATGTACAGATGTCACTATTCCTGTTTTCCAGTTTCCCGCAAAGTCAATCTCGACATATAACGCAGGCTTGACATGTTAAAGGAAACACTAGGAGGTGGGTCAATAGATTACTCGCGATTTAATTTAGCGCGTAGACTTTGACGGAGAAATATAAGAGACACCCGGTGTGCCGCAGATTGGTCAGCCAAAATTTCCCGATGATAACAATTCTCAGTACTTGTGCACAGAAGACTGCCACTGTCAGAGTATTCGTAGATGACTGTATCCTTTAAAAACCTTGGAAGTAAACAAATTATTGCGAAAAAACATGAAGACACTGATGCGATCAGTTGTAGGGAGAAGATGTGGGTCATGGAATATAACACATAAAAATGTGACTATAATTCCGTCTTCAAAATAACCAATTATCTTCAACTTAAAGCTTCAGAATCAAACAAACAGTCAAACAAACAACCAACTAAACAAACGTGTGCGCAGTCGTGAACTCATAATATATAAAGATAACCACATACTTACACGCACCAACGCACGCACGAACACACACACTGACGTTATTGCTTTTTCCCATCGCTTTGCTGATGACGTTCACCCTTTGGACATCGTACGCATCCTGCTTGTGGATCCCCGGAGACGTCACCATAGAGGCGCCGCGATCCTTCCTGTACGTGTGTCCCTTGGGTCGTGGTGTGTCGTAGACGAGCCAAGCCTCCTCATTCCCATCCAGTGACTGAAATGTCGAACGATGCCACTTCCTCGCCTTTACGATGTAGAAGACCAGGACGGCGACCATCGCGAGGAAGACGACGCCCAACACAGTTCCAGTGGTGACTGACATCACCGCCACTCCTGTTGTGTGGACAGGTGACAGTAGTGCTATTATTGCTTACATTGAACAACTTAAGCACTAAAAAAAACTTGTATATATGTAACAAAAATATAATATAAATCCAACACCATTGCGCAATTCACTCGACAGAAACTCACTAGTCTGCTAATGAATAATGATCACTACTACTGACAGAACGTGTTTGACGATTAGTGCAGCAGCTTATAGACATGACACATTTTTGGTTTTTGATTAATGCACAATATATATATATATATATATATATATATATATATATATATATATATATATATATATATATATATATATATATATATATATATATATATATATATATACAGACCTTATCTGTACAAATTCGTAACGAAATGAGTACAAACGAAATGTCACATTACCTGATTTGTTCGATGGTTTCAATGGCGTTTCTGAAAACAAAAACAAATATACACATAGTTAATCATAATTACAATATACACAGCAAAAATACATGTAGTGTCTTTGCCATAGGCACCAGCAAGTACCAATGCTTGAGCATAATATGGAAACTGTGCTGCAGCATCCATGATTGCTTCAGAATATTGCACATAATTGGCTACATTTACTGATCCTTTCTGCTCAAAAGTTAACGAATTCGCCAATTAACCAATCGATTGATCGACCGATCGTTTTGTTTGCTTACCACAGACGACCACTATAGGATATATATACCAACCTCCAAGGCCATTAAATTAAAATTATAATGAATTTCTAAATTAATTTACAACAGTCATCTATGCAAAATCGTCAAAAAAATCTTATTCTAGCAGGGGACTATAATATAAATATGCTAAAAATAAATGAGCAGGAACATTGTAGCAGGTTCTTTGACATGTTAACTTCATTTAGTCTCTTCCCCCAAATCACTCTTCCCACCAGGTTTACAATCTGTAATGGCACACTAATTGATAATTTCTTTTGTAATTTAACAAAATATATATTAGAGAGTACAGGAGGAATTTTAATAAAAAAATTCTCTGATCATCAACCGTATTTCATAATTATGGATACTACTCTGAAAAAACAACATCCTACAAAATTCATAGAAATTAATATCCAAAAAAAAGGCAATGTTAAAAGTCAAAGAGGATTTAATCTCTACTAAAATATATGAGAAACTAGACATAAGTCCAACGGCTGACACAAACCGTAACTATAACATTATCCTAGATGAAATCAATGAAGCTAAAAATAAATATATGATGAGTAAATTAGTGAAATTTAATAAATATAAACATAAAAAGTCTACATGGATAACTCAAGGTCTGCTAGCCTCAATACGACACAGAGATAAACTTTACAAACAAATAAAATTAACAAATTCTGATTCTCCAGAGCATGAAATGTTACTGATTAATCTAAGAACATACAATGTTATATTGAAAAGGGGCTTTCGTATAGCAAAGCAATCATATTTTGAAACACGTTTTAATCAATTCAAATTTGACATAAACACACTTGGAAAACTATAAATGAAATCCTGTCTAAAAGTAAAACTAATAAATCATTTCCTACATATTTTAAAGAATCAAATTCTATTATGACAGATAAATTGGAAATTGCAAATAAATTTAATGCATTTTTTACTAATATAGGGAATCATCTGGCAAACAATAATAAATACAAAGGCTTCCATGATCATTCGTATTATTTAAATAAAAAAGTAAATTCTGTTTTTACATTTAACAAAATTGAAGAATATACTGTAAAGAGAATAAAAATAATCTACCCAACAAAAATAGTTATGGATTTTATGGTTTTTCCACCAAACTACTAAAATTAATTGAACCTGCAATAACTAAATCTTTAACATTATTAACAAACCAAGTATTAACCACAGGAGTAATCCCTGATAAATTAAAAATTGCTAAGGTTATTCCAATTTATTAAAAAGGCGAGCCATCAATATTTAATAACAATAGACCCATATCTCTTCAACCAGCTATCTCAAAAGTATTGGAAAAAATAATGTTTGATCAATTGTCAACTTATTTAAAAGACTCCAAACTTTTCTTTGACCATCAATATGGTTTTCGACCCAAGTATTCAACGGAATATGCTGCACTGGAATTAATAGATAGGATTATAACCCAAATGGATCAGGATGAAATACCAATAAACATATATTTGGACCTTTCTAAAGAATTCGATACCATTGACCATTTAACTTTAATTGACAAATTATGGTATAAATGGTACAAATCTGAACTTATTCAGTAGCTACCTAAATAACCGTAAACAATATACTGAAATTGATCATATAAAATCAAACATGTTACCAATAACAACTGGCATACCACAGGACCTCTGTTATTTATTATATATATATATATATATATATATATATATATATATATATATATATATATATATCAATGATTTTGCACAAACCAGTAAAATGTTTAATTTCATCATTTATGCTGATGACACAACCTTATCAAGTACTTTAAATACTTTTAATGATAACATACAAAATGACAATTTAGAATCTTTAATAAATGATGAACTTTTAAAAATAAATGAATGGCTCAAAATAAATAAATTATCATTAAACATTGCAAAATCTAAATATATGACATTCCAAAGGAAAAATAAAAATATACAGACGCTTACTCTGAAGATAGATAATATAAATATTGAACAATTTAAGGAATTTAATTTCTTAGGTTTAATTATTGATACAAATCTGAACTGGAAAAGACATACTGAAAAGATTTCAAACGCATGTTCTAAAAAGATTGGTATTTTAAATCAATTAAAATATGTGTTATCACAACAAATTAAAACGTTATTATATAACTCATTAATTGTACCACACATTAATTATTGCATCATGGTTTGGGATTTTCAAACAAATAGAATAATAAAACTTCAAAAGAAAGCATTGAGAATTATTACCTTAAGTAACTATAATTTCCACACAGAGCCACTCCATAAAAAACTCAGCATGTTAAAAGTAGATGACATTCTTAAATTACAACAATTAAAGTTTTATTATAAATATTTACATAACAATTTACCAGTTTATTTACAAAACTGGAGGATAATCTTCAACTATGACATACATAATTATGATACACGAATCAAGAATGAAATATATACTTATAAAACTAAACACGAATTTGCAAAGAAATGTCTACGGCATAATTTACCATTTTTACTTAATAATATTCCCATTATAGTTAAGGAAAAGCTTAATACACACAGCTTACAAGGATTTGCTCAGTATGCAAAACTTTATTTTTTTTTAAATTATCAAGATTCATGCACAAGGCAAAATTGCTATAAGAGTAACCTCAATTACAGAAGAATCAACTTGTGAATGATATACATCATCAAATGTAACACATATGGAGATGTCCTAGTATACTTCAATCTTGTTACACTGCACATGTTCTAAAATTGTTGCACTACTGCACAATGCACTGTACATTAATGAATTATGTAAACAAGGAATTATAAGCTGTATTGCTTTTTTTCCATTGTCTTTGTTGATATATATGCTATGTACCAGGTGTATATGAACTGTATCATCATGAAGACAATAAATCATTATCATTATCAAGTGCCCACTATAATGACACTAAGTTCGTCTGGTTCAAAGATGGCAATCGTTATGTCATATACGCGCAGAGATATTTGACAGAATAGTAGTCGGAATAATTAGAATGATTATGAACGGTTTGCGGAAGCATAGGTCTATCATTGGTAGAAGTATATTAACCGATGTCCATACACGACATTTATAATACATTTGCGTCAACCTACAACAAGGAACGACGTACTCAGTGGAGAGAGTTGCATTGAAGGAACATTTTGAATGAGGGTTGTGGCAAGTTTCACGATCATCAATTATCCTCAATATATATTTAAAACTCCATCCGCAACTAATTTAGACTATCGAAAATCCGGTTCGGTGATGTCCTAATATATATATATATATATAGTATATGAATAGTTTATGTAACATCCGCAGTCGATTTAATAAAAATGCCTGTTTTTGTTCAAATCGTCGAAAGAATTTACTTTAGTCATTAAATCTGGTAATGACAAAGTTAAAAAATTTCATCAATTGATTGATTGATTGATTGATGTTCGGACTGCTGGCTTGGCAAAGCCATTGTTGTTTATAACTTGTTACGTCTTTGCAACTGTGCACTTCAGTAACGTAGCACAGTTTAAAAAAACGAACGTTAGTGCGTTCCTGCACACAATAGAAACACATGTTACCCAGAACTGTATGCAATTGAAAATGAGAGCATTCTTGACACAAATTAGGAACTTGCAAGCGAAATAATGATGCCGATCCTACTTGCATGTGACGCTTCACCATATGGCTGCGGCGCTGTACTGTCTCACTTAATGCCCGATGGTTCAGAACGACCGATAGCATATGCGTCACGAAGCTTATCAGCAGCGGAAAAGAACTATTCGCAACTAGACAAAGAGGGACTGAGCCTGATATTTGGAGTGAATAAATTTCACCAGTATCTGTATGAAACTCAGTTCGTTCACACTGGTCACGGATCACTGCCCATTGCTGGGGCTGTTTGACTAAAAGCGACCGGTGTCACAATAGACGTTTGGTCGTATTCAACGATTGGCACTTGTGCAACTATACAATTAGGTATCGCAGTGGTGTTACACCCGAGAATTGTGATGCGTTGTCACGGTTGCCTTTGTCAACAAATCCAATTATAACATCTTCCCCTGCTTAAGATGTTGACCTGATCGAGCAGCTGAATGAGTCACCAGTGACAGCAGCACACGTCCGTGAGCGGACGTTACAAGACAAAACACTGTCCAGACTACAGAGATACGTAATCACCGGTTGTCCCACAAACGACCCGGTTACTCAGGAAAACAGTAAATTCCGCGATGACCTGATCATGCATGACGTGTGCATTATGAGAGGGGCCAGGGTTGTCCTTCCAAAGAAAGGCAACACGATCACGCTTAAACTGCTCCACAGTTGTCACAATGGAGTGGTTAGGATGAAGGCACTGGCGCGATCGTACATCTGGTGGCCAGTAGTAGATGTACAAATAGAACAAGTGACGAAACAGTGTTTCTAATGTGAGCAAAACGCGAGGTAACCGACTCGCGTGCCAATGACGCCATGGTTATGTCCACAGAGACCATGGTCCCGTATACATCTTGATTATGCTGGATCTACTGAAGGCAACATGATCCTGGTTGTGGTAGATGCTTATTCTAAATGGATAGCAACGACAGTCGTAAAGTCAGCGACAACGCATACAACAATCGAAGAGTTGCGAAAACTATTCGCAGATCATGGCCTGTCGGACTCGGTCGTCACTGACAACGGTGCATGTTTTACCATGTATATATATATATATATATATGTGTGTGTGTGTGTGTGTGTGTGTGTGTGTGTGTGTGTGTGTGTGTGCGTGCGTGCGTGCGTATGTGCGTATGTGCGTATGTATGTATGTATGTGCGTATGTGCGTATGTATGTATGTATGTATGTATGTATGTATGTATGTATGTATGTATCTATAAATATATATATATATATATATATATATATATATATATATATATATATATATATATATATACATACATACATACATACATACATACATCCATACATACATACATATATATACATATATATATATATATATATATATATATATATATATATATATATATATATATATATATATATGTATGTATATATATATATATATATATATGTATATATATATATATATATATATATATATATGTATATAATTATATATATATAACTATATAATTATATACATATATATATATATATATATATATATATATATATATATATAAATATATATATATATATATATATATTTATACAGTCGAACCTCGGTATATACTGTACCCTACTTTCACATAGTTTAATTTAAACCCACCACATTTGTGCGTGTATATACACGTATTGTTGAACAGTCAATCTTAAAAACCAAACCTAAACCCAAACTCTGAAACATAACGACTAACTCAGCCTAATGTTCTCTCCCAAACAACCCCACTAGTGGGGCACAGTGACACAATTTGTTTTTACTTATTTGGATGGCCTTAGTAGTCCTTATTTTCCATCTGATAAACCTAAAATCCCTGTTACGTATATATACCTTCATAGTCTACAACCTGATATTTTTCGATATATATATATATATATATATATATACATGTATATATATATATACACACACACACACACACACACACACACACACACACACACACACACACACACACACACACACACACACACACACACACACACACACACACACACACACACACACATAATATAACAATGGATGTTTCCAAAAGCAACTTCAACATTTCTGATCCGGCATTTTGTGTTCCAAGAGACACTGGCCTGTGTGCAGGTGTAAATGGAACGAAGCACATATGATTGTACCAACTCTCTATTAACATATGGTTTGTTTGGTCAAACAGATCGTATGTACAACCACACTTGAGAATTGCCTGTGTCGAGAAATTGATTCTCCATATTACTATCCGTGTGTCAAAATTCTTGAAAAATTCTTACTTACCAATTTATGATAACTACCGTTTCCGAATGCCTCCTTAAACTGTGTTTGTTAAACACTTAACGAGCACGCTGCTTCCCTGTTGCAAGTGCCTGCAAAAATGTCGCCGACGTGGCAACTTTCAGTGGCTAATATATTCGTGGCAACACAACAATCACGAGATCTAGGTACCCACACGCACTACCAATCAAATGCATGTTCGGTTAAATAGAATTCATAAAACCCAACAGCCGTGAACACTATTTAAAGCTGCTGAAGAAGAAGTTACGTAATTTAGCAAGAGTTTAGCAAGATTTAACCATACGTTCATCTAAACAAATCATCAAGTTGACATGTAGACAAGGAAGCCATTGGCTGATCGAAAGTACAACAATGTTTCATGTTGGTTGTTCGCGAGAGAATCAGACGGATAGAGAACAAGAGAACAAGTATACGAAAATTTATACACACAACCGCCATTGATTCATCCACCAATCACAGCGCAACGTGGCCGTACGTTATCGACGTTAGTTCAACGTTACCGTTCGTTGTTATCTCGGCCCGTTGGACTCTGACTGTGAGTGTGTAGTGACTATATATGCTTGCTGTAGCTGAGGGTACAGTGACTTTGTATTATAGCTGTGTGCTGAGGGTTCAGTGACTTTGTATTATAGCTGTGTGCTGAGGGTACAGATACTTTGTATTATAACTGTGTGCTGAGGGTACAGTGACTTTGTATTATAGTTGTGTGCTGAGGGTACAGTGACTTTGTATTATAGCTGTGTGCTGAGGGTACAGTGACTTTGTATTATAGTTGTGCTGAGGGTACAGTGACTTTGTATTATAGCTGTGTGCTGAGGGTACGGTGACTTTGTATTATAGGTGTGTGCTGAGGGTACAGAGACTTTGTATTATAGCTGTGTACTGGGGGTACAGTGACTTTGTATTATAGCTATGCACTGGGGGTACAGTGACTTTGTATTATAGTTGTGTACAGTGACTTTGTATTCTAGTTGTGTGCTGAGGGTACAGTGACTTTGTATTATAGCTGTGTACTGGGGTTACAGTGACTTTGTATTATAGCTGTGCACTGGGGGTACAGTGACTTTGTATTATAGCTGTGTACTGGGGGTACAGTGACTTTGTATTATAGTTGTGTGTTGAGGGTACAGTGACTTTGTATTATAGCTGTGTGCTGATGGTACAGTGACTTTGTATTATAGCTGTGTGCTGAGGGTACAGTGACTTTGTATTATAGATGTGTGCTGAGGGTATAGTGACTTTGTATTATAGCTGTGTGCTGAGGTAGAGTGACTTTGTATTATAGCTGTGCACTGGGGGTACAGTGACTTTGTATTATAGCTGTGTGCTGAGGGTACAGTGACTTTGTATTATAGATGTGTACTGGGGTTACAGTGACTTTGTATTATAGCTGTGCACTGGGGGTACAGTGACTTTGTATTATAGCTGTGTACTGGGGGTACAGTGAGTTTGTATTATAGTTGCGTGCTGAGGGTACAGTGACTTTGTATTATAGCTGTGTGCTGAGGGTACAGTGACTTTGTATTATAGCTGTGTGCTGAGGGTACAGTGACTTTGTATTATAGATGTGTGCTGAGGGTTCAGTGACTTTGTATTATAGATGTGTGCTGAGGGTATAGTGACTTTGTATTATAGCTGTGTGCTGAGATACAGTGACTTTGTATTATAGCTGTGTACTGGGGGTACAGTGACTCTGTATTATAGATGTGTACTGGGGTTACAATGACTTTGTATTATAGCTGTGCACTGGGGGTACAGTGACTTTGTATTGTAGCTGTGTACTGGGGGTACAGTGACTTTGTATTATAGTTGTGTGCTGAGGGTACAGTGACTTTGTATTATAGCTGTGTGCTGAGGGTACAGTGACTTTGTATTATAGCTGTGTGCTGAGGGTACAGTGACTTTGTATTATAGATGTGTGCTGAGGGTTCAGTGACTTTGTATTATAGATGTGTGCTGAGGGTATAGTGACTTTGTATTATAGCTGTGTGCTGAGATACAGTGACTTTGTATTATAGCTGTGTACTGGGGGTACAGTGACTTTGTATTATAGCTGTGTACTGGGGGTACAGTGACTTTGTATTATAGTTGTGTACTGGGGGTACAGTGACTTTGTATTATAGTTGTGTGCTGAGGATACAGTGACTTTGTATAATAGCTGTGTACTGGGGGTACAGTGACTTTGTATTATAGTTGTGTGCTGAGGGTACAGTGACTTTGTACTATAGCTGTGTGCTGAGGGTACAGTGACTTTGTATTATAGCTGTGTACTGGGGGTACAGTGACTTTGTATTATAGCTGTGTACTGGGGGTACAGTGACTTTGTATTATAGCTGTGTACTGGGGGTACAGTGACTTTGTATTATAGCTGTGTACTGGGGGTACAGTGACTTTGTATTATAGCTGTGTACTGGGGGTACAGTGACTTTGTATTATAGATGTGTACTGGGGGTACAGTGACTTTGTATTATAGTTGTGTGCTGAGGGTACAGTGACTTTGTATTATAGCTGTGTACTGGGGGTACAGTGACTTTGTATTATAGCTGTGTACTGGGGGTACAGTGACTTTGTATTATAGCTGTGTACTGGGGGTACAGTGACTTTGTATTATAGCTGTGTACTGGGGGTACAGTGACTTTGTATTATAGCTGTGTACTGGGGGTACAGTGACTTTGTATTATAGCTGTGTACTGGGGGTACAGTGACTTTGTATTATAGCTGTGTACTGGGGGTACAGTGACTTTGTATTATAGATGTGCATTGGGGGTACAGTGACTTGTATTATAGCTGTGCACTGGGGGTACAGTGACTTTGTATTCGGCTGTGTACTGAGGATGCAATGACTATGTGTCCTAACCGTGCACTGAAGGTGTAGCGACTACCTATTCTAACTCTGTTCTGGGGTTACAGCGACTGTATTCTAAAAGTGACTACAGTAAAACCTGCCCTAGCGGACACCTACCCATGACGGACACCTGTCTATAACGGACACTTTTGAAAGTCCCAAATGACTTCCTGTTAGTTTCAACTCTCCGCTAACTGCCCATAGCGACCACCTGGCCAATGTGGACAACGGACAAAAAAATTGGACCCAACTATTCATAATCACCCTGCCGCTTGCGGACAGCTCAAAGTGCTTTGGCAATCCCGCGAGTCCGGCTAGCTGAGCAACCGCTGATACGCATTAATTTCACTACGTATGTATTCTGTGTAATACTATCTGCACAATCTCATCACTAAATAAAATTAATTTGGTTAAAAAAAGTAATTGTGAGTAAATGTATCGTCGGGATACAACGAATGTTGTTGAAAACCAACCGCCATATTGTGCAACAGACGTCACATGGTGTTGCCGTTTTATAACAAACAGATAATAACTGTATACGTGTGCATGGTTATAGTCAAGTAACGTTATTAATACATATAAGAATGAATATAAACATGAAATATGTGTTTATTGCATTTTAATAAGATTCCAAATATCCTCGAAGAATGACGTTTTCGGCGGCCTGGTCCCGGAGTTTCCCGAAATGCGTCATTCCAGAATTATTAAGTCTACGAAGACGAACGCTCCGACTTTGCAACCAAAGTTGACTTGACAATCCCCCTGAGTCAACCAGGGTCTCCGCCAGTAGGCTGAATATTTACGCATTGGCTTCTTTTGGCCTCAAGACAATTCTAGCTCACCTTTTCTTGGAGCAGTGATTGATTTCATCAACTTAATTTGACTGACTTGCCGCTGGCAAACTTAGCGGATTTGCTTAACAATGCGTTGGAACTAAGTGACGCCATTGTTGTTGAAGAGGACGTCACGATGGACGATGATTGAAGCACTGGGCGCTGACTGGGAAGACATTGGGCCTCTCAGGTTGAAGGAAGGATAAAGCGACGCGACCGAAAGTGCTGGTGGCAGTTTGATTACTTCAGACAAGGATGCGCTGAAGTAGGCCGGCGAACTGACCAATTAACTAAGTCTGGACCAAAATAAAATTACTCTGTCTCGCTTAGCATGGTTGCTGATATGAAGGCCAATTTAGCGCAGAAAGTGCTGAAAGGACAGTTGCAGGGAAAGCAGACTGACTACCTTGTTCTCTTTCTTTGTATAGTGAGTAGCTCCTGTGTTATTTTTTTAACCAGTGATTTGTTCCATTCGTCATAGTACCATCTTGCGAACGTCAATATTATTAATGTATAATATGATGGCGCCACCTAGAGAGTATACACGTAATTAAATTATGGACAGATTGCACTGTATTTTGTTTTATAGCTGTGTACTGAGGGTGTAATGAATATATATAACTATTATGTAATGGGGATGCAGTGACTATGTAATATAGCTGTGTACTGAGGAATACAGCTAAAAGTACAATTGTAGTTATGGTGAGAATTACAGTTAGGGGTACAACAAGGGGTATGATAAGACTTACAGTTAAAGGTACAGTTAAAAGAATGGCAAGAATTACAGTTGAGGGAATGTGGAGACACACAGTTAAGGATATGGTGAGAAATACAGCTAAGCGTACAGTTAAGGACGTGGTGAGAATTACAATTATTTTTGGTATGGTGAGCACAACAGTTAATGGTACAGTTAAGGGTATGGCGAGAATTACAGGTAAGTGTATAGTTAGGTGGGAATTACATTTAAAGGCGGGGTGCAAGCAACTGTATATATTATAACTGTGTCTATGTTTAATATATATATGTAATAAAAATACTCATGCGATCAATATTCTACTCTTTTTTCAATATGTTACTCTAACAAATTCAATTATGTGTTCCCGTCGATATTTTCCCGCCAATATTTTTTTGGGGCCAAAGTACTGGTTAGGTTTGTTACGTTTGTGACATGTCTTGTCCCAGGCTTTACACGTCATCCTATTATGGGAATCTGCTCCACATCCTGGACACGATCTGGTGTGGAGACACAGTCTGGGGTATCTTTTTGGATTGTCTGTCATGTGTTGCACCAGCCATCTGGCGACCACGATAGAAACTACTTCTGCCCCTCGTTCATCCTGTTTCACAGTTTTACCAGCTGTCTCGCTGACATCTCACTCCTCGTCATTCTCTATCATGCTACCACGCAGCACTGCCTCTGTACTTACCAGTTTATTTTTATTTTATCGTACACTCTGCCTCTTTCCATACTTTGTCTTCTGTTCATTCTGTGTCGGTAGTCTTCATAAAGTCTGTTTCTTATGTTGTAATACACACATCATGTTCGATTATTTAAGGTTTAATTAAATTTACGAATATATTCCTGTTTCTTATTATATTACGATAACCACTACAAACCGTTTTAATGCTTACGCTAACGACAACTTCGGTGGCCGACTTTAAACTACACAGAACGACTGCCTATGGTTAACTTTTAACATCAAATATTGTGTAAGCATGGTCTCTAACTAGTATATGTTTAACATATGTGCAATAAAAATAAAATGTGATAAATATTCCACGTTTTTTTCAATATGTTGCTCTAACAACTTCAATTCTGTGTTGTAGTACTTCCGGCCTCTATTGTAACAAACACAATCGCAGTCACCTCGTGTCCAGTACAAGCTTTCCTCCTTTATTCTCGTTGTTCAACGATAACAACATCATGTGTGAAGTGATGTGTGGAAGTAATTAACCTTTCATGTGCCATTTGTTCACAAACTTTCAGCTGAAACATGTCTGGGGTCCATATCCGATGTGTAGCGTAACGAATTGCCTTCATGTTTCATAACCGCATATCACTTCTTAAACAACGTTTTCATTGAACTTAAGCTATCTATCATCAACGTATGATCAGTATGGTATCCTACGTCTGTATTATACTTACAGTAGCACTCATCTTGTGTTGTCAACAATACGTTGCTGTCGTATGGTTACAGAGACGCGAATGCAGACTTTCATTGTGTTTTGAATATTACGAAATAGTGAAATCTGATATGGATTGTTAGCATAGTTTTGGTGTAGACTCAATTTGTGTTCTTTCTACAGTCAACCTGATTAAAATCAAATTTTAATTCAACGTGTGTGTGTGTTTGCATGATTAGTGTGTGTTATAGCCGTGTTTGGTGTCCTATAACTTACTTAATTCCATCACCACAGCAGCCACAGCCAATTACATTTTGAATTGGTTGAGTCATTTAATCCAATATATCTTTCAACATAAAGACCTTGTCTTTCTGACAAAATTGTCTGAGAGACACTGGTGAGTAAACGATTTCCAAAAAACTAATTGACCACACCCATCTCCAATTCTTGTCATAACTTCAACAATATTTTCTTTTTTTAAGTGTTTTGCCATAGAAAAGGCGTGCATAACCAAAAATACACCATACGAATTCACAGTAGTTGAAAATGCATTCGTCGTGTGAAAGAGGTTTTGTGGACTACGCAGTGAAGCAATGTGGTGTGCATCTCGTAATTGGTCGAGACAAGTTCTTAACTTTGTTAGGAAACCAAATTTGAGTAATATTTGCACTTCAAAATTTGGATGCATTTTCCTCATACTGTGGCCCAGTATTGTGGAAGTATGGTGTGCAGTAGACGGGCCAAGTCTCCCCATTCCCAACCAGTTACTGAACTGTCGAACGATGCCACCTCCTCTTCTGTACGATGTAGACGACCAGGACGGCGATCATCGCGAGGAAGACGACGCTCAACACAGTTCCAATGGTGCTTGACAGCATTGCCACTCCTGTTGTATGGATATGTCACTGTTGCTTATATTGAACAACTGAAGCTCTACAAAAACTCACTCGACATAAAGTCATCGGTCTGCTGATGAATAATGTTCAGTACGTACTGATAGAACATATTTGAAGAATAGTCAAGGCAAGTCAAGGGAATTGATTAGCCCTCACGCGCTCACGCACGCACGCACGCACGCACGCACGCACGCACGCACGCACGAACGAACGCACGCACGCACGCACGCACACACCCACCCACACACACACACACACACACACACACACACACACACACACACACACACACACACACACACACACACACACACACACACACACACACACACACACACACACACACACACACACACACACACACACATGAATTAACTAACGGAACCCTCATCAACACCACAGAACACATTAACGCGATGCTGCAGCACGTTTATTCGTAATCGTGTAAACAAGTCAAGGCAACTGATTAGCCCAATCCATTAGTAATGCATTCATCATAATTTATAATTACACACTCGCACAAAACTAAAAATGCACCCAACTGCTCAATTATATAATACATGAAACGTTTCTACTGACAAATGTGTATTGAATGTGAGAATATGATATGTTGAAATATACCCAGCGATACTGCAATTACGTACACATTGACTGGTTCTGTAGTTATCCGTCTTACCTTCTTCCATAAATATATTAAATTGTATTTATGTACTAAGAAATCATTATAAAAAACATTCAGTGATACAACAACATCGAAACATTAAAAATGCATGCTAGACCTAATTTACCCTTTATTTATGCCAGACCTTATTTACCCTTATATAGTGTAGCACACCATGACACCACGGTATTAGAAAGCACTTTGTTAACATACACCAGTCATGTCTGAGAAAAGACGGATAACATGTTAATGTCAGTACGTGCGTATGTACCTGCACGCGCACACATTTCGTGTATGTGTGCTTATTTTGAAACTGGTTGGTTGGATGTTTTTGTGCAGCATGCATATGGAACATACAAAGGGTTTAGAAGGTGTTCCACGACTAGCATCCCTTGAGTAGTACAAGTCTAACTAGTTACTATGTAATCGTTCAATAAACGGTGGTCGATTCAATGAATGTCGCTGTCCGTCAAATGTTGGTAGATAACTTTTATGTTCTCCCTACTTCTTACGATGCCGCTCTCCACGACTGCACGGATAAAATCACACTAACATATATGAATGACTGGTAACAAAAACATATTTCAGATTTGAGATGGAAAGATTGTGTGCGTGCGTGCGTGCGTGCGTGCGTGTGTGCGTGCGTGCTATGTCGAATATTGGTCAACGATGAACCTTGATAATGTCAAGGTCACGTGAACAAAATGCTTGCTACATTTGCTGTATTTTAGCAACGAGTGTAACTGGCAGCCACCCGAAGCACTCACCCATTCGTTAGTTTCTGGGCCTTTGTGAAGCTTGTCAGTTTGCCCGGGTCGGTTGTGCTTTGTGAAATTTCGATAGATTCCCAGGTTTACAAAAATCCACAGATATATGTTATCCTAGCGGAGACGGCATATACAGATGTCACTATTAATATTTGCCATTCTTCCCGCAACGTATGTGTTGACATATAACGCGGGCTGACGTGTTAAAGGATATATTTTAAGTAGGGTTAATAGCTTCCTCAGCGATAAAATTTAGCGGGGAATCTTTGGCGAGAAACACAAGATTATATTCCCGATCTTCTATTAATAACAATTCTCAGTACCTGTACATAGATTCTTCTATGTACAGGTACAGATTATTCGTTGATGACTGTATCCTTCAGAAATTCTTGGAAATAAGCAAATAATTGCAATGCAAAAAAAACAGAAATATATTGAAACATATTTTTAACTCACATTCTCGGACCGATGTGACAGAATGACACATAGTGTACGTCAATTGTGCTCTAATGACATGTTCAGTCAATGGGTGGTACCATGTAACTGTCGCTGCTGTAGTTTACTGGGAAACATGTGTGGCTCAACTAACACCTTTCTTCCCCTGTCGACTGTCTAAGGGAAGATTTGGCACTTGAACCTGGATAAATGAAGATGGCCATCAGATGTATGGAGACAGATGGTGGGAGGCAATAGAGTTCGACCCCGATAGCCGACATTAGAGAGTGAGTCAGATATATTCATGTTGTTAAATGAAAATGAAGGGATTCACGATAGACCACCTGGCGAATATTTGGTTGCTCAGATAACATACTTGGATATTAACACTTAATGTAAGAATTGATACGACGCAATGTTTTTAATTAAATATAGTCGTTGAGTGCGCCCCTGTTGTATCAGATACGGGAAGACCAGTGTTTGAACTCTGATTTGCCTTTTAAGGTGTCCCTTTGTCGCGTTGTATGTGCATGGTGGGTTATTTTACAATATCGTTTTGCCAGTTATTTTGTCTGACACAAGTAGGAATGACGCTCCACATGCTTAGAGCAAGGCGACGGAGTAGGTGTGGTGTGCGTTGCAGCGTGTAGCCAGGGGGACATGTACCCAGGGGGACATGTAGCCAGGGGACACTGATGAACTGTAAATATAGTCAAATTCTTTTCCTTCAGTTATCGCGTCGTTCACATCAGGAAGTGTTTCCGTCTGACATGTGTGTCTACATGGGTACATGTCTACACGGGTACATGTCTACATGGGTGCATGTCTACATGGGTACATGTCTACACGGGTACATGTCTACACGGATACATGCATAATATAAATGGCGTTGATGATGACACACAATGCTTTAGCAATGTCAGCTCTACGTTGGATCGGGGCTGGAGAAACTCCCTAGGAGGATAAATACAGGATGCCCCGCTCCATGGGTCGAGTATTGAGCAGAACCGTCGGCCCGTAGTGTCACCCTTCAACGGCGCCATACAACTTTGACCTCGTGTATCATACCACACTCAATTATTTTGGGCAAAACGCAACAATCTAAAACTATACATTTGCTAACTTTGGTAGCAAAAAAAGTTTACGTTATGTTATTATATAGGTATGTTATTATATAGCGGTATGTTATTATACAGTATGGACCGCTCAAAGCGCTTCACACTTAAACCCTGGCAGATCTGTTCCTCGCAACACCAACTCGTCGTCTCTATGAAGCATTCAACCACGCTACAACTACTACGCGAAGAGAACACGTTCAAAGATATCCTTCACTGTCTATACCTAGCCATACGCCGAATATTACCAAGAACTAATGACGACCGTCATCAACTGAAGACAATGGACATGACGACGGACATGGCTCATTGATTCACAAGCAACGCGACCGATGGACACAAACTGGCGGATCAACTGTCCTACTTCATCGGCTGCGACGACGAGCTGGGCTGAGGAACGACGAGCTGGGCTGGGGAAAGCGTCCCTTTTTCAGCTTCTACAGCGAGTTCTACGACGACGCTCCACCAAGTGTTTACAATTTGTTATGCTCAACGTGTGTTTTATATATACATAAATTTCTCTACATGTATTTTATGTATATATATATATATATATATATATATATATATATATATATATATATATATATATATATATATATATATATATATATATATATGGACGTTTGTCTGAATTAAAACATTATTATTATTATTATATATATATATATATATATATATATATATATATATATATATATATATATATATATATATATATATTTAAGAATAAATGCAAAACTTAATTCTTTATTTCTTGTAGTAGTATTCTTTCTGTGCTTAGAACAATACACGGAGGCTCACGCGCACACGTACGCACACACGAACACGCACACACACACACACACACACACACACACACACACACACACACACGCACACACACACACACACACTCACATCGGCATCTCTTAGAAAGTAGGGACCCGATTTAATTAAATTTATAATCATAAAATAAAAAAAATTATTTAATGATGATAATGGTTGCATGCACGTAATCACATACCTGATCTCAATATATCGTTTCTTTAAATTTGCACTGATTTTGTCTGATATTAGTTTAACAGTGTCAATCGATCCAGATTCTTACACAATCCTAATTTATAAGCCTGACATCCATCAAGCTTCGCTTTAGGAACCACGTTTACATATATACATTACATTACTAAGACGCTAAGTATCAGTCAGATCAAATTTTCCCACATAGTATACCACCTGAAACAACTTTGCCCTTTGTTTTTGTCACAAAGACAAATGTATGGGCTTTAAATGCTACGAAAAATACGACAGAATATCCGACAACGGTGGACATGTTTGTTAACTAGACGGACCTAGTTGCTAGGCAAACAGGAACGTGATGGATTCGTCAATTTATATTTGAGGCCGTTTAACACGTGCAACGCTTTACGTGTGGTCGCTGCATTGCGGCAGTCGCGTGTTCTGCCAAAAAGCAATATTTTCATCCCATCTGTCCAATGTTTGGTCGTGCAGATATTGTCATCGTTTAATCAAAGCAATCACCTTGGATTATTGCTCAGATGGAGAGCCCTTTATGCAGTCGCGATAAGTAAATGGCACTACTGAAGACCGGTGTGTGCAGACGCTACAGACAAACAACTAGATCGTAGATAGCGTTGTATATGAATGCCTCGCTATATGCAAGTGTATGTTTGTTTTGGTGACTGCTACATGAACGGACGAGGAAGTTAGTTTGTGGCGGTGAAACAGAGAGTCGTCACAAGAAGGTGTTGTCGTGACATATAGCATGATATATTGCATCTAAACACGTGCTTTATTAGTTGTCCATGGTGGTGTTCTGTGTAGAGATAGCCAGTGAAGTTATCAGTGACTGTGCACCACACAGAACAGTTGTTCCTCTTTTCCAGGCGGTGACACTGACGCTTACGTGCCGGGTTTGATTCGCAATGTTGTAATTAGTTACAGCTTATCTTCTTGTTTGCGTCAGTGGACATACAGTGGACATACAGTGGACAAACAGTGGACACACAGTGGACATACAGTGGACATACAGTGGACATACAGATGGAAGTAAGAATTCATTTTGTATCTTCCTGTCGGAGCGCTAAGAAATTGTACAACTTTGTCTGAAGCCAAACTCTTGGAGCAGAAAAAAGATGAGGGAGGAGGCCGAGCAAGTAACTGTACAAAGCGTAAATACATGTCACCATTGGACAGTCATTTCTCGACGTTGTACAGTGTACCACCAGAAGTAAATTCCTGCGAGTCTCTGAAAAAGCTCGCCGTGTGTTGGACCATTTCTAGTCGATGATCCACGTTTATTGCGAGAGACTAAATTGTTAGAATCAGTGGTATTAACCTGAACAATACCAAGGTTAAGTAAAGTGACTATGCTTATCTCCCTGTTACAAACGATACGATGCTTGCTGAAATTTGTGTTTTCTTGCATGAGTATCAGTCGAAGTCAACATAGGACATTTCAATAGACAACCGCACCATAACGTATTCAAGACGCCTTAGGCCTATATGTTAGCGAAGCAGAAACCAAACAGCTGACGATGGTCTAGAACAACATCAATGTTAGTACATATTTGTGGTGGTATATGAGGATGAACCAAAGACGATCTTCTTAAAATAGCAGCAATACGAGCAGACGGAATTAAGACATAGTTATAAACCATCAACGACGACCATCGCCAAGTCACAAGCGGCGCGACCGATGGACACGAACTGGCGGATCAACTCGTCCTACTTCATCGGCTACGACGACGAGCTGGGCTGGGGAAAGCGTTCCTTCTTCAGCTTCTACGGCGAGTTCCAGCGCTCCAGCCGGTGGGTACAGTACCTTATGGGTTTTCCAATTGAAACGCCTGCTAAACGTCAGGCAATTCCACCGTCTGCTCAAAATCACGATTCGTTTTTAATAAAACCTTTACACGTTAATTGTTGTCTTGTCACTGACCTTCTGTGGTGCTTTATTCATATGCTGCGAGTTTGTTTTCGAGAAAATCAACATTGAGGATAACCCCTGTCATGTGTCGGCCAAACGAACCTGATTCTGTGTTCGCATGTCACTCCGCATAATCATCGCAGTTAGTAATTCTGCCTTTTCATTGTTCACGACTATTTTTTCAGGGTGCTAAATTCCTTCAAAGGTGATACCGTGTCAAAATAGCCGACACTTTATTCGTATGACATGAACCCAGAAATAAACTAATGATCTATCAACAGGTGGCTTGCCGTCGTCGAGGTCGTCCTCCTGGCGGCCATGTTTCTCGTTGCTGCACTCGCCAACCTCCTCGTGCTGTGCGGCCTATGCAGGTTTGTAAGAAGCTTTGCGATTGGTTTCTGATTTCGATGGAAAAGAAAAATGGCAGGTGGTTGGTCGGTAGTGACCCACAGCTCAAAATAAATATAAACTAGTACTAATATTGCAGATGGCAACGTTCAAAATACTATTTGTTCCAGACTAAAGCTGCAGCGTTAACAAAAATTGTGGAATTTAGAGGCACATTTGAGATATGTCAACATCTTTGTAGAAACTAGATGCAATGAATCGTTTATCTCCTTAAAATTATATGGTCATATTTGCATGCCTTTCCCTTTTCTTTTTTTTTCCACTTGCTGTCCACAGAACTACAACATATAGTATAGGTTAATAAGTGGACTTAATGTGTAATGTTAATTTGTACAGGTTGTATATATAAAGTGCTCGTTCTCTCAAATTACGATATATAATTGAAGCAATCAGTCTGGTCACTTTGTCAATCCTAGGAGCGAAGATACTGTTTAAAGGAATAACATTAAACTATATGCGAAGGTGGGTCACAGTTAATATGTAGATTGTAAATAATACGGATTAGTTATGCAATTATAACACTCTTAATAAGTTTTTTGATTTGTTCTTGTCTTACCGCGAATTGATTATGATGATCGATATAAGTCTGACTTTTTCACGTGTTACATTTATTTAGACTAAAATATTGTCACAATGTGAATAAAAAACCGTGGCATACAAACTGTTGTTATGTATTTGATATCCATATCTGATGCTTTAACTTTCACATGGGCGGCGCTGCTGGGTAGAAATGTCCGTACGAAGCCGCCGACCGTGTGCTACGTCACCAACCTCGTTGTTTCCGGCCTCTTCCACGTCAGCGGGATCCCACTTATCGCAGCGACGAGACTTTCCGAGACTTGGCTGTTCGGCGTCGCAGCATGTCGGTACGTCATCACAGACAAAGACACGTATAATTCTTTCAGAAAAAAAAACTATGTGCAAACACGGCAAATTGAGATGTGAGAATCAGATAAATGAAGTATTACTTGCAAAATCCTTCTGTTCTGAGGTGCACAGTTATTTTAGTGTTATCTCTAAAGCGACATAAATTGTATTGTATATTTTAGTACCAACTTGCTCCAAAGTTGACATCTAAATGATTATGTTTATGCATGTGCATTATGATGTGCCAATTTTTTTTTTAGAAAATATATGATCTCACTCCCTGAAACGTTTCTTTTGACGAAGTTATTCCTTTTTTAATTTTATCTCATTTGGAGGTTACATATTTAAAAATTCCCCGACTTTTATTATAGCAGAGAAATGTTCGCAATTTATCGCGGAGGCCTGTGCTGATATCAATATCGAAATCACAGTCCATTTATTATTTCCTTTGTTAAACTTAGGCTTGTGGAACCTCCAAATGACCTCCAAATAATCTCACATTTCCCAGAACGCATTATTTTCATAAAGAGAAACGTTGTAGGAGAACTTACATTAAAAAATGGGAGACATCCTATTAAGCAAGTATATTGTGCATATATACATGCATATACAGTATATTTGACTTTATTCGTGTGACTCATTTACAGTTAGCCATTCCCTCCAATATTTATCGCTGAATTCCTTGTCTGATGATGTGACCAAAAACGGCTTTATTACGTTTTGGCACATCATCCCAAACCATGACCACAGTAGAAACCACGGTATAATTTATGAAACTGACCACTTGCTGTCCACAAACTGTTGATCCGACACATCAGTCTAAACCACGACTACAGTAGAAACCACAGTATAATTTATGACACTGACCACTTGCTGTCCACAAACTGCTGATCCGGCACATCAGCCTAAACCATGACCACAGTAGAAACCACAGTATAATTTATGACACTGACCACTTGCTGTCCACAAACACAAACTGCTGATCCGGAACATTAGCCTAAACCATGACCACAGTAGAAACCACAGTATAATTTATGACACTGACCACTTGCTGTCCACAAACACAAACTGCTGATCCGGCACATCAGCCTAAACCATGACCACAGTAGAAACCACAGTATAATTTATGACACTGACCACTTGCTGTCCACAGACTGCTGATCCTCTCGCAGCATACCACGGCAGTCGTGTGCATCTGGACAATGGCCTGCATTAGTGTTGACCGCTACAGGCACGTGACCGGTGGGGTCAACGACGCGCGGGAGAAATGTCCACGTACAACGAAGCTGGTCATCCTTTTGCTCTGGACAGCCGCCGTCCTCGGCAGGTTTGTAGATCTCGTTCGTGTCCCTCCACATACACTGGCCGTCTGAGACATGTGCGGTGATTTGACGCTTTTTTCAAGCACGCGCGTCTTAAAGGGAAGGTACAACGAGTTTCATTGGTTGACTGACACGGAGCTAATTAAGGCTTTCATATAATTAAGATGCCACAATTCTCTTAATGTTTCGAATTCTAGTTTCACCAAACTTAACTATTTATAAATTCGTGTTTTAATCTTTATTGCTGTAGTATAGTTATACAATCAGAAATTGTAGAAAACGGGAGTTTGATTCACAAATACATAATTCTAAGTAAAACGTTACAGTTCACATTCAAATGCGGTGTTCTTAAGACAAGAAAGATCATGATTACGGTGTTTATATTATGTTTTAACGTTTTTTTAGTGTAACTTCAAGATGGTAGCATTCGTCAAACATTAACAATGTTTTAGTTGTACAGAAATTCGGTTATTATAATGAATGTTTAACATTTGAATGCACAAAATACAGCCATTAAATGTTTAGTTCATTTGCATTTGAATGCATCCTAAATATTTGGATGTTGAAATGCCCAGGAAAATGCATTTAAAATACAGACGTACTGGAATAATAATTATTATTATTGTTATATTATGCACCTTATATAGAGTTGTATTGCTTCAAAACCCGCACATTATGTACTGCGTATAGTTCTATGATTTTTATTCATAACGAGTACACTCTGCATTACAATTATTTTATAAAAAAAATAAATTCAAATGCACTTACAAATGCATAACCAAAACAATTGCATTTGCAGTGGAATGTGAACCCAATACATTTGCATGCGATCCTCGAAATGGCATTTGAATTTGCACATGAATAAATTGCTTCTTGCATTCAAATGCGTTGTCATGTACTTGGCATGTACTTGTCATGTACTTTTCATGTACTTGTCATGTACTTGTCACTGCTTGCTGCACCCAATAACGACAATTGGTTTGGGCAACCATTAACATTGGTTTGGGCAACCATTGCATGGAAGCAAGCTCATTATTGGCGACGGAGCAATGTGTTTATGTAGCTTTAGAGGCCTATGTCGCACTATCTATGTACTAACTATGCGTAAGAAAAACGGTCGGCACCGCTTATAGTTATGGTGTATGCATACATTCGATCGCTTGCAAGTTGAATACATTAAACAGTATGGGCTGTTGTTGGATTAATGTTGTTTTTAACTGTTTAATGACGTTATTAACTTAGTTGTCTGTTCATTTTCAGCCTACCGCTATCGATGTTCTTTTTCGTGAAGCGGTTTCCACTAGATGGCGACACCGTTGAAATCTGCACGCTCATCTGGCCTGCGACGCGACTGCGTGTGTCGTATCTGTTCACAATACCATCTGTGCTCTTATTGTTTGTTCTCCCCCTGGTGGTGATAGTCTTCAACTACTGGCGCATACTGCGTATTCTACTTGGCAGTCGGCGCAGGGTCGGGGGAGCCCATGTGACGTCCTCTGACACCCCGCAGTGTATCCGCTCCGCCATCTTGAAATCGTGGAGTGACCGGAAGTCGCTCAGACTTGTGCGCATACTCGTCGTGCTGGTTGTAGTTTTCTTCGTCACGTTTCTGCCGATCGTCGTGTGCTTCTGCCTAATCCTGCGCGACGGTGTCACGGGGCAGAAATCGATGACGTCGCAGTTGTTTCTCGCTGGCACGTGTTTCTCGTTCGCCGGCTCGTGCGTCAACCCCTTCATCTACGGGGCGGCGACGGATGGATACTCCGGTTGCATGGCATCATTCCGCGAGCGCTATCGGCGCCGGTGGCAGGCAAACCGAAGACGGGTTCAGCCTAACGTGTTCGCACTACGGGTGAACTATCCAAACGCGTGTGTCAATGCAAAAGAAGCAACACCCGAATAGACCTGGCAGACAGTGGGCCTATGTAGCTGCCCAGCTGTTTGGTGACCTCCCAACATTGTCGACAGTGCTAAGAAGACGACGACTGCAAGTCTCCAGGCTCGTGCTTTGGCAGCCTTGTAGTGGTACAGCTGGGCGGGACAGGGCAGCCTTGTAGTGGTACAACTGGGCGGGACAGGGCAGCCTTGTAATGGTACAGCTGGGCGGGACAGGACAGCCTTGTAGTGGTACAGCTGGGCGGGATAGGACAGCCTTGTAGTGGTACAGTTGGGCGGGACAGGGCAGCCTTCTAGTGGTACAGCTGGGCGGGACAGGGCAGCCTTGTAGTGGTACAGCTTGGCGGGATAGGACAGCCATGTAGTGGTACAGCTGGGCGGGACAGGGCAGCCTTGTAGTGGTACAGCTGGGCGAGACAGGGCAGCCTTGACGTACCCTGATCTGCTCGCAAGAGACGTAGGCCTTGAGCCAGCTGAGGTCTCCTCACTGATGCATAGCAAGAGAGTTTGGAAAGATGATGGTGGTGGTGGTTGAGGTGGTGGTGATGATGATGATTATGATGGTGATGATGATGGTGATGCTGCTATTGATGGTGGTGGTGGTGTTGACGATGCTGATTATAATTATTATTATTGTGATTATGGTGATGATGACGATGACGACGATGGTGACTGTGACGGTGACAATTATGATGATGATGACGATGATGATGATGATGACATAATTGTAACTGTCATAAGGGACGCACATAGGACCGGCAAGTGGGGTGACAGGGGTGCGGCTCAGGGAGCATGTCGAATGGTTATATGACATTCATTTTAATGACGGGTAGACGCAATATGCTTACTGTTGTTGCATGAATGTGACATTCGTGTGTGTATGTCAAGACGGCGCGAAAGTCGTAGTAAATATTGTTATGTAAATACATATGCTTAGCCGTGCTGCGCTAGAATACTGAATAAGCTTTATTTTAAATAATTTTCGCTTTTGTGTGTAGGTTTATTAAAATAGTTGCACGAAGTATAACACATTTAATTTAGATTAACTTTGCGATCGACAAATTCTGACAATTTGGACATTTGAATTATACGAAACCAGAACTAGCTGCGAATCAGTTAACCAATGAAAATCGTTGTAGAGGAAGGTAGGGCATGTCCGCACCTCTAAGGTATAATGCGCCCTAACTAATGAACTATTTATGCCAAAAGGGTATACTTTAGCCTCAATGACTAGTGTGTGTAGTAGTTGGTATGTAACTGTAAATAAAATGAATGCTTCCTATAACGGGAACATAGACAATCTTTGCTTATCCGTGACTCGACAAGTTACTGAATTACTGAGCAGATATTTAGGAGGGAATCACGGGTACCATATCTATAGTCTTAGCCCTCTAGAAGAAGTAGCGTGTCACACACACACACGCACACACACGCACGCACGCACGCACACACGCACGCACAGGCCAAATTCGTGACGATTAATTTATGCACTAATGTACCATAAATTATACCAACATTCAACATGAAAACGAAATACATAGACACTTAGTAACATCAATCATGTAGGCCCCAAATGGTATTTACATATAATACGTAACGTACACTTTACTGACATATTATGCAATCTAACAAATACTGCTGCATAATTATACTATTTAAATGCCTCAGGCAGTCACCCACTGCGTGTAACTATGTGACTGCTGGCTTGTATTTACAATCGCACTGTATCGGTGGAGGTCAGTCCGCGCCGCCACCACACAACAGTAATACAATTTACGCCATAAAGCCCCTGTGTACACTACTGAATATTCAGTTATGAGGAAAAACCTTAAAGCAAAACTTCGTGTACCAATCTGGAGCAGGGAAAAGTATCAAGCAATAAGTGCATCATCTCTGTACAACTGGTGATTTACAATGATCTAACACATTAAAATGCCATACAAACCTGTGGTACAGCCTCAACAGGGTTACTTAATAATGTTTTAAGCCAATTGTGACTGACTAGTTTATCCTTTGGTAAATGGAGGAGGGTGGGTTTAAAAACCACCTCGAAACAATCATTATAAACAAACGTAAACAATTAACCGTCATACAAAACACACCTAGAATTAACTCCAACAAGTAGTAATAACAAGCAACAAGTAGTAATAACAAGCAACAAGTAGTAATAACAAACAACAAGTAGTAATAACAAGCAACAAGTAGTAATAACAAACAACAAGTAATAATAACAAACAACAAGTAGTAATAACAAACAACAAGTAGTAACAACAAGCAACAAGTAGTAATAACAAGCAACAAGTAGTAATAACAAGCAACAAGTAGTAATAACAAACAACAAGTAGTAATAACAAACAACAAGTAGTAATAACAAACAACAAGTAGTAATAACAAACAACAAGTAGTAATAACAAACAACAAATAGTAATAACAAACAACAATTAGTAATAACAAGCAACAAGTAACAATCGTAATTTTGAGGATATGGTTAAATAAAAATTTCACGTGAATCGCAATCGACATTGAAAACCAGTGAGACCTAATTGAACTCTGCAGGTTCTTTGTATAGTGTCAACTTATTGCGTAACAATCCGGCAAGTAATCCGGCAAGTAATCCGGCACGTAATCCGGCAAGTAATCCGGCAAGTGATCCGACCATTCTCTCGTAACCACTGTTTGCACAATTAACCCTACTGCGCTGCTGCGCGATACATTGTATCTACGTAGCTAAACTACGCCTTGTCACAGGCTTATCCTAATAACGCACATATTTCCTGCGCTGTCATTCCACATAAAGACATATGTTAACACACACACACACACACACACACACACACACACACACACACACACACACACACACACACACACACACACACACACACACACACACACACACACACACACACACACACACACACACACACACACACACACACACACACACACACACACACACACACACACACACACACACACACACACACACACACACACACACACACACACACACACACACACACACACACACACACACACACACACACACACACACACACACACACACACACACACACACACACACACACACACACACACACACACACACACACACACACACACACACACACACACACACACACACACACACACACACACACACACACACACACACACACACACACACACACACACACACACACACACACACACACACACACACACACACACACACACACACACACACACACACACACACACACACACACACACACACACACACACACACACACACACACACACACACACACACACACACACACACACACACACACACACACACACACACACACACACACACACACACACACACACACACACACACACACACACACACACACACACACACACACACACACACACACACACACACACACACACACACACACACACACACACACACACACACACACACACACACACACACACACACACACACACACACACACACACACACACACACGTATATATATATATATATATATATATATATATATATATATATATATATATATATATATATATATATATATATATATATACACCAGACTGATATAGTTAGTCCGTAACACCAGTGACAAAATTGAGATGACGTCGTGACTAACAGAACCTTGAAATTAGACGAATCTGCAGGATAAAGCTTTGTCCACTCAGTTTGTCTTCTTCAGTATGTATTCTTCTGACAGCCACAACAGTATATTTTCTTACTGTGACGTGTCTGCCGAAATTCTAGCATCGAAAGGGTGCGCTATTTTGGGAATTACTCATACAATATTGGCTACTGTCATTATTTTTTGCTAAGTGTATTTTAGGAAAGTACCAACGAAACAGCCAGCCTACGCATGCACACCGAAGATAGCTTTCACTCGCCTGTGGCTGCGCTTCGGCCCCTTTAGTGTTGCCATGGCAACAGCCTGGAGCGTATTTCTAGGGGTCTATGTTTACTTACAAACGTGACACGGAAAGAAACTGCGCAGTGCTTAGTAGGCGAAATGTAAGTAAAGTCGTGGACCGTTTCAGTGTCAGTGTTCGGTATTATCGGGTAACACTAGCGTATCGTGTGTGGTTTATCGACACCACTTGTCCGTTCGCTGATCTGACTCGACGTTCGTGTAAACTCTACGATTAAAACACTCAAGAGGTAGGCTTCTTCATACGATCGCACAACCGATCATACCGTCACCTGCACTGGGGTCATAACACAACGCGTAGGCTCCAATGGTAACCTAAGATTATCTTGAATCGATACATGACCCGGTACGCGGAGGCTGCATTGTTGTAGCTGTTGTTGGTGTTGTTTTGTTGTTGTAGCTGTTGTTGCTAGGTTTATGTGGCACCGACGCTGCAGATACCTACGATCTATACAGTGTGTTTCGTAGCCAGATGTGGACCGATGTTCGTACGCATATAAATTAGGGTGCAACTGTGCAGTTGCGAACGCGCTTGCTTGCTGGCGCGCACACATACACACATCCAAACATTCGCGCACGCACGCACGCACGCACACACGCGCGCTCGCACACATAAACACGCATGCATTATTCAAACTAATCGAGTATACGTGCGTGCACACGTGTTCAGAATATTGGCGTATGCCACGAAGAATGACTGGGTCCCAAACCCCCCTTTCTTTCTTTCTATCTTTCTTTCTTTATTTCTCTTCGTTCCCCGTCTACATAGCTGGGACATCGGTATTACGTTTGGCTACGAGTGTAACCTGCGTCTCTGCCACTTTCATAATCATTATTATTATAATTGATTACAGCCTCCCTCACGTCAGTCTATGACACTCTAGCACGTGTTGTTAACACGTCTTTAGCAAGCAGATAAGCGCACCATAGGCTATCCAGTGGCTTCACCGTCACCATTGAATCTTAATTGTAGTCATCGTCGTCATTATCGTGATTATTTCCTGTTTCAGACGAGTCTGTCAACATGAGCCGGTAAGCTATATTTGCGCAGTTGTAATATGAATGTAATAGTCATATTTTAATAACGATGGAGGGATATAATAATAAATGCAGAAAACATGTGAAGAAGCAGGCAACGCAGTCACAATAGTATTTATAAACCTTAATGTACTGTGCAATTAATGTTTGGCTGCCACTATATTAAAAATGGGGTGGTACTTTTTATTTGTTTTTACTGTCAAACGATACTTGATGGGTGTATACACGGAGGGGAGACTTAAAACGTTTCTTTCAATATAGAACGCCATTGGTGGAGGCAGCTACGAGAAATGATCGTCAACTTCTGGAGCGCGTTCTCTCTGGTGATCTCGGGCCTCCACAGCAGACTGACCTGGACGAGGCGTTGCTAGGGGCTGCGTGTCATGGCAACGCCGACTGCGTGTCGCGACTACTAACAGAGGGCGCCGACGTCGACTGTGAAGACTTTGACGGGGACACACCCTTGATGCTAAGTGCTGCCAACAACCACAGAGGTACGGTAAAGACACTTTACACGAACGATTACTTTTCCAATTGTTCAGCCGACGGATTATCGCTTTTTAACGCGGTGCAAGAATCGGTCGTGTAAACCCCTGCGATACATCAACGAGGCCAATTTGTGGTTATACTTGTGTTGGCGGAATTACAACTGGGCCCAATGTCGCCGACAGTTGGCAGCGATATTGAAGCAGTGCAAATCAGCAACCAACAGCAGGAGCACCCGTCTTGACCTTTCACCAAAGTTCAAGTAGGGAGTGGCGTGAGTCCATATATTATCTCGCATACATAATTGTATATATCATGTGACATGGTGTCTACTACTGAACATCTCGGTTCAGCTCTTCGTACATTATCTTGATATATGACAGGGTGCCATATGTTCTGTCACTGACTTGCTGCCGTTGTTGTTACCCTGTTACTGTGTTGTCGACCTGGTTATGTCTCGGGGTAGTCGTTCACACCCAGTGGCGATGTACTAACCGTCAACGTCATCATGCGACAAAGACCAGAAATCGAATGGTGAAAATGTCTTGCTCGTTTCTGCCAAAAATCATTGTTTAATTGTGACGCTGCCATTGTATTTACTAACACAATTGAGTTTAATGACAGGATTCCGTCTCATTGCAGAAGTAATCAGCGTTCTACTCGAGAGGGGCTGTGACGTCGACTTGACGAGTGGTCGCGGTCGCACGGCGCTACACATGGCGGTGTGGGCGGGCCATGTCAGCGTCGTCCTCCGCCTTCTCTCGGCGGGCTGCTCCACCGATGTGCCGGAGCAGTACGACGACACCGCCCTGATGCTGGGTACAGTACACTATTGTCCCAATGAAACCAATGCTAAAAGTCAGTCAGGCAAATACCACCGATTACAATTCGGGTTTTATCAAAACCGTCCACTTTGTTGTCCTGCCACCGACCTTCAGTAGCGTTTTCGTCGAATCTTACCATTTTGTTTTCGAGAAAAGCAACATGAAAGATGTGTCCCATCAGTTGTCGTCCAAACCAACCAGATTATGTCTTCGTGCACCAGGGATCCTTCCGTCACTGACACCAGGGTTCCTTCCATCACTAACATGTGCACATGCTGCCTACCAGCAACTAGAAATGTTAATCTAGGCACGGGACAAATATCCTGAAATATGATCATATCTGTTCAAAAATAATATTCCAGCCATCACAAATGTGCCGTCTCAAAATAACCTGCACTTCATTCGTATGACATGAGCCAGGAAGTTAATTAATTATATGATCCCCTTTTAGCGGCGCGAAGTGGCTTCGTTGACATCACGGCTGCGCTGCTGCGCGCCGGATGTGACGTAACGGCGAGGAACGACGAGCTCGACACGGCGCTGCATTACGCCGCGCGCCACGGACATGCGCAGTGCGTGCGGATGTTGTTGGACCGTGACGTCAGCGGCGACCTAGACCCGATCAACATGTGGAGGCGGACGCCGTTGCTTTGTGCGGCCACCCACGGGCGGGACGCCGCCGCCGTTATGCTCGTTGAAGCCGGGGCCGACGTGACGGTCGTCGACAGGTAGGTTGGAGATTTGTATGTTGTGGTTGAACATCTAAGTCCAAATTATAGCATTTTGTTTAGTGTCTTTAACCCAAATCAGTCATTTTTGTATACATCGATGAAGTAGGCCTAAATATACTTCATTCCATGTTTTCACATTGTAGCAATGGTTGGATGTTCCCAATGCTGCAGTGACACATGTGGCCAATGTAATATTTCAAAACAATACTTTTTTGAGATCCGCCACTTCCTTGTCACGCTTCGCAACGCTGGCCTGTACACACCACTAAAACTACGTTCGTTTTGAGAAAGACCCCCTCCCAACAACCCCTATTATCCATACATGTTCATATTTGTCTGCTATTAGCGTCACCCTGAATCTGGTAACAGCTTGTTCTATCTCAGTGGACAAGGTTTATTTACAGAGATTGCCAATTAAGGGCACCTGCCTGACCTTGTTTATCCAAGCCTAATGTACAGCCCACAAGTTTCCCAAATGAAATAGGTCACTGGTCACCTGTACAATGCTGTTACATGTGGCTGTAGGTTTTGACCTTTGTAGTAATTAAAATGTTCACCCATTGAGAATACATGATGGTGATTAGGATGTTGAAGACTCAAAGTTTACAGTAAATTTGATGAAATATCAATGATACTGATATAAATAGTGGAAACTCAGATTCACGTCCAAACTGTGCAGGGCTGTCCAAAATGTCTGGTTAACAACAACTCGGGAGTGGTGAGACAGCAGAAAGTACATATCAAATGACTGAATGCCATTTTTAAAGTTTTTTTTATAGCAAACCTAAAAAACGTTTTAAAAAATGGCATGATATGTTATGATTAAAAAAATAACTATTGTTCATTCAATGCATATATATATATATATATATATATATATATACTTATAAATATATATATATATATATATATATATATATATATATATATATATATATTTATATATATATATATATATATATATATATATATATATATATATATATATATATATATATATATATATATATATATATATATATATATCATCATGTCTGATTAAATAGGACTGTGCACACGTGACAAATAAAACTGTGTTAAAACTAATTGGATTTGAATTTTCCGTAGCCTAGGATTTAAAAGTTGGAATTAGTATCGATAATTTGGAATTGGAATTGATTTTTGCAAGGTGGAATTGGAATCGGAATAGATTTTTTGGAATTGACTGGATATGGAATTGAAATTGACAAAACGGAATTGACCCGATGTCTGGACACCAGTGCTCTTTGGGGAGTGCAGTGAATGTCTACGTCCTCCTCACCAAGCCACTCCAATGTCTACGTCCTCCTCACCAAGCCACTTCAATGTCTACGTCCTCCTCACCAAGCCACTCCAATTCAAAGTCATCCGTGTACGTTTTCCCAGGGGTTGAGAAGCGACAAACAGGTATTTTGCAGGTATTTTCCGGCACACAGAGTTTGCAGACATTTCGCGCGCCACTCCAGACTTTATCCCAGATCGCATGGTAGAGTCAGCATTCCTTTGCTCTTGGAATTCAGTTGACATATATCCCAAAACTAGCATAGCAATCACTGCTATAAGTCTGACATTGACAGCCAGACGAACACAAAACACTTTTTAATAAATAACTTAACGATCGCCAACACACCTCCTCCATTTAACGCTCCGTGGCGATTACCCAGACACCACACTCACCTGAACGTGACGTACTTTATGGATGGACCCTAATAGTAATATTATCCAATGACTGACTCATTCAGGCGCAACATCAATACCAATTAAATGTACAAAGTTTGATCGTTTTTATCGTATAATCATGCTGTAGAGAATATACTATATTCTAACATATAGTGGACACAAGCCATTCTCGTTTCGATGCGATAGTTGAGATAATGCACTTCCGGCCCCCAAGTTGTGCACACCATAACACGCTAACTAAACATATGTCCTTATAAAGTAAACCTTTTGTATTAGTATTATCATATTTTATTAAAAAACATAAGTAAATGCGCTATTGTTTGTTCTCTCTGTTTTAATTCGATATGTGTTTATGTGTGAAATGCTACAGCGGGCAGCGGGTCGTTGGGTGCCGGAAGTAAGCATTTACGGACACATTGGCATAACATTAACGACACTTGTGTCCCTTGTTGACAGCACATATGTGTTTAAATTATTCTCAACGTTGTAAAATAACTTGACAGTTATCTGTTTATGGATATTTAAGCATTCAAATGAAATAGAAAATTGTCAATTGATATGAAAAAATCGCGGTTCACTAAAACACATTTGGGCGGTCAAGATTTAACAGGGCAAAAACCCAGATGGCAAGTAGACAAGGAAGCCATTGGCTTATCGAGAGGCCAACATTTTTTATATACGTTTAACCCGCCCTCCTGAGATATGTGTCAATACTAATGTCACCTCATGTCCTCTAGTTCTATTATCTTTCTTGAGTGACAAAAAACATTTCTAGCAACATTTTCATACCCATTCAATGTCTCAATAACTTCAATTTGATCTCCTCTTAACCTCCTTGTCGCTATGATGGTTAAACCACATTCTTTTAGGCGTTCTTCATAACAAAGGTCTGTATTCGTTCTTGCGTATCTATATCCTTCTTACGATATGGTCTCCAAGCTTGTATATAGTATTATAAATGAGGCCTAACTGTTGCTTTATACAGAGGTATAATTAGTTCTTTTTCCTTGTATCCTAATAAACCCAAGAATCTCTTTACTCTTTGAAGCTGCAATACGGTATTTCCCATTTTATGGTTTACATCCAAGTTCACGTATCATGTGTATAGGCATTTACATTTAATGACAAGTTGAACACTCTTGCAAGTAGTTTTGGCGGAATTCCGTCCACTTGTTTACTGCTGACATATGAAAACTATTGCTGTATTTTTTTTACATTCAAATTATTGCTCATAGCTTCTGTTATTCTAATTTCAGTCATAGCTGCATTAAGTGCCTCTTTGTAATTTGTGTAATCTTCATCGTTTCTGGTTCGCCAATGAACCCTCCACCTAGTTTGCGTGTATACTATTTGTCTAATAGCTTCTTTTGAAAAAAAGTTCTTTCTTTGCGTTCTTTTTACAAGGGAACACATTGATCAATGATTCTCTCAATTTCATATTTTAGACTGTTCCAACATTCAATTGCTGTCTTATTCCTCATCATGTCATTCCAATCTAGCTTTGCTAAGTATCTTTAAATTTTTATATTTACCTTTGTGGAAGTTCTCCTGTATTTATTTTTACTTTCTGATTTTACTGAGATATCAAAATGTATTTAATTATGATCACTGTTACCCAATGGGTCATGTATTTTGACATTGTCCACTAATTCATTTTGTGAAAACAAAACTATATATAATACATTTTCGTCCCTGATTTGTTGTAGTACGTGTTGAGTAAAGAAGCTCTCTGTATTAAAAATAGGTCGGTCCTCACCCCCTGAGCTCTCTAGAGATTTCCATTGTATTTGTCCGTGGCTAAGATCTCCCATAATGCACCCCCCTTTACTCACTTCCTGTATAGTTTTTTGTATTAGTGCCTTATCCTCTTCATTCATGGCTGGACGTCGGTAAACTAATCCATTAGCTAAAGTTGAATTTCCTGTAACTATGGCACCAAACAGCTTCATCGCAATCTGCTTCCCTTTCTAATTTGATTTCGTAAGCCTGCATATATTCTTTAATATATAAAATAACTCCCCCTCCCCTTCTTCCTATTCGATCTCTCCTAAACATTACGTATCCTGTCAATCCTAATTCAGCATATGTTATGTCTATGTTGGCCCATGATTCGGTTATACCAATTATGTTTGGGTCAATATCTTCTAGCATAATGTTTAATTCGTTTTTCTTATTTTCTGTGCTGTTTGCATTTAAACACACGCATTCATAACCAGCATCATATTTTCCGGATATTTTATTATTGATTTGTGTGTACAAGTGGCCTCTTGTCCTGGTTGAGGCACGTCTAGGTAACCCTCCTGCGCTTCTAGTTTAAACACTGTTTGCTACCAAAAATATTGTTGATGTTACCCACCCCACTGTCTGCTGCTGCTGAGAGTTCATCATCCGCAAACACTGCTGCCCCCTTTCCACTTAGATGAAGCCCATCCCTCATGAACATGTCAGCCCTCCCAACAAAACATCCCCACAAATCGAACTTCCTTTTTCTACATAGCTGTTGAACTAGCGTGTTAATTGCCATTATCCACTGGTAAAATCCCTGACATAAGTATCTGCTCAACCCGTTTCTGCTAAACTGTTCTAACTAACTTCCTGTTTTTCCTAACTATGGCTGTTGTACCCTTTCTCTCTACGTTGTTAAACCCTACGTGTACTAAAATAGATCCTCCCTTCCCAGGATCTATGATTTTTTCACCCTCTCTGTGATAGCCTCTATTTTTGCCCCTGGAATACAAACTACCACGTTGTCTCCTTGCGTAGCGCTCTCTCAGTCTTCCCAGCTATCGAATTCCCCACAAACAACCTCGCTCTCCTCACCCCTCTATCACTACCAGAGTAGCTCTTGCGTCGAATCCCTCCCGTCACTTGGCTATCTTGCGCTCCTGGCGCCTTCCTTCCCTTTGCTCCCGTCGCCTTCCCACCCGTCTCCCTCGCTCCCGTCGCCTTCCCACAGGTCTTCCTCCGTCCCCTCTCGTCTCCTTCGCTCCCGTCACCTTCCCCCTCCCCCGTCTCCTTCCCTCCCGCCATCTTTGCTCCCGTCTCCTGATGCTACAACATGTATAGTTTATATCATGTAACATGATTATACGATTGAAAAAGGTCGTGATCGTGTCTCGCTGCAGCTCCGGTCGTTCGGCGCTGCACCACGCGGCCATCCACAGCCTCCCCCGCTGTCTGCGCCTGCTGCTCGCCCGGGGAGTCTGTCCCGACGTCGCCGACGCTGACGGGAACACGCCGCTCGTTCTAGCCGTCGTCCATAACAGAGTCGACGCAGTCGCCATGCTGCTACGTTACGGATGTCACGTAGACATCGTCGGACACTGTACCGTCGGTGATCAGTACGTGTGGCGCAGGTTAGGCGCACTTTCAGTTTTACATTCATGTAATTCAATAATTATTAACTTCTCAACACCCAAGCGAAAAATAAACCTAACCCTAATCTAACCGTAATCAACCCTACAGTACAAGAGCACTTTTTATATTCATATGTTCCGGTCAACCAAAAAAACAATTTCTACTTCCTTTGTCCTAAATTGTAATCGAACCTTTCTATATTAGCACATACATATTTTCTGTGCAATCTCACCTCTTTCCTTTCCGTTAGAACTGGTACTCTGCATGCAATTTATGTATTTATATACGTACGCATACATATACACACATGTACGTTCGTACATTCATACATACTTACATAAATACATATATACACACGCACGCACGCACGCATGCACGCACTCACACACGCGCGCGCGCGTGCACACACACACCTTGTACCTGTCTCTACGTTGTAGCCCATTGGTAGTCGCCATCGAACTCGGTCACTATCCCATCGCCGCGATGTTGGTGCAAGCCGGCAGTAACGTCAACGATCTAAACGGTGTCCTATTTCCGGAACGCACCGAACATGCGCAGACGCGGAAGTGGTTGAAGTGCATTGTGGGAGTGCCGCGCGCGCTCACGGACATTTGTCGCATCGTCGTACGGAGGACACTCGGCTACGACACGACAGGAAGGGTCAGCCACCTCCCGCTACCGCACAGTCTGCGGGAGTTCCTCGCCTTCGGTGACGCCACGCTGGGGTGAGGCGACACACAGACGTGTTCCCGCGTATCCCTGTGTTCATTCGTCGACCATGGCGTTCCCCGTGAAACCATAATGCAGCGTAAAACCACTTGCTTGAACGGATACCATCATCGTTCCACCGTGCCTTTCGCTCCAAATGCTGGTCTAGCCTCTCACACCAGACACACACACAGGCCGCAGCAATCCACTTGTCTTCCTCGACTACGGCCGATGATGATATGAGCCGACAGAAACAAGTGTGTAACAAACACTGACTAAACGAAATGGACCATGTCTGGTTGGTCCACATTGTTGTTATATGACGTGGATCGCCATCTGTTGGCAGGAATCACTTTGATGTACGGTTTCGAACTTCAATGTATACAGTTTTGGAAACTCCAAAGTCGGCTAACATGATACATGTTATTGGAGAACATGTTCTTCCCATGCTAAGCATGACCTCCTTAACCTCCTTGACCTCATTGACCTCCTTGACCTCATTGACCTCCTTGCATCGCTGCTTATCTACATTTAACAACATTGCCACCCTTTAGCTACAAGCACCAGATGACATGTGGGCAAGGAAACCATTGGCTTATTGAGTGTTCAATCCTATGTATTGTTCAACCCTGTCAGACATCTGTCAGTACAGTTGATAAAGCTTGTAAATTTACATATGTAAATTTATTGTTTATATCAGCAAGTTTTTATGTTGGTAATTTTTATTGTTTTATTTTAACCGTGCAGGACTCGGTCATAGAACTGTGTGATGAGATTCTATACTTTTACGATCTCTACGTATGCTCGACGGAATTTGTATGACCATTTATGCCACTTCCTAAGCGGCACTATGGTGTCATGTGACAATGGGTTCCAGGAAGATCGCCGGAAGGTTGGATCCCCCGTCTCTGTTCATCGGTGGATGCCTATATGCGTTATGTGATATAGTCGAGTACCAACTGACATGCACATATTAAAAGATCAATTATATCTAATTTGTAATCAATTCAGAACAACGATAGCATGATTTGGACTTAGAATTTGGTTGTTTCTGAGAGCATTGTGATGTGGTCACAATATGTTGGGATTTATGTGTGTCTATTGCCATGTCTAGTCTACAAAACATTTAGCATGTTGCAAACAACGACAAAAGTGGCATTAAACATAATTACCTCTCAAGAAACGTAGTGTTCGATCTGTATATTTCAACTGCATTAAATGTCTCCTAACAAATACTAGTATATTTTACGTATACAACTGATCAAGTATTAACTACGTGCACACGTGAATCTTTACAAATGCAGTCAAACTCTACCAGAGGGCCAGTAACACACATTTTGCATAAAGATACAACATCCGACCGTTTTTATCATAACAGTATATAGCTAGATATCTATTTTAACTTTAACGCCCACATTTTCCATTAATTTGACTGGTTTCTGTGTTTATTTTAAATGTGTCAACTTGAATGTCGTGCCGATTTTGCACACTGAACAGCAAGGTCTATTTTCATAAACTTTCTTTATATTACAGTAGATCCCCCGAGAATACACTCTACACGAGGAATAACGTGTTGAACAAGCAGTTTTCCAGTTATTAAAAGGCAGCAGTATTAAAAGTTACGCTAAAAATTAAAAACAAAATAAAAAACGATAATCAACGTAAAAAGCTAAGAACTGATATAAGTGATATATTTGATGATTATATGTGGTGCCCCATCCACCCCTTCAGTGAAAACCTTAATATTAAGGTAGTGATGTAGCTGATGGGCATTTACAGGTTCACTCTTCCAGGGTCGGATTGATGATGGGAAGAAGGAGTGTAGGTGTGTGTTAGTTCGATAGTTGGGGGGTTTGGAGCTTAGTTTGATGTCCTCTAGAGCTGCGGTTCACATCGACAAGTCCGTTTATGATTTTGTGCATCATGCTGATTCTGTCTGTCTGTTCTCCTGGACTGCAGGTCCTCAAGTTGGAGCTGTGCAACCAATGCAGAGGCACTAGAGGTAGAGGTGAAGTCGTGAAGGATGTGGGGAGCTGAGCGTCGTTGCACCATCTCCAGTGAAGATTTAAGATGTTGCTGGTGGGGATCACACACCACTGGTGGGGATCACACACCACTGGTGGGATCACACACCACTGGTGGGGATCACACACCACTGGTGGGGATCACACACCACTGGTGGGGATCACACACCACTGGTGGGGATCACACACCACTGGTGGGGATCACACACCACTGCTGTGTCTTCTAACACTGGTCATATTAGGCTTTTGTAGCAGTGTGCTTGGACATGTGTTGGGCAGCCCTTGAGGTTTCTGTAGTTGAAGGCGATCACTTTGTTGGCCTTGGCTGCAGTTGCTTGTATATTCTTTCCAAAGTGGAGATTTTCAGTAATCTCAACTCCTAGTTATTGGGGCTTGTTACTTTATCCAGGGTTTGGTCGTGCAGCGTGTAGCTGATGGAGTTGGTGACATTTCGCTTCACTGAAGGCCATCTGCCATCTTCATTCCCAGGATTCGAGTGTTCTGGTGTCATCTTGTAGTTGGGTGAAGTCAGTGGCAGTCTTGACGGTGTTGATCAAAGAAGGCACTTTTCGGAAGTTCTCCATCCTATCTATGCGTCCAGTATATTCTACAACCCACCCTCTCCCCGATGTATTAATCATGATCTTCCTCTGGACCCTGGCAGTGCTCTCATAGGGCAACATGGAAATACTTGAAATATGCCCTGGCAACTACTGCGTTCTTCACCAACTACTAGTGACGTTCTCATTATCATTCAACAATCTCCTAACAAATCATGTGAACCGGACACATTTCCAACAACACTACTGTATTAATCGATTCATATTTCCTATTGCTACTATTATAAACATTTTAATACAGGGCGGAGTTGACAACATAGACAATAGCAGAATCACTGCACTCACTTTATTAGATCTCTCCGCTACTTTCGATACGATTGGTCATTCAGTCCTTTCACAACGCATTCATAGACATTTTGGTATTTCTGGCACGGGTCTTCGGTGGTTCAAATCATATTTTGCAGACAGACACCAAAGCATTAACATATCTGGCACACTATCTTGCCCACAACACATTACATTCGTAGTCCCGCAAGGACCGTCCTTGGACCTATTCTGTTTAGTTTATATGCTACCTCTCTCAGCCAAGTTTTTACTAATCATAATCTCAGTCATCACTTGTATGCTGATGACACACAGGTTTACATATCACTTTCACAATCAAAGGCACAAGAATCTGTTTCGACTTTAAGTGATTGTCTTACTGACATCTTATTTTGTTTCCAGTTAAAATGCTTGGCGGTGATACATTCATATCAGATACCGTTCGTAATCTTTGATAGTGACTTCAACTTTTGCCAGTATATTTCTCAAGTATGCATGTCCCGTTTCCACCATGTACGTGATCTCAAATTCGGCGTCATATATCCACATTTACTGCTAAAACAATGTCAACAGCATTAATTAGTAGCCGCCTTGACTATTGTAATTCACTACTAAATAACGTTGCTAAAAGAGACTTAGCTCAACTCCAACGAGTACAAAATTGTCTGGCACGTGTGGTACTCAGGGCGCCTCGATTTTTGCCATCACTGCCACTACTTATATAGTTATACTGGCTTCCTGTTACTTATCGAATCAATTTTAAACTGTCCACTCTTACATATCGTGCTCTACGAACACAACAACCACCCTACTTGGACAGTCTCCTGCATCTTTCAAATATAAAATGGGCAGCTCAGATCATCCATTTCACAACTTATTGTTCCGAAGACTAAACGTATCTCTGGCAAACGGGCTTTTTCTGCCGCTGCGCCTAGGATCTGGAATTAACTCTCCATCACTCCCCACCACTCCCCATCATTCCCCACCACTCCCCGTCACTTTCCACCACTCCCCACCACTCCCCATCACTCCTCACCACTCCCCATCACTTCCCATCACTCTCCATCATTCCCTAAACATCTGAAACTATAGCTAACTTCCGAAAAAACTCAAGACACTTTTATTCCAAATTGTATTTCCACCACACATCTTCGTTCTGATAATGACTTTTGCGCGTACCTGTTCACGATTATGCTTAAAGATTCTGTTTTGTTGCGCCTCTGAGCTCAGGTTCCTGGGGAAATAGGCGCCATATAAGTTAATTATTATTATTATTAACTTCTAAATGCTGGTTCAGGTATCAAACGTGCGTGTGCGACCGACGTTTCCGACGTGACGTCATACAAATGAGTATTGCCTAGTCCCCCATGCTGGCGTATCGCGGCGCAAAGAATAAATACGGGAAAAGTCACTGGACGTAGTTATTAAAGTCAAATTGTCTGCAACTCGGAAAATAGTATCCGACCAGCGATAGCGAAATGGTTGCATAGGCCTACGGAGTCTCCGTCATAGGCCTACGGAGTCTTCGTCATAGGCCTACGGAGTCTCCGCCATAGGCCTACGGAGTCTCCGTCGATTTGACAAAGCCAAATAATCTCCGTCCCAGAGATGGAAATCTCCGTCGTTTGATGGTCATCGGACAATTAAATGGGAAGAAATTTGTTTACAATTTTCCGTTTATTATTCGTGTATCGTACTTATCTGCTATTGTTATCGCGGACTGCTGCAAGTCGCACAAAGAGATCACAATAAGCTGTATGGTACGATAAGCTGTACGGTACGATAAGGCAGACTCACCAAATTGAACATTTTCAGAACGACGGTAGAGTGTCGGATTGTCAGGCAAGAACAAGGGGACCTGGGTTCGAATCCACCTGCTGTCGTTTCGAAACTTGGGGACGATTTCTGTCACATCACTTTGCCTGTGTCTTTCGGCAGAGACACTAAAATCTGTTGGTCCCGTCTATCTGGTGTCAGGGGAAATAAAAGATCCCATGCAGGGAAATGGAAAAACGCGTCGTGGACTCACAGAGCTGGTGACCTTGACCTCTAAACTCATACTACCTCCCAGTTTACCTGTGATCAGCTGTTTAGGGATTATCTCATCAAGCAGTTGCACGCACAACACACCAACTGCACAAATGGACCACGTACCTGCTACGAGCTGATTGAAGTCGGTCACGTAAAAGCTTCTTGAACTCTACAGAACCGCTGATATTATCGCCCAGCAGTATTATACAGGAAAAGTGGACTATAGGGAAGGTCGGACAAAGTGGTCCCTTAAGCGCCGATTGACCTACATTTGTACAAAAAAAGGTTAGTTTGTGTCACACTATCCAATATAATATGTCACACTACCCAGTATACTACTGCTGGGCGATAAGATCAGCGGTTCTTTAGAGATCAAGAAGCTTTTCCGTGACCGACTTTAATCAGCTCGTAGCACTCTACTTTAATAGATATTATAAAGTCAGATGTACTTTAAAAAAAGACTCATTTTTGTATTGAACAAAACATGGCGGCCAAAGTGGACCTCCTCGCAAAGATGTGCGATGCCACTTAATCGTCAATGCAAATTTCGTACATAAACCCGCCACGCTCATACCCGGCACACTGACGGTGTGCCCACACTCCCCACACTGACGGTGTGCCCACACTCTCAACACTGACGGTGTGCCCACACTCCCCACACTGACGGTGTGCCCACACTCCCCACACTGACGGTGTGCCCACACTCCCCACACTGACGGTGTGCACACACTCCCCGCACTGACGGTGTGCCCACACTGACGGTGTGCCCACACTCCCCACACTGACGGTGTGCCCACACTCCCCACACTGGCGGTGTGCCACACTCCCCACACTGACGGTGTGCACACACTCCCCGCACTGACGGTGTGCCCACACTCTCAACACTGACGGTGTGCCAACACTCCCCACACTGAAGGTGTGCCCACACTGAAGGTGTGCCCACACTCCCCACACTGACGGTGTGCTCACACTACTCCCGCGGGGTGTACACTGACGGTGTGCCCACATTCTGACCCACACTGACGGTGTGCCCACTGACGGTGTGCCCACCCACACTGACGGTGTGCCCACACTGACGGTGTGCCCACACTCCCCACACTGACGGTGTGCCCACACTCCCCACACTGACGGTGTGCCCACACTCCCCACACTGACGGTGTGCCCACACTCCCCACACTGACGGTGTGCCCACACTCCCCACACTGACGGTGTGCCCACACTCTCAACACTGACTGGTGTGCCCACACTCCCACACTGACGGTGTGCCACACACTCTTACATGACGGTGTGCCCACACTCCCCCACACTGACGGTGTGCCCACACTCCCCACACTGACGGTGTGCCCACACTGACGGTGTGCCACACTCACACTGACGGTGTGCCCACACTCCCCACTGACGGTGTGCCCACACTCCCCACACTGACGGTGTGCCCACACTCCCCACACTGACGGTGTGCCCACACTCCCCACACTGACGGTGTGCCCACACTCCCCACACTGACGGTGTGCCCACACTCCCCACATTGACGGTGTGCCCACACTCTCAACACTGACGGTGTGCCCACACTGACGGTGTGCCCACACTCTCAACACTGACGGTGTGCCCACACTCCCCACACTGACGGTGTGCCCACACTCCCCACACTGACGGTGTGCCCACACTCCCCACACTGACGGTGTGCACACACTCCCCACACTGACGGTGTGCCCACACTCCCCACACTGACGGTGTGCCCACACTCCCCACACTGACGGTGTGCCCACACTCTCAACACTGACGGTGTGCCCACACTCCCCACACTGACGGTGTGCACACACTCCCCACACTGACGGTGTGCCCACACTCCCCACACTGACGGTGTGCACACACTCCCCACACTGACGGTGTGCCCACACTCCCCACACTGACGGTGTGCCCACACTCTCAACACTGACGGTGTGCCCACACTCCCCACAGTGACGGTGTGCCCACACACAAAAATAAGCATCAGAACTGCCACGCGATTCACCTCTCTGCCTTTGTCATGGCCACCGACGCAGACTTGCCCCCAACAGTTACATAATCTGTAGATAATTCGTTCCATTCACTTATTGTCCTTTGTGAGAAGAGTACTTTCTGATATCCAATCTACACCGATCCTTTACTAGTTTTACTGGAGGACATAAAACATATTTCCATCAATATTTTCATATCCATTCTATATCTTCAAAACTTCCATTTGATCTCCTCTTAACCTCCTTGTCTTAGGGTTGTTAACCTCCTTGTCTTTAGGGTTGTTAAACCACATTCTTTTATACGTTCTTCATAACTAAAGTATCTCAGTTCTGGAATCGTTTTAGTTGCTCTCCTCTGTATGCGTTCAAACGTATCTATATCCTTCTTACGATATGGTCTCCACGCTTGTAAACAGTATTCTAAATGAGGTCTACCTATTGCTCTATACAGTGGTATAATTAGCCTTTTTCCTTGTATATTGTATTCTCATAATCAACCCAATAGCTCGATTACCCTTTGTAGCTGCAATACCACATTGCTCTGAAACGTTCATGCATATAAGTACGTATTGTTACGCCTAAGTCCTTTTCTTTTACGGTAGTATACCTTGAACAGTATATGGCATTACATAGTTTACACCCAAATTTCCGTGTCCTGGTCGTAAGCATTATCATTTCCCAAAATTTAACCACATCTGCCATTTTTCAGATCTAATTAACTCATTTGTTTAGATTGGTTTGTAAGTGTTGTTTATCACCACCATTGCCCTCTCTAAACACGTTTGCGTTATCCGTAAACTTCAGTACTTTGCTTGTTATGCTATAGTCAAAGTCATCGATACAATAGTGTATTAAGAATAATAAAGGTCCCAATATTGATCCTTGTGGTACCCCACTCAAAACTGATTTCCAGTTTGAAACTCCCCATCTACTACAACATACTGTCTTCTGTCAGTCAGCCATTTATGCAGAATAACAACGCAATTCCAGTGTATAGTGAAATTAATTACATTTAATTCATGAGATAGCAATTATGCAAGCACCCATCATCAAAACGACGTACATCATGTTGTGTACAAGTAATATCTACAATTCACAGACTAATTATGCCGGATTACCAAACATTGATAACGATGCAAGTACTAACTTTATCACTACTGACTACCATTTATCATTCACACTGTATATGTGGGGGTCTCTGCATTAAAAACTCTGTATACTCTACTGAACATATCATAACAGAAAAAAAGCACTAAGGCAAACCCTCGTGTACAAATCTGGAACAGGGAAAAGCTTCAACCAGTAAGTGCAACATCTGTATGCAATCAGTGATTTACAACGGTCTACAACATGGAGTACAAAACCTGTGGCACAACTACCACAGGGTTACCCAATACAACACTAATACTATAAACCCCAGTTGACCGACTGCTCCAGTTTATGTTCAAGGGAGGAGGGTGGGATAAAAAAACATTCGAAACTCCTCTTAGCACACTAATTAACCGACCAACAAAACAATTCTAGAATTAAGTCCAACAATTAGCAAAGAACAACAAGTAACAATAACAATCGTAGCTGAGATTATGCAGAGCACAAGAGATCACGTTGTACCAATGAATTTGATAAAAGTGAGGCCGGATCTAGGCCACGCGGTTCTTTATATTATAGTGATCTGCATTACCCCGCACTGGCGTAATTAGGCTGATGCTCTCGTCACCATCGTTCACATATAATTCCTGTTGCAGTTACATTACCGTATGACACATTTATTGCTCTGTTATCCAACATAAATCCTTTATGCGCCCACTGTCACATAAATTCATTTATGCAGAATAACAACGCAAGTCCAGTAGTAAAACTGATTTCTAGTCAATCCTCCCCATTTACTACAACACGCTGTCTTCTGCCAGTCAGCCATTTTTGTTATCCAGTCGATTATGCCATCCCCGATATCATGGACATTAATTTAAGTAGTAATCTTTGATGTGGCACTTTGTCGAAAACTTTCGTACTGATGCGTCCCTGAGTTCGGGTGATCGAGGACTTAAGACACTTTTTTTCGTATTATTAATGTATTATAAAAATGAGAAATTTGCGGTACTCGCGAGCTAGGTTTTCGTGTGTGGCTAAACACGAACGTTTACTGTTGAGGTCATGCCTCAGTTTGACATACCGGCGTCTTACAGTGTTACGAGCTGTGCTATGAATGTAAGGCATAATTAGTTTGGATACAGGAAGTTTGAAAATTCATATGATCTGACATAAGTGCATTTGAGCAGGGACATTGTTGATAATGGATTTCGAGGTGTTTTTAATAGGCGGATGGATATTTGGCATTTCTTTGCAACTAGACACGTGTGAGCCGTATTTCACACATACGGGCGAAAAAACATGCAATGTTACGCACCACTCTAGTTTCACATTTTATTGACAAAAGGATATTAAAAACAGTTCCAGCACACACTACACGTCACCACATGTACAAAACCGAATCGACAGTAGTTGCCTGCAATTCAAAGAACCACGAATATAATGTCAAACGAAATACAATAAACAACCAAATCTGTCTTTGCCATTGGCAGATTTATCGTAACCAAACCAAAGTCTACCATGTTAGCACTTCGTAAGTACTACTTAACACGCTGACATTGCTACATTCATCGTGTTATACTCTTTGTGCCGTGTATTTCCCTAGCTGAAGGACAACTTAATGTTTGTTCGCAGTTACATGATAACCAAACAAAACACACAAACCAGTCAGTAATGACCTCTGCATAAAGGTTAGAACTCAACAACCAACGTGTACAAACCACAACACTCAGACAGCAATTTAAAGCATAACCATGTACACACATGTACACACATTTCAAATCGCAGAGCTCTGGTGGCATTTTAAAGCACAACCACCTACCCATATATATTACACTGGTGATAAACCCCCAAATGTGGACACAGATGCTGTGACATCTACCCCCTGTGAACACAATCATAAAAAATAAACACAATTATCTGTAAACCCACCATAAAAGTACACACGCACGCATCGCACGCACGCACACATTTTGTGTCAAATACAATAAACCGAGTATCTATACCCCGACGAAAGGCAGCAGAATCACATGAAGCAAGTCATAGTACCAGTATTTAGTTAACTAAAAAATGCATACAACTGCATATGATTACCAAACAGAGGGCAAGATATTAGAATTACTTCTAATGCACAGTTCACGAAGCAGTTGAATACCAGCGTATGTTCGTACGTCTTGTATATAGCACACGGAAAAGTGACTTTCTACCAGATAGGTTACAAGAACCTGCTGCTCCTGCACATAGGTTAACACACTAAAAAGGAACATCAAAACAATGCTGATGCAGTCAAACACTCAATGGTCGATACAATATTATAACAGATATGCAGATGTTCTAGGTCAAGTTCTGGGCTACAGACAATTCATTTTCATTCTTTCAAGTCCATCACAACACCTGAATGATCTATCTTTGTATAGCATATGATCCATTTGTGATAACTGCAATTAGTATGAAACATGTTGATTTTCAGATAATTCACATCAGTACCAGTACTGGTGAATGTCAAACAAAGGTTTATTAAATCGACTATAAAATATAATTTATTGTTATATAGAATGCTTTTAAAATTAAATCATATTAACTAACATCCAAACAGAAGTGTTCTGATTATATGCAAGAAATACAACAAAAACGTTAAAGTTATGAATGCTACAAAATATGTCAGCTGAAAAAGGAAATATAGTGAACATGTCAGTGATTAACTATTTTGCAAACAGCTATAAAACAACTGAAAGGAATTAACGGAACTGGTTCATATATATTTTTTTCAAGTGCATTAAGTTTATCAAAACCTTTTAATCTGGCTCATAGAACTCTTTCATTTCCAATTCAAAGTCACTTGCTTTTGTAGTTCGTGAAAGTGCTGATTCAGCTTATTCTAGTGTTGTCCAGACATCTTCATGTAATGCTACAAGATAAGTTTCAGTCAGGCATGAAAGAGCTGGAGGCTGCTGCGTGGACATGGGGCACAGCGACAAGGAGAGCCCAAGACAGAGGGAACTGGTGTCACACCAGGGCATGGCAAGGATAAGTATGACAAGGCCCTTGGAGAACATATCACAATGTCATGGAATGTGTCAGAAGCAATTATTTGAGAATGCAATGAGTTTACTGGATGGGAAACATCCAAGAGACTTGTGGGTTGTGTCTCTCGTACCAGTGTGGCATATCACGACTGTTTGCAATGTTTTTAGCATATGTGTATGAAAGATGATTGTCTGTGCAGCCTAAACTGCTGGATGTGTACTCAGTATATGAAATTCTCGGGTGGTGACTTGCTCATTGAAGGCATGGCTTCCTCAACGTCATTCACCAGTTTGTGGTATTTCGTTTCGTCCTTTCTTCGTCGGCGACTGGGACGACCTTTGCCCTCTAGGAGGCACGCCAGCAGCTGCAACAACAAGAATTAGTTCTGTTATAAAACACATGACCTTACTGTCACTTCAATAATATGAACATGACTAGAGATTACTGATAACAACTTCGTGTTTCTTGATAATGTTGAGAAGCTGTTTACAACTGGTAATATTCAACTAACAATTCAACAAATAATAATGTAACAATCAACTAAAATGTAATCATCAACCAATGACATAATCATCATTTGATACAGTAATCATCAACTGATAACATAATAATTAATAACCAATTAATTGTTTAATATTCAAATGGTATTGTAAAAACAAAAATCTTACCATCTGTGCATTTATACTATAGACAGGATTATGTTACATTTATAAAAAATTCTAGATGTTTTATTCAAAATATTGAATTATTCGAAACAGATAATATATATTTTCAGATAGAATTATAATAAAGGTAAATGTTAGTAAAACTTTTGGTTCACATTATTGACTACTGTTACATTATCAGTCAATCTGTCTATTGCATTATAACTGTTACTACATTATCAGGTCATTATTATGTTACATAACACACACTCACATGCATCCATGTACACATCTACATTACATCTACACTAGAACATGCAATCACATGCATCCATGTACACATCTAGATGTAATGCATCCATGTACACATCTACATTACATCTACATTAGAACACGCACTCACATGCATCCATGTACACATCTACACTAGAATACACACTCACATGCATCCATGTACACATCTACACTAGAATACGCACTCACATGCATCCATGTACACATCTACACTAGAATACGCACTCACATGCATCCATGTACACATCTACACTAGAACGCACACTCACATGCATCCATGTACACATCTACATTACGTCTACACTAGAACACGCACTCACATGAATCCATGTACACATCTACCCTAGAACACGCACTCACATGCATCCATGTACACATCTACATTATGTCTACACTAGAACACACATTCACATGCATCTATGTACACATTTACACTAGAATACGCACTCACATGCATCCATGTACACATCTACACTAGAACACGCACACACATGCTCCATGTACACTAGAACACACTCACATGCACCTATGTACACATTTACACTAGAACACGCACTCACATGCATCTATTAGGTTGATATATCAGGGCTGCTGGGTACATCAGCCCAGGTATATCAACCTAATTAACCAAAGATTTGTATGAGGATTGGGATAAGCAAGACAACATGAACCTACCCTCTGTTTGTTGTGGTAGATGAGGTAGCCAGCAACAACAATGACAAGGACTGTGACAACATGAACCTACCCTCTGTTTGTTGTGGTAGGTGAGGTACCCAGCAACAACAATAACAAGGACTGTAACAAAGTACGCCATGAAGTGACCGGATGGTGTTATGTTTTCACTGTCAATGGCCTTGCCCTGGGTCCACTGTCCATCTGCAGTCATGAACACACAAACACATTTAACATTAAACTTGCCAAGCAGAGTAACAAACTCCAGATCACATGTGGACAACAAAGCAATTGATTTATTGTGAGTCTAACCATTGTTCATCTATGCGTGGCTCACAAACCATGATATCAGTTGTTTCAATGAAATGCCAGTAGTCAATTAAAATTGCCATTCAGAAAATCTTTTCCAAAAGGGAAATCAAGTCATCAGATGTACTTAATCAAACCCTGCAAAACTGCCACCAATTTGAGAAGTAATGTTAAATGTAACTAAAGTTAAATGATTTATAATTTTGCCTTTAAAATTGAGTAATGTTTCCGTATTACATAAACAAAAAGACAGATCAACTAGCGTACAAAGAAGATAACTACAAAACTAAGAAAAGCACAAGGGACAATGTTACAATGTGATTCATTAGGTACTAGTACTGGAAAGTGCACAGAGTTCCTAAATTATCTTACTTATTTTGAATGTCATTTAAAAAATAAGTACTAAACATAGAAGCAGTTTGTATCATCTTGTAGTGCCACCCAAAGACTGACACGGACCGAATGAATGTCTTGAGCTGCAGTGTGCCACTTCGCTGCAGTGCCTGTATCAGTTTGTAAGCACACATATGAAGTCTGTAATTACACTGCACAACAGTAACTGACAACAAGCCATTGGTCACCATTTTGTTTTTCAAGGTTATTCTACTAAACTCGGCTACATGCTTCTAAGTATACAGTTATTTATTATAGGAAAGATAATGTAGGAACACCTTGTACAATATATATATATATATATATAGGAACACCTTGTACGATATATATATATATATATATGTACGATATATATATATATTGTACAAGGTGTTCCTATATTATCTTTCCTATAAAAATGACTATATACTTAGATGTATATATATATACATACATATATATATATATATATATATATATATATATATATATATATATATATATATAGGAATATATATATATATATATATATATATATATATATATATATATATAGTACAAGGTGTTCCTACATCATCTCTCCTATAAAAATAACTATATACTTAGAAGCATGTAGCCGAGTTTAGTAGAAAAACCTTGAAAAACAAAATGGTGACCAATGACTTGTTATTAGTTATAGTTGGTGCAGAGTAATTACTGATGGCAATGCACTGTTGATATCAACTATCTGGGAATGGTTCTTGGAGACTGATATTGTGCCACAGCAACAAGGAGTGGAATGGCCTTTGTTTTTCTGAAGTAGACAGCTTGGAAAGGCTCACCAATTATCCCTGAACTGTTTTATATACCTTGCGGAGATCTAAATATATGTATGTATATATAGTGCCCTGCGCTGGCCGGGCTTGGCCCGGAGCCCACAGGCTGGGCCGGGCCTCTACAAAATTTATCGGGACAGGCTGGGGTGGTGTCTACATTTTGCGGGCCTGGGCCAGGCTTGAAAAAATATGAAACACATCAGGCTTGGGCCGGGCCTGATTCATTCACACTTGTACTAATTTACCCGTCTGAACCCGATCTCTCTCAGGCTAGTGACTGCATGCCTGCTGGAAATGCCACTGGGTGTCATGGAATTGAAATATCAATTAATACCAAATTTACTACCCTTACTGGTAACATTAATTCCAGAATTGAGAGACCTTAGTTACGAAAACCGCTTATTACAATGTGGTTTGACAACACTAGACACCAGGAGACTAAGAGAAGACCAAATAAAAGTGTTTAAAATAGTGAATGGTTATGAGGATGTTGATAGGAATATGTTCTTCAAACTTAAAGAAGGCAGTAGAACCAGAGGACACAAAGCAGCATTAGTTAAGGAGCAATGTAGGTTGGACATGAGAAAGTATTCTTTCTCACAGAGGGTGATAAATGAATGGAACAAACTGCCAAATGATTGTGTTAATGCTAGTAGTGTGAATGTTTAAAAATATAATTGACAGATATCTGATAAGGGCGGGCTACACATAGATGAAAAAATTGTTGGACTCTCAATAAGCCAATGGCTTCCTTGTCCACATCAAACTTGTTGTTTGGGATGGCAATCTTGTTAAATCTAATTAATTAAATTAAGTTAACTTAGTTGACTGACCAAGCAGTGTGAACAATATGTTGTTCCTGAACAGCAACATGAGAAAGAAGTAGTAGAAGCTAGTACTAGCTACTGGCTAGACACTACTAGACAACAACTGACATTAGTATTTTAGTAGACAGCAGACTAGTAGACATTATACAATGTTAAGATATTAATGTTTTTTAATGTTATTTAATAAAACAATACGTATGTATCACAGTTGATTTGTGTGTTGTGTTTGTTATAAGGTAATAGGTTTATCTTGTCTAAATTTAGCAGACTTGTGGGCCGCGAGCTTACCCGTCTTTGGCCCACAGGTATGGGCCCGGCCTGATATTTGTGGTCCGGGCTGGGCCAAACATTAACGGTCTGTACCGGGCCTGGGACTAAACTCTAGCTTGCGGGCCGGGCCGGTATTGGGCCTGGATACTAACTGATAACTGCGGGCCGGGCTTGGGCTCAAATTATAGGCTCATGCAGGGCACTAGTGTGCATATATATGTATATATATATACACACATAAATATATATACACACATATAATTATATATATATATATATATATATATACATATAAATAGATAGGTATATAAAATAGTTCAGGGATAATTGGTGAGCCTCTCCACGCTGTTCAACTTCAGAAAAAGACTGGCCATTCTGCTGTTCTGGAGAGATCAAAGAGGTGAATAGAACAGGCTCCAACATAACAAACAACTTCTGCAAATGACAAATCCACACATTGATCCATGTCTTATCACCTGCTTTAGCTGCACCTTTTGAACCTTGAGGTTGTATGTCAGTTGGTCCACCGTTGGGACCTGCTGGGCCAGATGGAACTCCAGGTTGTATGTCAATTAGTCCACCGTTGGGACCTGCTGGGCCTGCTGGAACTTCAGGTTGTGTGTCAGTTGGTCCACCGTTGGGACCTGCTGGGCCAGCTGGAACTCCAGGTTGTGTGCCAGTTGGTCTGCTGTTGGGACCTGCTGGGCCAGCTGGAACTCCAGGTTGTATGTCAGTTGGTCCGCTGTTGGGACTTGCTGGGCCAGCTGGAACTCCAGGTTGTGTGCCAGTTGGTCTGCTGTTGGGACCTGCTGGGCCAGCTGGAACTCCAGGTTGTATGTCAGTTGGTCCACTGTTGGGACCTGCTGGAACTCCAGGTTGTGTGCCAGTTGGTCCGCTGTTGGGACCTGCTGGGCCAGCTGGAACTCCAGGTTGTATGTCAGTTGGTCCGCTGTTGGGACCTGCTGGGCCAGCTGGAACTCCAGGTTGTGTGCCAGTTGGTCTGCTGTTGGGACCTGCTGGGCCAGCTGGAACTCCAGGTTGTGTGCCAGTTGGTCCACTGTTGGGACCTGCTGGAACTCCAGGTTGTGTGCCAGTTGGTCTGCTGTTGAGACCTGCTGGGCCAGCTGGAACTCCAGGTTGTGTGCCAGTTGGTCCGCTGTTGGGACCTGCTGGGCCAGCTGGAACTCCAGGTTGTGTGCCAGTTGGTCCACTGTTGGGACCTGCTGGGCCAGCTGGAACTCCAGGTTGTGCACCAGTTGGTCCAACGTTGGGACCTGCTGGGCCAGCTGGAACTCCAGGTTGTGTGCCAGTTGATCCACTGTTGGGACCTGCTGGGCCAGCTGGAACTCCAGGTTGTGCACCAGTTGATCCACCGTTGGGACCTGCTGGGCCAGCTGGAACTCCAGGTTGTGTGCCAGTTGATCCACCGTTGGGACCTGCTGGGCCAGCTGGAACTCCTGGTTGTGCGCCAGTTGGTCCAATGATGGGACCTGCTGGGCCAGCTGGAACTCCAGGTTGTGTATGAGTAGTACTACTCGTGGGTCCTGTGGTAGTAGTCGTGGGTCCTGTAGTAGTAGTCATGGGTCCTGCAGTAGTAGTCGTAGAACTGACTGGATTGCCGGGTGTAGACACACCTGTGAGTAAATGAACAAATACATACAAATACATACAAATCACACCAAAGAACATTTCATGCACTATTTAAAAAAACCAAAACTATTTAAAACACATTTTAAATGGGTAGTACCAAGAGCATGTGTAAATGAATGATACAAACATGCAGTTTAAATAAAGCAACTGTACTTCACTGGTGGAACAAGTTCACTTGGTAAATTGAAGCAGGGCAGGGGTCAACTACAATGGTCAATTACAATACAAAATACTTCTATTGTGCTAAAATCCTCGGGAGACCCAAGCTCATCAGTGAACCAAAACAAAGGGGGTTAAGCAGTTCCAGTTGTAAACAGTTGGATGGGTATACGCTGGGAGCTATGGAGGATAAGCAAGTTTAAAGAGGCGGGTGTTAAGTTTACGATGAAATGTTGTTATATTTCCTACAGACTGAACATTAACAGGGAGTGAGTTCCACAGAGTCAGTGCAGCAACTGAAAAAACTCTAATTCCAACATTTGTCTTAACACTGGGAACAAAGAGTAGATTACAGTTAGATGATCAAAGCTGTCTATGCTGTTTTGCAGTAGTGAGTAGTGAATGTAAATATGTTGGTTGCTTGGATGAAAGTGCTTAAGAGAAGAGAAGACCGGGTACCATTACCAAACAATTTTGTACACAATGAAGTTTCAAGATGTCCTTGAGAGCAATCTTTCTAGTTTACAATCACACAACTTACTTCTGTAACTGACTTACAGTCCTGAACCAAACGGCCCTATATATATATTACTTCTGTAACTGACTACACTCCTTAACCAGAGGGCCCTATATATTACTTCTGTAACTGACTACAGTCCTGAACCAAACGGCCCTATATATTACTTCTGCAACTGACTACAGTCCTGAACCAAAGGGCCCTATATATATATTACTTCTGTAACTGACTACACTCCTTAACCAGAGGGCCCTATATATTACTTCTGTAACTGACTACAGTCCTGAACCAAACGGCCCTATATATTACTTCTGCAACTGACTACAGTCCTGAACCAAAGGGCCCTATATATATATATTACTTCTGTAACTGACTACACTCCTTAACCAGAGGGCCCTATATATTACTTCTGCAACTGACTACAGTCCTGAACCAAAGGGCCCTATATATATATTACTTCTGTAACTGACTACACTCCTTAACCAGAGGGCCCTATATATTACTTCTGTAACTGACTACAGTCCTGAACCAAAGGGCACTATATATTACGATATGTTGAAAGTGACGGGTTATGCATATATGGATTATTCTTTTTTAGCATAGATTAAATTCAGTCCTGCTAATTCTTTAAATTAAAATTACATCGTTCCGTATGCATTCTTGACACAATGGTACTCTCCTTTCTCAAGTCAACACTCTTCCCTTATGACAGGCCGCCTGTCTAATAACGCCACTTTGTTCTGGCCTAATAGTAGCCTTATTAGAAGGAGACAACTATTGGGGATATTATGATGGCCATATAGGATAGATGCAAGCACTGAATACTGTCTTACCGCCTGCTGATGGTACTTCTTTTGACCCATGTCTTGTGTCAACTGTTGAACCATTAGAACTGTCTGGACCATCGGTACCTGACCCTACAGGAGACACACCTGTCACATAAACGTGTGAGTGAATAAATAAACTAAAACAAATCATTCCATTTCATGAACTATTCAAAATGACCAAAACTGTTACAAATACTTAATTTTAAATGGGTAGTACCTAGAGCATGTGTAAATTAATTATACAGATGTGCAGTTTAAATAAAGCAACTGCACTTTACTGGAGGAACCAGTTTGACTTAGTGGCCATTCACAACTGTACTTTACTGGAGGAACCAGTTTGACTTAGGGGCCATTCACAACTGTACTTTACTGGAGGAACCAGTTTGACTTAGGGGCCATTCACAACTGTACTTTACTGGAGGAACCAGTTTGACTTAGGGGCCATTCACAACTGTACTTTACTGGAGGAACCAATTTGAGTTAGGGGTCATTCACAACAGTATTTTACTGAAGGAACCAGTTTGACTTAGGGGCCATTCACATCTGTGCATTACTGGAGGGACCAGTTTGACTTAGGGGCCATTCACAATTGTTGACATTTACCTATTCGTACAAAGTATACTAATTCTCGGACCCTTTCTCCCTGAAATAATTGTTTTCAATGAAGTTGTGAATTTCCAAGATGTTGAATTGCATTACAGTGAATGTAAACACAATTTAAAACAATAGTAGTTCCATAACAGCTCACCATGCGGCGCCGCATGATGCAATGGTGATAACTGTTCGCATGCGACCGATATCTAGTAAATTAGTACTTGGGCCTTGATCCTCTCCCCCTTGACCATCTCCCCCTTGATCCCTCTCCCCCTTGACCATCTCCCCCTTGACCCCTCTCCCCCTTGACTCCTCTCCCCCTTTTAGTATGCTCTGTACAAATAAGTACCTGTTTTACCACTGGCATCTTGAGATGATGGTCCAGGAGGACCAGTTTTACCACTGGCATCTTGAGATGATGGTCCAGTTTTACCACTGGCATCTTGAGATGATGGTCCAGGAGGACCAGTTTTACCATTAAGAGAACCTGCACCACTGACAGTCGGAGCATCTGCAAGCAGAAAGCTAACTTGTGTAGCACATGTCTACATTAGGTAAAAAAAGCACAGATAAGCCAAATTCCCGTGCCCTGTATATATAATATCGTCTCGTATTACAAAGCCTTGTGTTCTACAAATGGGACATTACTATGTGGAGCCTATTATTAATGTTGTCCACCCATCCAATGACATTTATTTTGTTTCCCTTTCATTGAATCTAATATTTTAATGCATAAAATTCAAATGTTAAAGTGAAACAAAAGTCGTGGTTTTGGCTATGCATCTAAGAGATAATAAAAACAAAGCATGTGGAACTCAAATCACGCTAGTGGTTTACTCAGAAGTCAGAATGTGTTCAAACAGTTGGAGATTTTAACCAGCGTGACTGATAAGCGCATGCATAGTTCTATGAAAACTGTGTAACCTAGACTACAAGTGAGGCCGGCATACACAGAACCAACATGTTATTTTGTCATAAAGAGGACTAGTTTAGTAAATAAAGGCCAATATATTAAATTAAATTACTTGAGTTTGGATGAAAACAGCATGGCCATATCCTACTGGCAAGCATAGGAATAAGTGTATACAAATATATTTTCAGGTGAGTGAATCTTGCTACACTAACTGCATAGGGTTAGTTAACAGTATGGCATGGCCCATGACTTTAACAAGATTTGCCATCCAAGCCAAAGGCCCAGATGGTAGGTGGACAAGGAAGCCATTGGCTTACCGCGAGTCCAAAAATTTTCATCTGGTGTAACCCACCCTCCTGATATATGTGTCAACCTTGTATTTAAACATATTCACACTGCTAGCAGTTACACACTCCATAGACAATTTGTTCCACTAATTTAATGTCCTCTATGAGAATGAGTACTTCCTGATATCCAATCTACACTGATCCTTTACTAATTTTATCTCATGTCCACTAGTTCTATTATCTTTCTTGAGTGAGAAAAACATATTTCTATCAATATTTTCATACCCATTCAATAGCTTAAGAACCTCAATCTGATCTCCTCTTAACCTCCTTGTCTCTAAAGTGGTTAAATCACATTCTTTTTTGTTATATTGTTGTCCAAGTCATTGATATATACTAAGTATATGCAGTGTGTTTTAAAAGATATTCCTATAGTAAACCACTGGCGCGATATTCTTAATTGTAGCTGCAGATGGTTATGTTTTAGTAACACTTATAGGTGCACAGGTCCAAAACCATGACTTCTGTTTCCCTTTAAAAATTTTTATTCCAACATTCCATCGGAAAATCAGTTCAGTTCATGCAATACCATTAATAACATGCAGCACACTGTATTAGGTGAGGAATTAAATTTGTCGTTTATAAGCAAAGTAGATATTTCTTACAAAACTGAGCACTGTCAGTGGGGATCTTTGAACCATAAAAAAATGTACTGAAAGTGAAGTAAAAATAATATCCTAGGGTTGGTGATAATGAGCACTGTTTATGTGACAAAAATACCTGTGCCAAAGCACAGGTATGGGTCATCATTGGATCTGATGCCATTAGGCCAGCGCATGCCCAGAATCGATCATATGTGACATCTGTGGCAGGTATCTAGTTTGTGAAGCACAATGGTTGGTACTACCCAGCTGCTGCAGTTGTACACCATGCCTGGGACATCAGCATTCTTTTTGTCCACTTGCTTATTGGGCATCCATATGTTTGGTGGAATATATCAACTTGAGATTATTCAGTGTGTAGTGTTTCCCACTCACACAGTGATGCCATAGGTCTTTCTATTTGGTGTGTAGTGTTTCCCACTCACACATGGTTGCCATAGGTCTTTCTATTCGGTGTGCAGTGTTTCCCACTCACACAGTGATGCCATAGGTCTTTCTATTTGGTGTGTAGTGTTTCCCACTCACACAGTGATGCCATAGGTCTTTCTATTCGGTGTGTAGTATTTCCCACTCACACAGTGATGCCATGTCTTTCTATTTGGTGTGTAATGTTTCCCACTCACACAGTGATGCCATAGGTCTTTCTATTCAGTGTGTAGTGTTTCCCACTCACACAGTGATACCATAGGTCTTTCTATTCAGTGTGTAGTGTTTCCAACTCACACAAAGTAAAGGTACGTTCTTATATAGCGCAGTATCCGGTCCATAGGACTGCTCAAAGCGCTTTACACTTCACCCCCTGGCAGACCTGTTCATTCCAAGGCCATCTCAACTTCTTTGGGAAGTATTCAGTCACGCTGCAATTGCTGCGCGAAGGCTATTCATTCACATATCCACCACTGTCTGTATTGCCAGGTACTCATTTATACAGCTGAGTGAACTGTGGCAACGTGGGGTGATCAAACTTGCCAAAGGTTCGAAGCGACCGCAGTGGGATTTGAAACCGGGTTCTCTCAATTGAGAGTCCGGCCTTCTAACCGGTATGCTATCGCGCCCCGCACAGTGATACCATATGTCTTTCTATTCAGTGTGTAGTGTTTCCAACTCACACAGTGATACCATATGTCTTTCTATTCAGTGTGTAGTGTTTCCAACTCACACAGTGATACCATGGGTCTTTTTATAATAACTAGTAAAAATACCCATCCTCTGGACGGGATAACTTAGTAGTTCATTAAGTGACAGTCATGATGGTTCCCCGTCATGATAACAATATTTAAAAATTTAAAGATTAGCATGATATATACAGACATATCACGTAATATTCATCTATATTTTGGTACTTGGTGCTGCCAGTTAGTATGTAACCCTTATAATATACTTTGTTGCAATAATAGTCCCTTAAACTGCCTTGTTGTGTGTCAAATATTTCAGACATCATGTATCAACAACTAATCGCCAGAAGCAAGATCAGGCAACTAAGTACCTTCAGACACTTCAAATGTCAATATCTAAGTTATAAATAAACATATCTTCACCAAACTGCATGTAGACTAAACACAGTAGCATCCAAATACACAGTAAAATCAATACAATACTGGAGTTTTATCTAGCAAAGCAGAATTAAAATGAAAAAATAACATACAATTGCCTGTCATATGTTACAGAAAAATGCTCATTTCACACTGAAATGGTCCATATCAATCTTGAGTAATAATGACTCCATGAAGCTTTATTTTAAATCATATTTTTGAAGTGCATTTATATTTTCAATATAAGAATAGTTTAATTTTCATCATTATAGTTTCTAATTGGTCATTTATTGGTGTAAACTGTTAGGCTTAGCCTGCCACATTTCACTTCAGAAAATTGAATGAATAGTTCATGAGGTATGGCAGTAAAAAACACATTAATGTAGTTTTGCTTTGAAACCTGTGCATAATGCAATAAGTCGCCTGATCTTGTGTTATAGGAATATTCATAAACTGTGAAGATTGCAACTTTAATTTAATTATTATCTGAGTACCATCTGGAGCAACCAGTCTCAACCCCGATTTCCCAAGAATTGAATAACTTCCTGAAACAAATATGTCCTTAAAAATCTGTTGATTTTGAAAAAAATAAAAATGTTTGAGTTCGAGGACCGAGCAGTGGCTGTAAGAACAGAACATGTTTGGTTTACCTGCACACGTACGTCCTGTGTAATTATCCCAACATGCACATCGGTTAGTATTGCCATCTCGCAAGCACGTTCCATGCTCACTGCATGGCGGATTGCACGTTGGTGCATCTGAAAAATATAAAATACTATTCTGTACTAATACTGTAAACTGTTAAAACTCCCTGTTCAATTAATTTAGCACACTGTGAATCAGGTATTGGTGTTCACATTTTAATAGTTTAAGAAATCTGTGCAGTCAGTTAAACTGACATTGATCATTACACCAGGTAACTTGAGAAAGTGTGAATATTTAGCCTTGGTAGCTGGTACTGGTAAAACTGCTTGAAAGGTACTGATGCTTATTTGTCAACTTCAGTATGTGCGTGTGTGTGTGTGTGCGTGCGTGCGTGCGTGCGTGCGTGTGGGTGCGTGCGTGTGGGTGCGTGCGTGCATGTGCATGCGCGTGTAAATTAGATTTTATAAATCTGCATAATAACAATATCAGATGTGTGTTGTCTGCTGAGGAGAAAATTATGATTAAATATTGTCATGATGTTACAGTAGGCTCTGTTGAGTGGTGGGCCCTTCTCACCAGCAGCGACCAGATTTCCATTGCATTGTGTTTTTACTATTAAACACCTGACTTATACGGCCAGCTTTTTGTGCAATTACACCCCTCTGCAACAACCAATTAGCGGTCGACAACCACTATGTTTATTAAAATGAAACATAAGGTCGCAACATTTCCTCGCATCTATTTAGCCACCATTTCTGCTTGGACGCAGTCATATTGCCTTTATGTCTCGAGCAGTGGTCTTGAGGCTATCTTCAGGTGAAAAAGTTCACAATGTAATATCAAGGATCAAACTTACAATCTTGTGGAACAATGAATGCAGTGTAATTGGATTAACGATAACCTTAGCATTTATTTAATTATTTATCTTGCTTCGATTGAATCATGTCTTAACTAATAGTTTGTTTATTCTTTTATTATGCACATGTGTATGTATATATATATATATATATATATATATATATATATATATATGTGCATGTTCAACAGGGTTTGTTTATATGCACATACATTTTAAGTACTACAAGTATACAATCCAAGGTATGTAATATGTATGCAGGGTTCAAATTTAGTGGGGGTCAGTGGGTCTGTGGGCCCAGTAGATTCACTGCTGGACCCCCAATAGTTCACAAATTAGGGGATCTGACTGGCCCCTAAAATTTCAAAAAACTATGATATCAATGCATCTCAAAGACACAACACATGTGCATTACTTAATTATACAAATCAAACTAAGAGGCATTAATGGCAGCCAATACTGTCAAAAGTTTGCTGTACTTTGTAAGGTAAACAAACCCATTTGTGAGCCGCCATTGAAACTGACACGAGAATCAAGAAAGCTTAAGCTTCATTGGTCAACAGTTAATTCCAAACCTGGGGCCGAAGTACTCAGTACTCATGTACTTGAGAACATTTTTGAAATACTCGTACTTGTACTCGTAGAAATTATGGTAATGTACTCATACTCGTACTTGAACTCGTGTTCAATGTACTCAGATTTTACAAGTACATTACGATATGATATCTGTGAAAATTATTTAATTTCTTATTTTATCAAATCATTGACAACTACAACAATTACAAAAAGTATGGTAGCAAATTGTATTACCTGCATAAGTATCAAATAAAAAAATTATGTTCTTAACATACATCTCAAAGTCCTATGTTTTCTAATATAGGATCGTTAAAAACACTTATTATGTCAATTCTATTGCAATAACCATGATATTAATTGCAATGTAATAGCCCTTAGTTTGTAATAATAATTATTGTTACATTTAGTAGGTGGTTTCATTTTTACTTGGTATTGATGAGTTTTTACAAATTCACACCGTGGATCACTTTTCTGCACACTGAATGTACTGAAGCCATAAAAGGTTTCGCTTCAAAAGGCAGCATCTTTTGATTCTTTTCTCAGTCAGAAACCCCTGTTTCCATAGTTGTATTAGTTACCAGGCCAGGCCATAATCCTTGTGTTTATTTAATTAAGCCAGGAAGTCCAGTAAGCCCATAATGAAAGGGTCATTCATCAGTTAGCCATAAAATGCCTTTGTTGCTCTCACATGTGACAATGCCAAGTACAGCTAGCTGAGTCTTCTTCTGAAGAAGTTTGGTGACTCAAGTCAGACAGCCTGCACCAGTATAGTCTGGTGCCAATTTGTAGTGTAGTTAAAGTACAAAGGAGATATTGAGCCCTGGACATTGGCAGATGCTAATCCACCCTCTCAGCAAACATTAGTTGTGGACATGTGTGAACATGTCTAACAATGTTCATTGATTCATATATATTTAATGGTTATATTTCTTTATTTCTTTTCTCTTGTTATGCTGTGCTATAAAATGTATTTTGAAAAGTATTTTCAATTTAAATACATTTTAACCCATATTTGATTGCATACCCTGAACATTTGCATGCGAATCGCACCTTTGAATGGAATGCAACCCCCAGTTTGGCCCCAAACATAAAGATGTTTTTACAGTTTTCCTCATAAAAAAGTCTGATCAACTGCCATTGCATAGTCAACTCTTCCTGAATTATATAAATTAATTCACAGTGTTTAACAGTGTTTTATATTTTAAATACATTACTATTACTATACAGAGTTACTATATCATACAAGGTGTACTCGTACTCATACTCGTGGAAATGTATTCGTACGCATACTCGTACTCAGCCATCACCAATGTACTCTGTACATTGCCCCAGGTCTGGTTAATTCGGTCATCCAATGCTGCGTGATAAGAAAAAAACTTGTGTACGATACAAAATGCATTTTTATTGGCTGACTGGTGACCGAGCAACCAACAAGTGGCCGTGATATATTTTTAGCGTCTGGCTAGCCCACAAAAATTTTGGGCAAAATTATATCCCTGTTATGTACGTATGTATGTATGTACGTACGTATGTACGTATGTACGCTACTCTTCCTAGACGTTTTGCATTTGGGACGCCAAACTTTCAGTGGTTCATCTATGACCCAACGGTCAGGTCGTCAGTTTTATTTTTATTGAAATTCACCCTACAATTACTACACTTTCTATGAACAATCGAATTACCCATTGTAGTATAATGAACAATATGCGAATTCGAGCTTCGAAAAAAGGTGACTAAATGTGTTTTTAGGCACAACATGTTTAATGATTTATACTAGTCGGCGTCAAACTCAAGCTACTTAACAGAATATGCTGTTTTCACAAAAATCTGAAGACACATTTCGTGCAAGAGATCGATATACCAATCAGGGTTGTTTGATTTAAATCATTGATTTAAATCACTCCAAAAAACTCATCGCTGATTTATATGAATTTAGCACAAATAATTGTTTACAAGTATCGAGATCAACAAAGTTTGTATGTTTTTTTAATACAAAATCACAAAGTGCACACACTTGTGTAGCTGTATTGACACCAGATAGCCTGACAGTCAAATATTTTATGACATTGTGTATGTTTTAGCTATTCCCTTTCTGAATGCAGTGAAGCCACACAAACTTGTCTTCCAGGGGAAGTATCTTTTCAAGTCAAAAGCCCTGAGTTAAAGTTCACTTACTTAGAGTTTGTGCTAGTTGTTACCAATTCAGTATGTTGACTCAAGTGAGACAGTCTGGACTACTGCCTAATACTGTACCAGTTTGCAGTCTGATTAGATACCCTTAGAGTACACTGAGCCCTAAACAGGTGTTAATCCACCCTCTCAGCAAAACAATGATTATCACAGCTATAGCTACAGACACACTGTATCCTTTTCTTTCCAAGACAGTTTATGCAACTACAGGGGGTGAGTCCTTGTGGACATTGTCAAATGTCTTTATATAAGCAAAAATCATGTACTCCCTGTTAAGACAAGTACTTTAATCGATTTGAATAGAACACATCTGAAAGCGTTTATAAATATAAACATCTATACACCAGATTAAAAAAAAAATAATAAACAAATCTGATTAAAAAAAAAATTATACTTTATTTTTACACTCATATGCAGAGTACAACTCTGTTCAAGGGTGTTTACAATGACTAAATGTAGTAATATATATATATCCACACCGTTTTAGTAATATCTGGAGGTAAAATCAGGCCCTGTGAAAAATCAGCAGGTCCTGTAATTTGTTCATTTCACAGGACCTGATGTCCGGTGATGACAGGAAACTTTTCGCGTAGACTGTTGGTGTACCATGTTATAAAAACAAAACAATCTGTCACATGTGTACAATTGTATACTGTATTTTATTCAGTATTATGTATTATATTGTAGTGATCCTGCCTTGAAAATAAATGTTTCAAAATTGTTTGATTTTGATATGTTTATTTGTTGTTGATTCTGTCTTCAAAGTATTTACTTTCTATCATCACAGTATTGATTAGAAAGTGGGCTACCTAAGAAGCTGTCGGGCTACTTCACTTTGCAAGGTTGGTAGCCCGACTGGCTACCTTCCATGACTTGCTAAATATCAACTCTGGTATGCATGCAAAGTAGTTTTTTATCTGTGTATGAATATCATAAAAGTATCCTGTGTGTTATATAATATATCAAAATATATTTTGCTCAGACAAGACTCTATTGTTTTTGTTGTAAACAAATGCTGTGACGTCTCTAACGTGAGATTTCAATAGGTTGAATTTAGGAATAGGTTGAAAAATTACTCTGGATGATTTAGCCCATGATGGCTTTGGCCCATGCAGACGGATGTTTTTCAGCCCAATGCTTTCAGCCCACGCAGACGGATGGTTTGGCCTACTTCACCGAAATCTGCGCCTTAAGAGCGTTCTAAGTCCTGCTCGGCACCTCTCACGCACCGGGAATTGGTGGGTTAGAGATAGAGACCACCACTCTTTGAGTCCACGACAGGTTACACATTTACCCCCCGTGTGGGATCTTTTACTTCCCCTGGGCCTGTCATAGACACCAGGTAGAAGGGACCAACAGTTTTAGTGTCTCTTCTGGCAGAATTATAAGAACAGTTGTTTCGCCAAGCTATATATCGAGTGAATTATGATAGTGAACAGATACATATGCACAAGCTCACACACTAATATACTTGAATCATCCATAAAATAAACGAAAGCGCTTAACATAATTAAATAATGATTCAAAAATAAGTAATTAATGTCTGTGCCTAATTTAGACACATTTTCAAGGTTCCTACTTAAAACTACTTCCAGCAGAGCATATTTATTTTGGCCATGTTAACTTGTGTGAGAAACCGCGTTGCTTGCAAGTTTATTGATTGAGTTAAATGACGTGGAACGCACATGCGGAATTTGCTAAGACGTAGACATAAATACAATTGTTTTCGACAACAAACACTAACTAGTTGCATAGCACGATATGTCGTACCTGAAATTTCAGTCGTTATTTGAACAATATTGCACAAGAGCTGAAGAATAACAACCACAAACAGAGACGTAACAACTTTTGACAGCCCCGCCATGTTTACATCCCGGAAGTGACTCACGAGGAGCGGTTTGGTTACGTGCACCGCTGCCCGTCCCCAGATTGCTTATTCGCACAGCCACCCGATTGGCACATCATCGATTTCGGGAATACAGGTGTAGACAGCAGTTATCGGTAGATTTCCTGTTATATCAATAAAATAATATGTAAGTTTCGAAACTTTAATATTATGCCAAATTCAGACGCGATTAGTTTTAGATAAGTTAGCCATGCATGGTATTATCTCTTATTGCATTTTATTTTATTACGTACTTGATTGATTTTAAAGCAGTTGTTTTCATATGACATAGACCTGTGTCAACAAACCGCAGCTCTAGAAGATATCAAGCGAAGCTCCAAAATATTAAACCCCCACACTCGAACTGACACATACTACACTCCTTTTTCCCATCATCAATCCGACTCTGGAACAGTACCTGTAAATACATCATTAGCTACATCCCTACCTTCATCCAGGTCTTCAGTGAAGGGATTGATGGGGCACCACATGTAATCATCAAAATAGGTCATTGACATTGTCTTTTATCAGTTCTTAACTTTTTACATTATGATTATCGTTTTTTATTTCGTTTTTAACATAACTTTTATACTACTGCCTTAATTTTAATCGCTGTGAAAATGCTCGCTCTGAAAGCTATATTCTCCATCTAGAGTTTATTCATTTACGGGACATCTATGGTACGTATTACAAAGAAAGATCATCTGCTCATTGAAAAGCGGGGAAGTGTTCACGAAAATCGAAACGCCCTCTTCAACTCCACATTTGTCGTTCTTAGTGTGTTATTTTTACGGGTTGCCATTTTGATGTACTCTGTCACTGTGAATGCACGGGCGAGAAAATGTGAAATCATTTAGAGGCCAGAGATATAAGTTACATTATAACATGTGCCCAGAATAGCACCGTGTGGAACAAATATATTGAATTTTAATATCTCTTCTAATCAAATCAAATCAAATCAAATCAAATCAAAAATACTTTATTGTCTGTCTTAAAACCATGCATTTTAAAACAGAAAAGTATTTTCAGACTCATCCATTGATTAATTAATTAATTAAATAATTAGTTCTGTCAATTCTAAAAAATAAAACATACACAAACACCCAATATTATTGCATACACATGTTGTGAAATTTACGAATAAAATATCTATATATAACACATAAAAAAGAAAACTAGCTATACAACATAAACAGAGACATGGCTAAATCTAAACGTTTACCTAGCGTACAAGGGGGACTACAAATAATCAAGTCCAAGCTTATCCCAGAACAGCACAGAAGGCAGTAGTACTACAATACCTGCAGTGTCAAAAACATACAGTGATAAGAAACGAATTAAATGGTGAGTACATAATATAAACGTGCATGTATACACTGTCTCCACCACCCCCACACACAAACTGCAGCTCTTCTGACACGTCACTCGAGTGCCGCATTCAGGACAGCAACAACAGTAGGTACAAATGACTTCTTATATGCATTCTTTCATGCAAGAGGAACTTTAATATGCCTGCCAGATGGAAGTTTCTGAAATGCTAAATTAAGTGGATGGACAGGAACAGTGAAAATGTGAAATGCCTTCATGTCAAGTAGACAGCTGTCGCTGTTTCTGACCAATGAGTTTACTAGCTATATTAACAACATGGCCCAGTTTTGTCTTTTGTTGGACAGTAAGATTTCCAAATCAAGTTATGATGTTGAATGACAAGATACTCTCAACAAGACCTCTGTACACAAGTTCAAGGACATGTGGGCTGACTTCAAAGCTTTTGAGTTGTCTAAGTAAAAAGAGAAGTTGCTGTGATTTCTTGTACACCATATCAGCATGTTCATTGAAAGTTAGTTTCTTATCAATAATAGAACCCAAGTATTTGAAACTGTCAACCATCTCCACCTCCCTCTGATCTGTCACTACTGACCTTCTTGCATCTCTCCCCTTGTTGTTGCCAAGAACAAGCGCCTTGGTTTTCCCTACATTTAATTTGAGAAAACTGTCTTTTAACATTGCATTCAACACGTCAATCTGAAGAAAGTATTGAGAAATGGAAAACTCATCTTTCAGACAACTCACAAGAGACATGTCATCTGCATATTTCAGAAGGGTGAGAATTGGGTCATGACATCTGACATCATTAGTATACAGTGAGAAAAGTACAGAGGAGAGAACGCACCCTTGAGGGGCTCCAGTGTTCACAACAATCTCATCAGACAATACAGGTTTGACCAACATGCGGGCATTTTGGTCAAACCTGTATTTTCTGATGTCTTGTCTATTCAGTAGTTTTTTCTTAATCTTAGTGCATTTATTTGAGATAAGTATTTTCCTTATTGATATGTAAATGTGATATTCTATTTTTATTATATGTAGTAACTTGGGTATAATATAATTTACACATATAACTTACCTATATTATGTAAGTAGCACTATTATTAATTTTATTCTATAATGAATTTTATTATAATTATTTTATCAGTGTTGTATTTCAAGTGTTTCTGAACATATCCTATTTCCGGATATACAGCGCTATACATAATAAAGGTTATTATTATTATTATGGTTTCTTGTTTTCTATGTCCATGCAGTCGTTGCGAAAGAAACTACTCTATAACCATCACTATCTTGAACAGTGACCTGCTAATTAGGCAGAGATCCTTGTGTAATTATCTGTTTGTCATGCATTGTGTCTAGGAGATGTCGAATGCTTTACATAGGGATCGTGTAGCCTATGTGTATTATCCATCCAATCGTTCTTGTGTTCTTTTGGTGATTGTCCATGTTTGACCCATAAATTAGGACTGTTTCAACCACTGCCATTATGGTGGTTATTTCGTTTTCACTACTAACGATCCATGTACCTAGACATACGTTCAGATCCATGTTCAGATGTGGTTTGGATAAGGGGGTTGTCAATGTTGAATGTTGTCAGATACCTTGTTCAAGGAGAGTTGGTATGGATGGCAACTGAATTGCATATGCTGATTCGATGTTGTACATTAGCTCCTGGGCTTGGTTGGTTGTGCTGTGGTGGTCGATTGCAAAGTCTGGTGGATGCATTGTAGCTGCACCAAACAAGCAAAGCCTCATTGGGCCAATGGAGGCTAAACGTGCCCTTTTCATTGGCCCATCGTTTGCTGTTTTTTATTGGCCCGGAATGAAAACATTGTTGACCCTTTAATTACTGGCCCTAGCTAACAAAACCTGGTCAATGATTGACAGCCATCATTTCCCCAATCATGTTTTATTTGCATGGCAAGCCAATGTTAGTAGTGCCATTGACAGCCATTGTTGTACCAATCATGTTCTTAATTTGGAGCCATAATTAGCCCAGTCAATTTTGTTAGCTGGGTCTGCCGATATCTGGTTATACATGCTGTATCACCTTCACCTTCACCTTCACCTTCACCTTCACCATAACCCAGCACAATCACAAAGAGTTGCGGTGCGAGTTTATCATCTTGTAATTGTAGGACACCAGCCGAGATATCTCACCATCTGCAGACATGAGAAAGCCACGATGGCCTCGATAACTGATGGAGGAATTTCATAGTCATGGAGAATAATGCATTGAAGATTTTGATCAAGTACTCCCTCTATAACGCAATCATTTTGGATATGGTAGATCTTCCCCATCGAAAACTATTCTGATTTGTTGCAAGGATTTGATTTTGTTTAGTAGAATGCGATTGTACATTTTCGCATATACCTGCCTCCACGGAGTGCCACACATTTACGCGGGGGTCATATTTTCCTAAACAGACTCCCGGGGGGGTGCTACAAGTTCTTTTGAACACAAAAACAGCCTTATTTAAGGCTAACGTAGCAATTAGATTAAGTATAAATTTTGTGATGGCGCCGTGCAAACAGCATTTAAAGGCCACTAGGCATATAATATGCAGTAGTTGCAGCAACTGGGTGGACTTCATCAAGTCCGGATGTGAGAGGTCCTGGGCTGAGGTTCAGGTGGATAGTTTTAGTTTTGAGTGTAGGGGATGTACGAGGATGAATGAACTTGAAGTGGAGTTAGAACAGCTGAGGCTGCTTGTTGTGGCAGTGGTGGGAAGGGAGCAGGTGGTTTGTGCCAGTGGTTCTGGTGAGGGGACAGTGGAAAGTGGGGGAAGATGATGAGAGAGATGTTACGGTGAACTCACCTCAGCTTGGGAGGAGGTTGAGACGAGGTAAGGTGACCGGTCGTAGGGAGACAGGATGGAAGGAGACGGGACATAGGGAGACAGGACGAAAGGAGACGAGAAGGAACAAAATGGGAGGAAAGACAAGTGGATCAAAGGAAAGGGGAGTTGGGGAGACAGTATCGAAGGAGTCAGGGGGAAGGAGACAATAGTTAAGGCGATGGGAGTGAGGGAGATGGGAGGGAAGGCGACGGGAGCACAAGTTAGGAAAGGTGAAATGTTGATGCGCGAGAGATCCTGATAACAGTCTGCCACCAAGTGACAAGGCTGCAGGACAGACTGTGAAGGAGGGGATCCATCGGAAGAGCTATTCCGAGGCAGTGATAGAGGGGGTGAGAAAGAGAGCGAGGGTGTTTGTGGGGGACTCAATAGTTAGGAAGACCGACAGAGGGAGAGGACTTTGTAGTTTGCTTGCCTGGGGCCAAAATAGAGGCAATAACTGAGAGGGTAGAAAACATTGTGGGTTTGGGCAAGGGTGAATCTGTTTTAGTACACGTAGGGACAAATAACGTAGTGAGGGAGGGTACAACTGCCATAGTTAGGAAATACAGGAATTTGGTCAGAACACTAAAGCAGATGTGGGTTGAGCAGGTAATACTGTCAGGGATTCCACCAGTTATAGGAAGGAGGGGTCATAGATATCGAAATTGCCGGGGGATGGCAATTAACATGCTAGTCGAGAAGCTATGTAGGGAAGAGGAAGTGGGTTTTGTGGATTTGTGGGGAAGTTTTGTTGGAAGGGCTGATATGTATATGAAGGATGGGCTGCATCTAAGTGGAAAGGGGGCAGCAGTATTTGCGGAAGGGTTAGCAGCAGCAGCAGTAGACAGTGGCATGGGTAGCATAACGAATATTTTTGGTAGTCAACACTATTTAAATTAGAAGCGCAGTGGGGTTACTTAGCCTCAAGCAGGACAAGAGGCCGCTAGTACAGATAAGCCAATAACAAAATGTCCGAAAAACATGTCTGAAGCAGGTTATAGATGCGTGTTTAAATGCTATGAGTATAATAAATAAGAAAAACGAATTAAACATTATGGTAGAAGATATTGACCCTCACATAATTGGTATAACCGAATCATGGTCCAACACAGACATTACAGATGCTGAATTAGGATTGACAGGATACGTAATGTTTAGGAGAGATCGAATAGGAAGAAGGGGAGGGGGAGTTATTTTATATGTTAAAGAATCTATTCAGGCTTATTAAATAAAATTAGAAAGCGAAGCAGATTACGATGAAGCTGTTTGGTGCAAAATAGTTCAGGAAATTAAAAATTAACTATTGGATTAGTTTACCGAAGTCCAAACATAAACGAAGCGGATAACACAAAATGCTATAAAGGAAGTTAGTAAAGGGGAATGTATCGTAATGAGAGATTTTAACCATGGACACATACGATGAAAATCTCTAGAGAGTACAGGGGGTGAGGACCAACGATTTCTATTTTTAATTCAGGATAGCTTCCTTACTCAGCACATGCTAGAACCAACCAGGGGAGAAAATGTATTATATATAGTTTTATCATCATAAAAAGAATTAGTGGACAATGTAAAAATACATGAACCATTGGGTAACAGTGACCACAATCAAATACATTTTGACATCAATGTAAAATCAGAAAGTATAAAAAAACGTATAGGAGAAACTTCCACAAAGGTAACTATAAAGATATGAGAAAATACTTAGCAAAGCTAGATTGGAATAACATGCTGATGAATAAGACCGCAACTGAATGTTGGAATATTCTAAAATATGAAATTCAGAGTATCATCGATAAATTTGTTCCCTTGAAAAAACAAGGAAAATGGTCTAGCAAGAAACACTTGTCAAAAGAAGCTATTAGAAAAATAGTGTTTAAGCAAACTATGTGGAGGGTTTATAGGCGTACCAGAAAGGATGAGTTTCTATGCTTATGTAAGGAGTAAACAGAACGTTCGAGATCAGGTCGGACCACTGGAAAACAACAGGGGAAACATAATTTCAGAGGGGTTTCAAATGGCAGAGGTCCTGAATGAGTATTTCAGCTCAGTATTTACCACAGAAGATATCAGCTCACTTCCAGTTCCATTTACTAAATTTGAGGGAAATAAATCAGAACATTTAGGGCAGTTATTTGTAACTCCTGTAATGATAGCAAACAAAATTAAGAAGATGAAAGATAATAAATCACCTGGAGTTGATGGGATACCACCAAAACTGCTTAAAGGAAATTGTTGAGCAAATTAGTACACCACTTGCAAAATTGTTTATCTTGTCACTAGAAGAAGGAATAGTTCCATCAGAATGGAAAGAAGCAAACATTACGCCACTATTTAAGAAGGGATCGAGGAACAAACCAGAAAATTACAGACCAGTGAGTTTAACATCAGTTATATGTAAATTACTCAAAACATTAATTAGAGACCACATGGTGGATTTCCTTGTAAAACATAATTTAATAAATACATCTCAATATACGTTCCTAAAAGCAAGGTCATGTCTAACCAATCTCTTGTTTTTTTGAAGAAATCACAAAGTGAGTAGATGACGGGTCACCAGTGGATGTTGTCTACTTAGATTTTTAGAAAGCTTTCGATAAAGTGCCACACCAAAGGTTGATACTTAAACTAAAAGCCCATGGTATAGGTAATGATGTAATTAATTGGATAGAAAAGTGGAAAGACAGAGAGAAATAGTAGACGGTGAGATTTCAAACTGGAAATCGGTTTTGAGTGGGGTACCACAGGGATCAGCATTAGGCCCTATACTGTTTTTAATATATATATAAATGATCTAGAAGATGACATATCTAGCAAAGTACTCAAATTTGCAGGTGACACAAAGGTATTCAGAAAGGTTACAAATGATACAGATAAACAAAGTTTACAGGATGATCTAGATAAATTAGTTAAATGGTCAGAAAAATGGCAAATATTATTCAATTTTGGGAAGTGAAAATGTATACACATAGGGCATGGAAACATGGACGAAGAATATAAAATGGGGGATGCTGTACTAGGTAGAACCACACTAGAAAAGGACTTAGGAGTAACATTTAGTGCTGACATGAAAGTTTCAGAGCAATGTGGGATTGCTGCTTCAAAAAGAAATCAAATTCTAGGGCTAATTAGGAGAACTATTATGTATAAGGAGAAACAGCTAATTGTACCCATGTACAGAGCAATAGTTAGACCACATTTGGAATATTGTATTCAAGCATGGAGGCCGTATCGTAAAAAGGACATAGACAAGCTAGAAAGAATACAATGAAGAGCAACCAAAATGATTCCAGAATTGAGAGACCTTAGTTACGAAAGCCGCTTATTACAATGTGGTTTGACAACACTAGAGACCAGGAGACTAAGAGGAGACAAAATAGTAGTATTTAAAATAGTGAACGGTTATGAGGATGTTGATAGGAATATGTTCTTCAAACTTAAAGAAGGCAGTAGTACCAGAGGACACAAAGCAGCATTAGTTAAAGAGCAGTGTAGGTTGGACATGAGAAAGTACTCTTTCTCACAGAGGGTGATAAATGAATGGAACAAACTGCCAAATGATTGTGTTAATGCTAGTGGTGTGAATATGTTTAAAAATAGAATTGACATATATTTGATAAGGGTGGGCTACACGTAGATGAGAAAATTGTTGGACTCTCGGTAAGCCAATGGCTTCCTTGTCCACTTTGCCATCTGGAACTTGTTGTTTGGGATGGCAATCTTGTTAAAGTTCACATAGGTTATACAATTATGAAAAGCACAGTCACATGTCGATGTATCAACTGATGTCAGATAAGCACACTCAAATGTCGAGATTGAGAGGAATCATTCCCAGAAATTATGCAAGCCTTTGTGCAGATTAAGAAGGAGATTGAGGGGTACATAATTCTACCTGATTGGTGGTCAGAATTAGGAATCACCAGAGCAAATGGGTGGAGCTTTCGTTGTGTTGCAGCAGTAACAGGGTGAATGACACTAGTAATACCATTGTAATTAACCAAAGACTAAAACTGCCCAAAGTTAGATAAATGCCCAGAGATGAGATCAGTGTGCAAGTTTAGACCAGTATCAGTTAAAGAAAGCTAGCAGTACAAAGTGCTGCCCTGCTGTATACTCACAACTTTAATTGTCTGCCCTATGCTTTGTGCGCGTGTTTTGATTGTGTGGAGGTCATATACTATGCCACCACAACAAACAGAGTAATTGGCTGGCTAACTCTGCACTGTTTCAGTCAGCAGATATTTTCAGAAACCGTAACATGTTCATGCTTAAAAGTCTTCCCTATGTTTGAATAACAGTTTAGCAAGCGTCTGTAGACTCTGCACATTGTCTACTGCTGTCTGGTTGCTGCCAACTGACCATACCTAAGGTGACTTTCTAGTTGGAATAAGTTTGTTTCAAATAAATCAGATAGTTGTATTATATATAATTATTTTATTGGAACCCACCTGTGAAAAGTGCAAATGCCCCAATATTTTTTTAATAAATGTGAACCACCCTTTTTAAAAAATGTGAACCCGCTTTTCAAGTGTGAATTAACTTTTTAAAAAATGTGAACCTCCCCAATATTATTTTTCATAAACATGAAACCCCTTTTCCAAAAAGTGAACCCCCTTCTCAGAAGTGTGAACCCTCCAATAATATGAAGATATTATTTTCATAAATGTGACCCCTTCTGAAAAGCATGAGCACCCACCTCTTAAAAAGCATGAAATCACCAATACTATGAAAATAATATTATTATTTTCATCTTATTATGAAAATAATATTATAATTTTCATATTATTTGAGGTTCACACTTTTGAGAGGGAGGGTTATGATACAGGGTTAAAATTTTTTTAAAGGGGGTTCATGTGAACCCCCTGAAGCTCCCCGGCATCATCTCATGGAGCCCTCATGGGAATATTTCCACAGCAGCGTAGGCTAGCCGCCCTTCCTTCATGATCCTTGGGTTAACTCACCTAGGAAGAGGTGCATGGTATACGGCATTCTAGATACATAAACGCAAATGTTTTCATAGTTTTATTCCTGCTTAGATACAGACACAGCGTACATACTTCAAATTATGTATACAGTTGGAGCTATTTCCAATGCGTATAGCTTGCACGTTTGCATGCCTGCATGCCTGATACAGCACACACACTCACATTGGGGCCAAACAATGACTGGTTTAAAGCATCAACTAATGTCAACTATCAGCGCTAGAGTGACATTCGATATGCCAATATAATATAACTAGAGTGACATTCCATATGCCAATATAATATAACTAGAGTGACATTCCATATGCTAATATAATATAACTAGAGTGACATTCCATATGCCAAGATAATATATCAAATTAATGCTACTATTATTATAATATTGACTAATTTATGGATTTCCAAAATAATAACTCAACTGCCACAGAGATCGCTGCCTCTGTTACGTACGTCACACCATCCTTGCTAGGCAGGGATGGTAGTACTACGTACATGTAGTACTACCATGTACACGTCATGTACACGTAGTACTACCGTGTACACGCCATGTACGGGTGTACGTTAAATCATGTACTTCGTCCCACTTGCTCTCTTGGTTGATGTGTTCTGTGGTAATAGACATGTCTGCACCCCAAATTTCAGAGCGTTCCCAGAAATGCCTACCATTACCCATCCAACCACGACGGGTCCGCTACCAACTTAAGTAAGGTTCCAATATGCCAGCCCACTAAATGCCAGCGAGCAATCTTATTGGTTAACACAACTGAAAAATCAGCGTTTCAACAAGTCGGCCTGCTACACACCAGTACAATTATTACCAATTTTTATTATTATTGATCATTGTTTGCTTTCATATGATCATTGATTTAAAAATTTAACCGACTCTGCTAACACTACAAATGACTGATAGTTAGAAAATCCATGGTTGCATAGTGCTATTTTGTACAATTTATAATGACATATAGTAGAACTTGCTTGATAAAGCACCAACAATCTGTACGTTTAACCAACATTAAACAACGACAGCCATGTTTTGCTGCAGTGAACGTTGCTGACATCTCATGACACTTAATTATGATCTGACAATAGCTACAATCACAATGACACTCTGAATACAAGGAAATCATGGGTTCACTGTCAATGATGCCACAACACTTGTTGAATTCTGAATAAATAAACTTTGACAGAGAATGCTGTTGATGCTGCATGACAACACAACAGTGACATTAATGTGTAAGCTTGACACTAGAACTGACATTGCTGTCCAATAGAATGTCTGAGACAGGACAAATAGTAGTGACATAACAGTAGACTTGTTAACACATCATCTGTACATACTACTATTCTACAAAGACATTTGTTGACATTATAAGTGCAAAGTACAGGGTACTTTGAATAGAAGTGTCTGTGAACTTTACTTTCAACTAAATCTCAATATTTTCAAAGTAACAGTATTTTGGCGAAATCTTCAAAACTTTGAACAAAAAGTTTTTGTGAACCACTCAACGAAATCTTCAAAATATTTGAAGAAACATTTTTTTTTAAATATATTTATTTCATAGAAAAATTTTTCAACAAAATCTTCAAAACTGAAGAAAAGCTTCTGCAAACCACTTTTTGATAAAATCTTGAAAATGCCAAACATAAAAAGTTTTGACAAAAACAATGATAAAAAAAGCTGCGCATGTCATGCTGCTAGTTTTTTATATCAGTAAAAGTGCAAGTGACAATAACAAAATATTTAACTACAACCTCAAACTTTGGTTAGTAGAGTTGTCCGACGACTTACACTAATACTGACAAAGCAAGCAACACATTTTGGCAGGGCTTCTTCTTGACAATTCATCATTGACAAAAGTAACAGCTTTAACACATCATGACACACAGTCCCAGAATGTCAACAGAGAGACGCCCTGCCATTTCAAAGCTAGGGCAACTTCATTCACCCCTGTTTGCCTGTCTTTTGGAAGAGACTATATCCCAATGATCTCGATCTACAAAAGCCCATATGGGTGCTACATTAACTGCTGCCAAGAAAACTAGTTCCGATAATGGAGTAACCATCACGAACGCTTTGTTAGGCAAATACTGGCGCTATATAATGGAGTAACCATCACGAACGCTTTGTTAGGCAAATACTGCCGCTATATAATGGAGTAACCATCACGAACGTTCTTTTAGGCAAATACTGCCGCTATATAATGGAGTAACCATCACGAACGCTCTGTTAGGAAAATACTGCCGCTATATAATGGAGTAACCATCACGAACGCTCTGTTAGGCAAATACTGCCGCTATATAATGGAGTAACCATCACGAACGCTCTGTTAGGCAAATACTGCCGCTATATAATGGAGTAACCATCACGAACGCTCTGTTAGGCAAATACTGCCGCTATATAATGGAGTAACCATCACGAACGCTCTGTTAGGCAAATACTGCCGCTATATAATGGAGTAACCATCACGAACGTTCTGTTAGGCAAATACTGCCGCTATATAATGGAGTAACCATCACGAACGCTCTGTTAGGAAAATACTGCCGCTATATAATGGAGTAACCATCACGAACGCTCTGTTAGGCAAATACTGCCGCTATATAATGGAGTAACCATCACGAACGCTCTGTTAGGCAAATACTGCCGCTATATAATGGAGTAACCATCACGAACGCTCTGTTAGGCAAATACTGGCGCTATATAATGGAGTAACCATCACGAACGCTCTGTTAGGCAAATACTGCCGCTATATAATGGAGTAACCATCACGAACGCTTTGTTAGGCAAATACTGCCGCTATATAATGGAGTAACCATCACGAACGCTTTGTTAGGCAAATACTGCCGCTATATAAGACCACACATTATTATTGCAACTGACATTTGTCGTGTGACAATGACATTACACCTGAGGGTATGGCAGGAGGTTGTGTTCCTCTTCATAGGTGTCATCAATCTGTCTCGTCCTCGCCATCTTGAAACGTCTCTCCCATAATGCATCAACTAACTGAAAGTCATCAAAGCACTTCGTCAAAGTTGCAAAATACAAAAATGGAAACATCAATAAATAAGGGAATGGTTTTGTGCTTGCTGTTTCAAAGTTAGCACTAAAGAGAAAAAACTAAAACTGTAATCCCTTTGTTACCCCTAATTAATTCTTCTAGGTTTGTTGTCCACTGGCCCTTATTCCCTAAATTAACTGGCTCATCCCCTGGGTCTAGACACAAAATAACCTACAATTTAAAGTTTCATTTCTATGTTTGCAAATTTCTCCTCTTAAAACAATTTAACAATGTAATCATACCTAACATCAATTAAGAGTAATTTCGGGAATCATTTAATGACAAATTTAGACAACTTATATAATATGATATATTTTATGACAAACACTTTTTGAGATGGCAGATTTACTTACTTGCTGCTTGTGTTTTACTATCACCATGGTAACGATGGCTATGACCGTTACCATGACAACCCAGGTATAGATAACCAAAAGGCCCATTGAGTTTTCAGCCAAGAAAGAGTGAGAAAGGAGCGGTCTTTTCACTTTGATCTGAGAAGCTGTAACAAGAAACACCATTATAGACACACAACAATTACATCTTGTCTGTACTTTCTGTGAATGTTTACAGAACAACAGAACATTGAAGGTATATTTTATTTTAAATATGGTTTATTGAAAAAAATTTGGGTGATCAAGATGTTAAAATCGATATACCGTATTCGACCTAATAACCGTACAGTCTGCTTAAAAACAAAATGGGCCATGGAAAAATGTCAAAGAATCTGGTCTTATAAGCGTACACCAACATTTTTTTGTAGACAATAAGTTGACTGCTTAACGCTAGTTGTTTCATTTGGTGACTAGTGTAGAACTAAAAAGTAGTGCCAACTGTTTAACCCCAGATGGCGACACTCTTGTTCCACACTAGTAAAATTACAAATTGTGGATTCTGCTGATTAAAAAGGGGGTTAATACTAATTAGGGCATGTATGCTTAATAGGTCGAATATGGCAGTTTATGCGATTCTAAAACAAAAACGATTTGACAGAGACAGATAGAAATGTCAGATGGACAGACAGACACCATAGTTTGGCTGTCAAGCAGCAATATAAATAAATTATCAGGAATAGGTGCAAAATCAGTGATTAGGCTAAATTGTAAGAAATAACTATGTCCAAATGTTTATGTTGAAAAGAACAAATCGAAAGTTTCAGCTTCACACTCGCCTTATATTCTAACATGTTTTCCGCATATGCTTTGAAAGAGTTTTTTTCCATAAGTCATTTTATACCATAACAATTTGAGCATGGAATCTGTACAAAGAAATGTTAGTGTCCAGTAGTTTTCACGAAATAAGTTGAATAACTTAATGCACAAAAACAAGTCATTACGTTCATAACCTGCACACATGTATTTTGATTTAAAATTATTTCAATATTATAAACATAACATGTTGCACAACCCAATATTGGAACACTTAAGAACTTAATTTATTGTTTGACATTTTTTTCTTAAATAAAATACCAATTTATTAGATGGTGTGTTTATTAAATTAACACAATCAACAAACACTACAAAGTTTACTCTACAACATGAAGTAAAAACAACTTTTTATATCTGTTAAATTCTTTATTTATATTTACCTCTAATATCTGAGATGGGTTCAAAGACATCTTCTCGCAATGAGTAAACATCGCTCTCCTGTACAGAATCTGGAAAAGTCAATATAGTTTCTTTCAACACATCATATTTTTGACTCCTTGTTTTCAGTTAAACATCCTCTGCTATGGCCTTTACTTTATACTGCATAAAGATATGCCAAGCTGGGGATATGAAACAGTAATCAAGAAGTTTTGACATACCTGGCAGCAACCTGGGGTCCAATTTAGTAATTCATTACATACAATAAATAACTTCTATTGCGCCAAAACACTCGGGAGCCTAAGCTGAGCAGCACACCAAAACAAAAAGGTTAGACTGTTACTAGTCAGTGTAACGATTCCAGTCATAAACAGTTCGATCCGTACACTGATCGAGGAGCTATGGAGGAAAAGCAAGTTTAAACAGGTGGGTTTTTAGTTAACGGCTAAATGTTACTATATTTCCTGCCAACTTAACGTTAATAGGAAGCGAGTTACACAGAATTGATGCTGCAACTAAAAAAGCTCTAATTTCGGGGTGTTATTGGTGCATCAATTACTATCTGTTAGGTGGCACCACTAACAAGCATTGGGTTGAGTTAGACAGCACACTGACTAGTCAGGTACTGCATCACTATTCACCAGGTGGTGCCACAAACAGAACGTGTTCAGTTCTAAATACATACTTGCTTTATTCTCCACGTCATCTGCCTTGGTTTCGTCTGATGTGTCGATGTCCTCTGCTGGTTCCACTCCTACACATGCACAGTGAAACAGGGACATATTATACTAGTAGCAGGGTAAAGAAAATGAAACCTACTGAAACATCAAATATGCAATCATTTATGAGCAATCTTATGTGCTGTCCTACTTAACTTGCTCAACACAAATTAATGAGGATTCTAGAATTGTTGCCCAATTAGTCATTATGCCGTCAACTTTTTCAAGTTTAATTATTAATAATTAAACATAATAAACCTGATATTAGGGCACCGAAAATTATAATCTTACTATAATCCAGCAAGAGTACGTATGCATGCTGTGCTACTCCCGCTAGACACCTTGCGGACAATTGTGTACAACTGTTTACATCATGCATCTTTTCTACAATTGTCCGAAGTCACATAACACAAGGGCAAGGCCTTGCCAGTATTGTCGCAATTTCGAGAGTTGGATTTCAAGAAGCCATCAATATATTGACTGGCAGCACCAATTACCAATTAAGGCATAGATGGATATCTCTGTGCTAATGTTACGTATCCTGAAATTTTTAAACATTGTTATCATGACAGTCACATATGAAATACCAAGTTATTCTGCCTGGATGGTGGGCATTTTTGCTAGTTATTGTTAATTACCAGGGTAACCAGATGAGCATGTTTATAAATACATAATAAACAAACTATCACGATAATTTTTGAGGTTTCAATTGGCTAAAAGCATTGTAGAAATGCTTCTCAAAGTTTAATGTAATATCAATCAAACTTTTACAAGTTAAAAAAGTGCATATTAATAATTGATGTTGTTTGGTTTGTTGTGAAGTAAAAAGAAACAACATTAACCTAGCTAAAAAAATTAACTTTGTTATCAGGTACAGTGAAACCTGTCCACAGCGGACACTGCATTATGGGCAGGTGTCCATTATGTCCATTATGGGCAGGTGTCCATTATGGAGAACTTGATTAAGTGGATACCCACTAGGTGGCACCATTATATTATGAATGGATACTTTGTTGTTCGTTAGTTTGTAATGTTGTGAATGGTTCAAATCTAAAATAAAAACATAAAACTAATAAAAATAAAACTAAACATAATTGATAAAACAATTCAGGAGCTGTTATTAATATATGTGGGCCATAAAATTAGTTGGTAAAATAAAAACTGTCATTAATCACAGAGCGTTACTGTATTCCACTGTCTGGAAATTAGGTGGCATGTGGGGCTGTGATCGGTCCCATGTAATCACCATTTCTTTGACCTCTCTATGAACAAATGATTAATCTGTCGAGTGTCGTAGTCAAAATTGTACACGGTCAACAGCCGTCAGATATGTAAGGTTGACAGACTTCTCCTTTTTCATACATTCTGTTTGGAGCTTGGGTTCTGAGAGTTAGACATGAAAACAAAGCATGGCCATGATAAGGGAAAGGTGAATGTTTACACAACTGGCAGTGGTGATTGACATTGACTTTTGAGGACATTATGCGGATAGTCCGACAAAGAATACACACATAGCGAAATACCCTGTCCATTCTCCACATTAGCCACTATGGGCAGTTAGCGGACAGTGCTTTCAAAAGGTGTCCGTTATTGACAGGTGTCCGTTAAGACAGGTTTTACTGTAATATAATGTCCAATACAGAGACATCTCATGAAAGAGATAATCTAGTTTCACTCTAAAAATTGGCACAACCTACCATCAAGGGGACATATTTGTACATGGCACTTGTATGGTACAGTGTCTCATATCAACATGTATTACTATCATATTAATGGTTTAACTTTAACCACGTTTACCAGGATCTTCCTCGCTGTAGGCATATCCGTTTCCCTCCCACTCGGCTTGATCAACTGCAGCAGAAGGATGAAATATTAACAAAAACACGAGTGTTGTTTTGACAGATCGAATTGGCCAATTACCATCAGAATGCTGCTGACAAGAGATTCAACCTAACAGTAGTGCTCAGTCTTATTTTGCGAAATAATTCTAAAACGAGACAAGTGAAGAAACTAAACTGAGAAAGGACTGTTATAGATCATGCCAAAACATTAGCCACATCAAACCTAATGCAAAGGATGGAGATTTATAACAAATAATTTCAAAAATGAACAGAAATCAAACAGTGGATGCTTCCTTATTTACAACGCTGTTTGTTTGTCATGTCTTATGTGGTCATACTCCAAACAGCCTCTCCCAGGGTTACCACAGTGTTTTTTATGAGTGGGTTTATAGAGACCACCAGCTCTGTGAGTCCATCACAGGTTACCAATTTACCCCCCCCCATGTGGGATCTTTTTCTTCCCCAGACATAGACATCTCACCGGATATCTCACACTTGGTGCTAGACAAACTGTTGTACCCAATTTTTATGAAATGACTGGGTTGACTGCCACCCTATGGGGCTCGAGTCCAGTGCATCCTGGCCAAGAGGCAAGCACCAGACCAACCAAGTCACCATGCAGCACATAGTATGTTCATAATAGCTACCATATTGTAATTGGGCAATTTGTTTTTGTGGCTTTTAAAAGGTATATATAATAGAAACACTATGAAGGTAATTAATTTACTTGGACATTTTATGTTTTGTCAGTGTTGCTATCAATATAGCACACACAATATAGTAATATATATAGGGGACCTACATATAGTAACATTAATTGGGATTTTGAAATAGAACCTAAACAGGTAATTGTTATCCAACAATATCCTTAACTATAATATCTTTGACATTGTTCAACCATGAGTTACAAAACCAGGTTTGACTGACCTGGGAGGAAGTAATCATCACTGTCATCCTCACTAGTAGTCTGTGGACTTTTTACAGTGGTGACAGCAACACTGGACTTGTCACTGCTTATGTCCACTGCTTCTGGGATGTTGTAGTTCCTGTTGCTGGTAACACTGTGTCCTGCTACTGGTTCACTAGACACAGCGGTGACAGTTGTTGTGGACGTTGTTTGGTCATATGTCTCATTGGCCAGCTCACTCAAGAGATGACCAGGCTCTGTGGATTCTGTGTAACCATTTTCTTGTATTTCTGGTTGTTGTGTAATTATTTCCAAATGCTGCCCTTCCTGCGGCCGTCGCTGTGTTGTCTCAGTGGTTACACCACCATTACTGTCACTGGCCATTGACAAGTGACGGGTAACTGTCACATTCTGCAGTAAAGTAGTGGTTAGATTGTCATCATTAGTCTGCGCTGTCACAGGCAGGTGTATGTCTGTTGTCAAGGATACATTGTATGTTTGAGAATGATTCAGCAAATAGGCAGTAGATGAACTGATGGAATCCACTGGCACAGTTGATGAGTTGATGGATTCCACTGGCACAGTTGATAAGTTGATGGATTCCACTGGCTCAGTTGATGAGTTGATGGATTCCACTGGAATGGTTGATATTGTGATGGATTCCACTGGCACGGTTGATGAGTTTATGGAATCCACCGGCATGTTTGATGAGTTGATGGAATCCACTGGCATGGTTGATGGGTTGATAAATTCCACTGGCACATATCTGCCGTTAGCGTCACCAATCACTGCAAAGTGCAACAGAAGCAAATGTATATTTGTATGTTAACTAATTGATCAGATACTTTCAAGTGCACAAGAAGATGAACGTAAGTACGTTATACTACAAAATGCTGATTCCTGGGCTAACACGGGAGTTTTTTTCATACTGCTTACTGTTCCACCATAGCAAAACTGTTCATTCAGATATCATTGTTTTATTGTATTATCGCATTATGCCTGCATCATACTGGGCATTAATGATAATATTGCATTTCATGCAGATAGTTAGTTTGGTGAAGCAGCTCATCGATATATAATCAAAGCCAAGAAGCTGAACAAGGCAGTGTTTTTTAAAGGCTTTTCATATAGACAAATTGCCATTAACTGACAAAGAAAATTTAAAACTATACTATTTAACTTTCCAAACTTGTTAATAAAAACATCGTTTTGGCGTATTGATTTGTGAACTTTTGAGTTATATGAAATTTTAGTTCACGTTTTAAAAAAGGATAGATTTTCTAGTAGGCCTACTTGGGTGTTTTAAAGTTTGTTGTAGGAATATTTCTACTGAATATTATAGTAATACTGCATCATAAAATTCTGTAAAAAAGAGTAATTCTGCACTATCTGTGTGGACTCAACCTAAAAAAAAAAACAAAGGTCATTTGCAGTAAATAATTACTCTGTTTTAATCCAAGTATCGAGAATGTATGTGCTTATAAACCTGGTGATTAAGATAATCAAATGCAGAAAAAGTGACCCAAAATTGCACCATAGACATGTCAACAAGCAATGACGCATGACAAAAATTTGTTGATGTCCTCTTGACCTTCTGTAGATACACCACACACACACATCACCAGAGCAATCCAGCGTTGACAATTATCTCCACGATCATTTCTGTAATAACCGAGACAGTGTCAGGATGGAGTGGAGAACACAGACAGCCGCTGAACACAAATTGCGTTATTGTGCCTCAGCGAAGACAGTGAGGGCCCAATAATTCAATGGCTGTGCACAGGCGACTGGACAAAGCACAGATTAGTTATAAAGAAGAGCCGGTAAAGACACATGCCTGGAATTCTAAAAAGATTGTCTTGCGTCTTGTAGCAAGGAAAGCAGTGGAAAACATCTGCTTGCTAGACAATGTCACTTTTCACAGCTAGCGCATGCTACCAGTTCGGGTCATTGATCAATTACATCACCTGTTTTTTGTGGTAATTTTGTGCACTGCTTTGTTACATGATAACTGATGATAACATAGTTCTTTGTTACATGAAAACTGATGATAATATAGTTCTTTTTTACATGATAACTGATGATAACGTAGTTGTTTGTTACATGATAATTGATGATAACACAGTTCTTTTTCACATAATAATTGACTATAACACAGTTCTTTGTCACATGATAACTGATGATAACATAGTTCTGACGGCATTTCAGTGTCTGTCATCATGAAGCAATAACAAAATTGTAAGCAAACAATGGTCTCAAATATTTATATTGTTTGTAAACATGCTTTTTTACCTATAAAAATACAATTTTCTATCTCAGAACTTGTGATATGGTTTAATAGAAATATATTTATCATAACTGATTGCTTTTATAGTCTGTGTATAAAAACATTTTCTAGGATTTGCTTGCCATAACATGCATGGTTGTAATCAAGAGAAATCCTGGTAAAGAAGTTCATTCATTTTAGTGATTACAGAATTCTTATTTACTGGGAAAAAGTTCATAGTAGATAGGCTGTAGATCCGACTGGTCATTTCAAAAGCTCCATCCCACTGAAAAAATTAGCATGGCTCTATGCAGCCTTATGAGGGTAGCAGTGAGACGGTGCTGGAATCATATGGCAATGTAATGTAATTACACGTCAAAATGATATTATATTTACATAACTGCATTAGATATATGACCTATGCAAACCTTCATGAATTATTTAGGGTTATGCTTTGGAACCAGACAGTGCGTCACTATGGAATTATTTAGGTAGGAAGCAATTTCATTACAGAAAACAATACTGTGAACAAAAAGCGTACTGCACAAGCTTAGAGATCCTAGATACTTGCATGAGGCAAACTACCACAAATTGTTGTATAGAAGCTCAGCCTTCTTCCTAAAAGTGAAACAATCCATGGTTTTCGACCTATAACAGTTACAAAAACATAACCATTTGTAATTACAATTAAGAATATTATGTTAGTGGTTTACAAGAAAAACCTTGTTGAACACACATCTTAATTTCATGGACCATGTCATACTGTTAGATTACACCATGTCACAAGTGTGATATTCTGGCAATATTCGCTTTTGTACACACTGTATTTGTATACACCTATTCCTATTCTTGGCAATAGGATATGGCCATGCAATTTGCATCCAAACACAACTTATGTAACATATTTTGGCCTCTGTTTACAAAATTAGTCAACTTTCTGGAAAAATAACATGTTTGTTTGCGACTCTGTACTGGTTCTGCATATGCCGACCTCCCTTAATACATCACTTTAATCTAGGCTACTTCGATTTCATAGAACTGTTCATACACTTCTCGGTTGTGCTGGTTATCATGTCAGCCCTCAGTCATTCAGAGAAATGAACGGAATATCCAACTTTTAGAACACATTCTGAGTAAACTACTGGCGTGATATTCTTGATTTTAGTTGCACGTGTTAGTTTTTATTATCTCTTTTAGGAGCATAGCCTGAAAACCATGCCTTTTGTTTCGCTTTAACTTTCATTCTAACGCTTCCCTAAAACTGTGCAAATCTCAAAATCAGATGGAATCAAGATACACGGCCTCCTGTTTTTAAAAATATACTGAATTTGACCTATTAAGTGTACATGCCCTAATTAGCATACACCCCCTTTTTTAATTAGCAGGATCCATAATTATTGTAATTTGACTAGTGTGGAACAACTGAAGTGTCGCCATCTGGTGTTACACACTTGGCACCACTTCTCAGCTGTTCACCACTAGTCACCAATAGTGATGGAATGATACACACTTCACGTTATGAATCGCATGTCATTGTGGCAAATCTGCATTAATGTTATTGGAAATTTCAAGCTGAATCGATTGGTACTACGCTCTAGGTGCTCTGATGTCAACCTTTTGACATTTTCATCAAACAATAACACAGAGATGAAAGGTTGCGTTTACATCATAATGGTGGGAGAATTTTCATTAGCTAAGATTAGTGCGTATCACAGATTAGTGGAATCATCATTTCTGTTCAAAATAGACTTTATCTCGATTTGCAAGGACAAATATTGATGCAGCGCGAAGTCTATGAATGAAGCATGGTTTACGCGTGATTTTTCGATTGGACCAAAACACCAAGCGAGGCGCTTCGCATCTGTGTAACAGCATAGCATCTTAGAGCCAGCAGCATGTCACCACGGCCAGTTAATCGCGTATTCGTATTCTTTTTTGAAAGCCTACTGAACTTGTAACTTTTGAGTTATCACAGAGAAATTTAACACATGAACATATAACATAATGAAGTTTTTGTGGTGTCAATTTTATTCCAATACATTTAATAATAACGTCTCGCGGACATGCAGAAATGAAGGCAATTTCTGTGGAAAATCCTTGCCCGAGCCTATACGCTTATAAGAACAGATTCCTTGACATTTTCCATGGCCCAATATTTTTTCAAGCACACTGTATGCTTATTAGGTCAAATACAGTATCTTATACTTATTATTGTAAAAATTCCAAATGATTTGCACAGATCAATTGGCTGTGTTCACTGTTGTCTTGATATTGCATTAAAAAGGTAAGTTTTGATATATAGCTGTAGCCAGTACTTATGACTGCTTAACACGCTTTACTCTTTACTCCCAGCTCAACACGCTTTACTCTTTACTCCCAGCTCAACACGCTTTACTCTTTACTCCCAGCTCAACACGCTTTACTCTTTACTCCCAGCAGATCTTTTTCTATGAACACCAACTCAACTTCCTGGCAAACATTCAGCCATGCTTCAATTACTGAACAAAGACTATTCGTTCACATACCCACCACTGTCTCTAGTCAGGTACTCATTTATGCAGCTGAGTGCACTGAGGCAATGTGGGGTTAACAAAACTGAGGCAATGTGGGGTGAACAAAACTGAGGCAATGTGAGGTGAACAAAACTGAGGCAATGTGGGGTGAACAAAACTGAGGCAATGTGGGGTGAACAAAACTGAGGCAATGTGGGGTGAACAAAACTGAGGCAATGTTGGGTGAACAAAACTGAGACAATGTGGAGTGAACAAAACTGAGGAAATGTGGGGTGAACAAAACTGAGCAATGCGGGGGGACAAAACTGCCCAAGCTTTGAAATGGAGGCAAGCAGGTTTGTTTGATTTAAATCATGATTTCAATCGTTCCAAAAATTTTTTAAAAATCATTGATTTATGATTTTTTAAATTTTTTTTGACTTCTGGTTTTTTTAATCGCTGATTTATATGAATTTAGCACAAATAATTGTTTTCAAGCATCAAGATCAACAAAGTTTTGTGTGTTTTTTAATACAAAAGCACAAAGTTCGCACACTTGTCTGATAGTCAAATATTTTATGACATTGTGTATACCAGATTTTTTAAAAATCCAATAAATAAAAAAAACAAATAAATAAAAAAATCCGATTTAAATAAAATAAATCCAATAAAAAAATGTTTTTTTAATCATGATTTTTTCAACCCTGGTGACAAGAGGATTCGAACCCGGGTTCTCTTGACTGAGAGTTCGGTTAGCGTCATAGCTCATTTAATGTGCTAATGTAAAGAGAGGTGATAAGTTAATTAAAAACTTTCATAATCATTGTGACACAAAGTGATTGTTTTTTTAAGATGGCATAAACTAAGAGTTAATTTTATCTACATTGCAAAAATAGAATAATTTTATTTATTTTTAGAGGGAGAGAGACAGGCCCTAGATTGGAACCCCCATGAAAAAAGAAAACCAGACAGACTAAAAATAGTTTGAGGAGTTCAGTAGCTGAGGAAATGATGAAGCACGGAACATCTGGAAAGAGACGAAGAAAGCATCCAATCATAGAGTGCACTGGAGACGTGTCATTTCGGCCTTATGCTCTACTATGAGCAAAGAGGATTAAGTGATATTAACACCCGTCTTCCATTAAGCATTATATGGTTACTGCCAAAAGCTTTGAGGAAATTGTTTTAAAAATAGCACTTCAGGGAACAGCATCATGATCCAGACATTCCATGTAATTTCCTTCTGTGGCCAGACGATGGCCATATAACACATTTCATGCTGTGCTGACACATGAGCCCATGATGAATTATAAACTGCAGTTGTGTAAAAGCAACATTTGTGGCCACAGTGGACAACTCCAAAACACAATCGCTTGTCCATGTGGACATATTCCCTGGTTCCCACACTGTCTGCTCTATGCAGGTTTACAACAACAGGGATCATCTCCACTTGCACAAAATCATTACATGAAAACTGGATTCATGCCATGCATTTGTCTCCTACCTTAGGCAAAAGCAAAACATAGTTGATCTGGTGGAGAAATTTATAATTTTTTTTAAATTTTACTAAGAATATAATAAATTGAACATTTACTGACTCCAAACATGCTCAAATTTGTGATACTGCAGTCATTCTTTGAGAATAATTGCTATTGCTTTTCATATGGAAACTCCCTAACAGGTGTTTACCTGGGTGTCTCACTACCATACTATGTCAATGTGCGAATCTGAGTAGAGATTCTCCTCTATCTAGGTGCAAATTTATTTCCCCCAACACAGATGAAAATACTGAACCATCATGATTTGTGAAACAAAATGATTTACCGAGTTTGACTAAGATATAATACATAAAAGATTATTTTGTTTAGCTTAAGCCTAAGAAAGGATTACATATGAGACAGCATGGTTGCATGCTGCACATGCACACATCATAGCAATATGCAATCAATCACTTGTTCAATTCATAGTGACGTTATCAATAGTAAGCTGCGGACGCTATCACCACTGCTCGAATAATTAGCTGTCATTTGCAACTACAGCCAATAACAGGAACAGGTAAATCAATGACATCAGTCTAGTCCCATGAGGCAGGAAATAAATAAAATTGCCTATGCAGATTACTTTGATGCTGATACCCATTCGAAGACTTGACAGTGTTATTTATTAGGTAACTTGGCACTTAAGGGACTGGAAACCAGATTCTATGCTTAATCTGTGATGCACACATTGTTTATTCCAACCATGTTTTCTGGCGTGCATATGTGCATGCATGCATGCATGTATACATGCGAACCACAGAGGACCTTCATCCCGTGGCCGCGATGGGTATGGGGGTGCCATTTCCACATATTCTTCGCAACCTTTTCTGTTTTCTGTTGTGCGTAGTAGGGCTCGTAAGCTCTGCTTGGTCATTCCTGCATATTATTTAGCTGTTATTCCTCCATGGTGTAGGATGGTTTTTTTGAAATGATGTTATGTTGGGTGATGTGAACCAAACCAGGAGAGCCTTCGTCGTTTCACCATTGACAACAAGGGATCTTGCCTTCCAGAAAGGGAATTCAATTGCTGTCTCATGTATTTGTTTGTTTTGTGTTCGTTGTGCGAAATGCAGAAGATTCTCCTGAAACTTTTTATATTATGCTCATACGCGTCGCTTTCTCTCTCCTGCAGGCCTTGAATTTGGCGGCCCTGGCAACTGGCCGTCGTGCCTAGGAAACAAAACAATGGTGCAATATCATCGACTGAACGCAACTTCACTGACTGGCGGCAACGTCGTCGGCTGAATACAATGTTATTGGCTGAATGCTATATTGTCAGCAGATGGCAACTCAGACATATCTTCTTTATATTATGTTTTTCTACAACTCTAATTTACCAATATATTCATTGTATCAAAGCACTTGTGATAATATGACATTTTCTACTGGCCTTGGTGCCCCCTAAAATATAAAAAAAAGCTGAGGCCAAGTGGCCTTGCCCCTAATTTTGCCAAATTCAAGGCCTGCTGCAGTCAGAGTCCAGCTCTCACATCCACAGAAGATGGATACTGCAAGTGTGCTATAGGACTTAGGCTTGAATTGGAAACTGATGTCTCTGCCCCTCAGATGTTTAGTCATGATATAGCAGTCTTGACATAGGACAAAAGACCTACTGCATCTGAAATAGCTACATTCACAGGCAACAGTCAATAAGATCATGTTATGAATTAATGACTTTAATAAAATATCATACATGTATACATATTATTTATCAACGAATCTGGTATGATGATGCACTGCAACAATTTGTATGTAGACACAGGGAGGTATATGGAGACAATTCTATTTGCATAAGTGCTGTTATATATAAACTGGGAAACATATTAAGGAAACACTACGGAAACATTTATCCTCACACTCTACAACAAAACTCAGAGCATCACTGTACGCGCAGTGAGTAAATACTGACTGGTTGCTCCATCAGATGCTACAATGATACTGTTAGACATAATGATACTGGTAGACACAATGAAAGCTATTCAAACATGAAGCGTTCGTTTACAAAACTCCAAAATTACAAAAGGTTTTGTGCTGCCATCAAGTTGGTAGTGATGGTGGTAAAATAATTTTGTGGGAAAGCACACTATACGCCACGCTATGGACTGATGAAATAATGGTTTTCCTATCAATTGCATAACAATGTGCGACACAAAACACAATTTATCTCAAAACGCAAAATGGATATAACGCATTTTGCAAATAAACGACTAATATGTATGTAAATCTCTTCTATATTATTGCCATAAACCCTGTAATAATGAGATCATTGCAGAGTTTATGTTGATTCCATATTAATGAAAAGCTTACTTGGTATTTTATGTTAACAAGTTGATAGCTGTTGTCAGTAATTTACTCAACATTTATCATTACGATGTTTAGATTCAACCAGATGAGATAACTAGCATAGCATTGCAAATGTCGTGCTTTACTACATACAGTCGGGCCTCGTTATAACGTGGTGGTCGGGGTCCACGATGTTGGACCGCGTTGTAAACGAGGCACGTTAGGTATTCCCGTATCTGCCACCAGGGATACCACGAACAGCAATTAACACGCCATGCCGACACTGATTGCTGCTGCTGTGATGAAGCCCTGTTGTCCCGCACAGTTTATAAAGCTCATTTAGGGTAGAATATTAACGTTAATGTATGTTGCATCGATTTAAAAATGTCATATTTATCGAATGTTGAACTGAATAAAATACGTGTGTGTTATGATGGACTGACTGATCGCCGCCACTGCGAGGAAGCCCTGTTGTGCCGCACGATATATAAAGCTTATTTAGAGTAGAATAGTAACGTCAATGTGTGCCGTATCGATTTCTAAATGTCAAAATGTTGAATTGAATAAATTACACGTGTGTGGAATTGTGGAATACAAATTGACAATAATCTGTTACGATGGGCTGACTGTATGACGCGTCACTATGAGTAATGCTCAACGAAAACAATAACCTGGAGACGAGCAGCGGAACATGGGCATATGAGTTTACGCTTGCAGCGCAAACGTTGATTAAAAATTCTCGTAGCTTCACTTCATCCTTTAGCCATCCCTGAAGCGTTGATTCAGGAATGCGCATCTCCCAAGACACTTTGCATTGCGGTTCACCCTTTCGTATTCAGATGACCAAATCTAACTTTTCGCATACCGTGTACGCCTTGCGTTTTGGCATGGCGAAGATTCGAGAACGATATTTGTGATGTGGGTAACAGACTAACGGAAGGATAATGATACTTTGTTGCTGTTTCACCGGAGATTTATATTGCTGTTGCCTGCTCAATTACGTTGAACACAATTTTATTCAACTTTTATTTCAATGCACTGCGAGTTATTTTCATGTATCGGCATTCATGAATTGTTTAATCTTGCGGCCTGAAATCGACTTGCTCTTGCTGCTTGTTATGTAGAATAAACGGGTTAAACTTCAATGTTTTTAATCAGTTGAAAGGTGCAGGAGCGAATTGGCTGGTGTATCTCTGATGTCTAAATTACCACTGAATGCGTGAACGTTTTATTCACATGCAACGCATTTGTGTGAACCACCGTTGCAATTAACAAGGCGCCCAGCCGAAGCCAACGCTGGTGAAACACAATCGATGGCAGCCCAACCATTTCAGCCCTGGCGGCAGAAAATCGGGGTCCACGACTTACCACGTTATATCCGAATCCATGTAATAACAGTGCGCGTTATAACGAGGTGTGACTGTATATGACACTGGAAGAATATACATATATATATATATACATACGCAAGCGTGCACACATATATAATTTCTAAACAAACAATACTGATAGACAATCTCAATATTTGGATGCCACTCATGTTTACATCTTTGTTAGTGTTTCTTCATCATATAACTAACAGAAATATATTTTGTGGGATTAGTTTTGGTTGTTTCTGGGCCTGACATTTATTACATTTGGGTAGTGAATCATTGGCAATCCCAATCGTCAGATATGTACAAATCATCAATACTAGGAAAGTGGAATTGCCTTTGATATCTAGTTAAATCATCGGGAATGCCTGTTGTCATGCCTACGAGTGTTTTACTATATGCAATTAAAGGGCACTAAAATGTGTTTTTTTCTATTGCTACATAAACTATGCAGTGCTCAGCAGAGTTCAATTCATAGCATATCCAACAACTGCACTAGACGAGACAATGGTATGGTGAGTAAAATATTTCTTTGGAGACTATTTTACCTGCCACTGTGACAGTCAGTCACAGTATTGATTATGAGCCTTACAATGACACTTCCTTGTCACAGAACTTACACCTGCCATTGTGACAGTCAGTCACACTACTATTTATGAGCCTTACAGTGACACTTCCTTGCCACAGAACTTACACCTGCCACTGTGACAGTCAGCCACACTATTGATTATCAGCCCTACAATGACACTTCCTTGCCACAGAACTTACACGCCCAACACGTTCAACATTTCCCATGTGAACTGTGCAATCCTCACAAAATTATCCCGCACAACCATTCCATGTTCATTAGTCACATTCATAAAATAAATCCACAAAGTCATACATTATTATACTTCTCTGCCTCTGCCGACAGAACTAGTTGGAAAAACCACAACCGATGTCTCTTACAAAGGGAAAACAATCGATAAAGTTAAGTATTATTAATGATTACCAACTGTTTAGCAACATCATTGTAGACAATGTTTCCTGAAAGTTTCAGTTAAATCAAATCAAATTAAATATCCACTGATACACACAAGTTTTCCAATATGCTTGAAGTAAACCACTGAAGTTCACTCCATTACAGTGGAACACTTATTATTGAAAGCATTCATCAACACAATCTTTCCACCATTAGTTTTTTATTGCAAATGAAGGGCAGGATTAAAGCATGTACTTCATCACGTGATTAATGAATTGTCAATGGACAGTGTAGTCTAAATGATGAAAGAATGATTAATAACACGTGCTTGCGAGGGAATGCATGCATAGGCAAGTGTTAAAACTAGGTGCCATTACATCCTTTTAGGTTCTTAGTAAGCTATGGGTGGTTTAATTCAACAGAATTGAAGAGATGAATGCATGGTTTGCGTAATGTATGTTTTCTATGAATCTGATAAGTATTAAAAATTGTGGTCAATTCAAATGGGCCTTGTTGTGCTAATCAAAAACTTCACTTTGGTAAACGTGCTTTCTATGTTGATGTGCCTAGGGTCTGGAATGAACTCCCCATCATTTTGAAAACATCTGAAAATATTGCAACCTTCTGAAAAACTTCAGTAATATTTATTACAAACTGCATTTCCATCATAAATCTTCGATGGTCCTTTGTTCTGACTATGAATTTTGCACATCCCTGTTCACGATTATGCTTAACGATTGTGTTTTGTTGTAATTTTGAGCTCAGGTTCCTGAGTATATAGGCACGACAGAAGTTAATTATTATTAATTAAAAAGATAGTGTTGATCAATATAAGAAAGTACTTGTTCTGGAGGATGATAAACGAATGGATTAAACTGTCTACCACCTGCATGGACTGCAGAAGTATGAATATGTTTAAAAAGAGAACTGACCCATATTCAAAACTGCAACCTTGTAATAACTCAGTGACTTATTTAGTTGGAGTGTTTTTGTTTTGTTTGTCAGTGTTGCTTAGTAGGTGTCTCAATCTGGTAGAAATGTGAAATACCTGAAGAAAGTATCTTCACAGACTTTATAAAATATGTTTTGATGGCGAGGTTTCTAAATTGCATGCATGCGTGCATGCACACATGTGTGCGTGCGTGCACATTTAATAGAATCTTTATACAATTGTCAGTAGTAGAGACCAAACTTGATGAAAGCAAATGTAAAGGTAATGTATATACATAATAATAGTACTTTAAAAGGTACATCTACAAGTTATTTCCATTAATTTTTATTCTCATTTTCATCCAGCCTTAACATGCCAGCAAACGGATATTATTATTTGTTGTTCTCTATAAAACCTAAGTGTTCTGTTTTTTATCCACATGACCTTACAAAGTGACCATTATCATTTTATCAAGATCACAAAAGAAATTGTCAAAATGTCACCACAGGAAATGCAGCACTTCCTCTTTTGCTTCCCGGGTACAAAAAATGACCTAATGATTATTCCGTGCTGACACAGTGAGAGACAAATGCAGCATGCCTACCCATCAGTCAACTGATGTGGTGCCAGTCACTGCCAGATGATTTGTGCTCTTAAAGCTCATTAGTGACATGGAAAATGGCTCAGAGATTATGTCTGCTTCCATCAGAATGAACTAACTAGCTCAGAGGAGAGCAGAACCACAAAGACATTGCAAGTACATTATGCATGCACGCATACACGTGCGTGTAGGCACGTGCACACGCATGCACGAACATACCTGTGTTCTATCTAGTTAAATATTTTAATGACATTTACAAGATGAAAAGCATCACATATTATAAACATGTGTTCATTACTCTATAATGTGGGTATTTTACTGAGGTATTTGTGGCAGTCTATCAACATTTGAGAGTTGTCAAATCTTTTGCACAATTAAAATTTAACACAAGAATCCATCAGGATAACTCCAGAGCATTTGTGTATACATGTGGCATGATCGAAATCTTGTAATTATTTTGCTAGAAATAGGTTTATAGGGAAACACAAATATATGGCACTTGGGTTCCTGAAAGCAAGGAAGACAGTGACTGAAAATGTACATACATAAATTAACATCGGTTTTGCAAACTTTCATTGGATGCAAATGCACAATCGACAAAACCATTAGACTTATACGTGATACAATAACACACAGGATCTGTGACATTTTCAAACAAGCCTGCATGTCGTTAGTGTATTTGTTATGTGCAACAATATTCGGTTGAGTGGAAATGTTAATACCTTAAAAATATGGATTGCTGCAGGATTTATGTTTCCTGTTGCCTGGCTTGTCTTATCCCAGGAGTACACTTTGTGTAGGCAATGCCTGCTAGTGCGTCACTTGGTCACAATTCCTTACGTAGCCTTAGTTCCTCCACTGAGTGTATGCTCATAATAATCTAACAGCTAATATTATAATACAGGTATATAATGTCCGTATATATACAAAATCAACATAAAGACCCAGTAAGCCCCCACTTATATATTCAAGAGTTAAATAAATGTATGAGTCCATATTTTTTTTAAGAAATAAAGGCTGACAAAAACGTGGGAATTTCTTGGTTAATAAATGATTGACATCGTCAGAACAGAATTAATGAAGGTGGTTCTAAAATCCTAGGTTCTAGAAAGCATATGAAGATTGACACAGGATACGAGAGCTGATGCGGAATGTGAGCAAAACATCGGTGTAGCAGAAAGGTTGCCTTGCACTGTTCTCACCAAGTGACAAATATGCAAAGTGGACATAGGTTATTGCTTAACTCAATGCATTCGTGCTTCACTGCCTGTGAAATGAAACGGAAAACTCAGCAAAAGCCAGCCAGTAACATATGAAAGACAGTAATGATGTCTGATACGAGATAACAGTGCGTGAATGGGCCTCAGATGTCTTACGCAGTGTATGGCCTTGAGACCTCTCTGGCTATGTTCATTAGATTACATGCACTACTTGGCATGAAATATCAGTGCGGGACAGCTTCAGAATTTTAAGATCAGTTTCTGATGCAACGAGTGCAATAGACATCATGGAACGTAAATATTCATTCATTCACAGGATTTGGAATGACAGATACTTCAGACAAGGACTTCTATTTTAGCCTGGTTTAGCAATAGCATAGATGCAAAACATTCTTAGTTTGACAAAAACAGAATTCATCCAACTGACTGTGTTCAGCAGACTTCCTAAACTAGTAGAACCTAGACACAGCATGCCTCTAATATTGACTGATTACATTATTTTATTACAGTAATGTAATTACAATTATAGCTTAACCAGTTAATTTAAAATTTAATTAACAGTCATATATGTCTATTAGTACATTAATTGAAGTGAAAAAGGAAAACACTCTTGGTGAAATTTAGTAACTCTGTCATGAGATCAACAAGAGGATGGAATTCACTTCCATAATTGACACTGACCCAGCTGAGCTAGCTCTAATGTTGTAGACATGTTTTGTAATTTTGGCTAAAGCCTCCGATTTTGTTTTAGCCAAATACAAATTGCTTTAGCCAAGTTAACTCTGATGTATTCTGCAGACTTCTCAATGAAAATGCTGATGGACAATTTGGCTCAAATGGGTAACTTTTGTTTAGCCAAATCCGATGCCATGTGGCCTATGGCCCAAATGGCAACTGGTAGCGCTAGCCTAGCAAAGTATTTACCATTTAGGATATCCAGTATCCGTTTGAACAAAAATATGCATTTTTTTATTAAATCGACTGTGGATGTTACTTAGACTACCGTATTCATACACTACATATTTGGACACGACCAAGGTGGATTCTCAATAGACTAAATCAGTTAAGGATGGAGTGTACACATATTTGATCATTTACACATATTACAAATGTGCTCCATGTATCGAGAAATATAATATAATAATAAAATGACTTCTTTGGCGCCAATATCCTAGGAAAAAATCCGACTTCAGTGATGCAACAAAACCAAGGGATTAGGCATTCTCATGATCATGTACACTGCGAAAAGTCATCAACAGATGGATGGACATGCTAAAATAAAAAACAAAACACTAATAAACACAGTACATGCCACTGGGTTGCCTTCAGCTCTGGTTATTAACACATTCAGGATTTGTCATGTTCAGTGCTTTGCAGTTTCTTATATATTGGTCTTATTTTTTCTGATTAATACAAAGGGATCTTTGCAGTCCAACTAAACATTACGAAAATGTGCATTTAACTTAATATTTTTCAAACGTTCCTATTAAAATTCCTGTCAGAATCGTCTATTCAAATACATGGCTGCACTCATAACAAAAAGTAATTAGTTCACAGCTGTTTCCAATATCTTGACATACAAGGACAATATTGTGTCACTTTTGTTAACATGCAGCAGCAAATTGTGAAGCTCTTTGCATGAATGACAGCTAGATGTATAAAGCAACAAGTCAAGGCCAGGAAAATAATTTTCTTGGTTCTAATAACTGGATGTTGATGTATCTTATATGCATGGAAGCCCTAATATTGCAAGACTGGTTATTGCCAAGTATGTCACAGTATTGGTGCAAGATGGGAACATAACATGTTACAGTCTACACATGATGATAGAATAAAATTAAAATAAATTAACTTATATATTGCTAAATATATTTTATTCAGCTAACAACCTCCATTAACAGGAAGTCTGGGAAATTACTGCAAAGCTATAAAATACTGATTACACTGAAAAAATATAAATAAAATGTTATCTCCTACCTAGTAAATCTATTCTGTTCCACATGTTGCCAGAATCAAACATGCTTTGTTTGACTTTGGCGAGCCAAGGTAGCTGGGGTTAGTGCACTAAACACTGCACTTACATTACAACCAAGTGGGACCAGCATCCGAATGCACCCGCTGGAATCAAATTTGTTTTGTTTGACTTTGGCTAGCCGAGTTAGTGAGTTAGTGGTCGCCAGCATCGGAATGCACAGCAGGTGGCTTAATTCAACTTAATTGTCTACACTCTTAGCTGTCTGCTGTCACCTGTTTTTTTGCAGATATTCTGTCTGGGAAATAATGTAGGTGGAATTAGCAGATGTGTTCGTGACATGGTGATACTTGACAGGGGATGGCCATGTAGAACTTATGCCTCGATACTTGGGGCATCTACAGAATTATAAAGAAAGAAAAAAAGATGGCATGTGAACACATTCACACGTGTTAACACCAGTGGTAAATTACAGCTGTCAATCACTAAGCATCATAAAAGCTCAATTAAAATTACACTTTAAATTTTTTTATTTTACATCACTACAAAAAAATCAAATACAATACTTCATAAAGGGTCCTGTGCTATTATATAGGGTTGAGTACAATTATATTTTTTATGAAAGAAGATTACTTGCTCCATTACTGCTCATTTGAGACATGTAGCATTTTAGGCGTAATTGTACATTATTGCTGCCAGGTTGGTTCAATGACAACATTAGTAAATAACAATTGCAAACCCTCGTAAAAAATAAATCACAATCAGTGTTCTAAAAATGTAATTAAAACTACACTGTAATTGTTATTAATTTACTCAACCCTGGCTAATATCTAACTCGTGTACTATCTGAATGTGTTGGTGAAAGTAAACAGAGTATGAATAACATTGATTTAAAGAAACAAACCTCATAGGATCTAGCGAAATGTCTCTGCTTGTCGAAATGTTCCTGCTTGTCGGTGACATGACAAATTGTATAGATGCAATTAAAAGATAATCCAATAGGCTGCTTTAAAAACATGAGCATGATCCGCTGCAGCCAAATAAATCAGTTTAGTTTTTTTTATGCAAGAAGGATTTCCTTGGCTGTGACACAGTATTTTGTGGCAATAGCCCAAATAAGAATTGCATTTATTGTAGACCCTATTTAAATGTAGAGCCTACAATAATTTATTGTAGACTCTATTTAAATGTAGTGCCTGCAATCATTTATTGTAGACTATTTAACTGTGCAGGGTTGAGAAGAAATCTGAAACCTACAGGTAATTATCGCTGTTATGTTTATAGTATACCCCTTTTCAAATGCACTGGTTTATATTTGCAAAAAAATTAATTATTTGCTTAACTGACTGATTAATCACCTGGTTAATTTAATCATTACAAAACAATAACAAAGTTGTAAATATGGGAGACCTCCACGACTGGGAATTTTTACTTGTATGGCATGTTTGTTTACATACTGCAAAATTCCCCTATTGTCATGTCATAATTTGGTTTGTAATGTGTAATTACAATTATTATGTCAGATTAAATTTTTATGTCCTAATGACCAAATTAGAGAAATCGCGAACACTTGAATCTAAATATCTAAATTAAAAATTCTCATAATTAGTGAGTTGATAAGTAGAAAAGAAATTTCACAATGGATTACACATATCTGTATTGTTAGTGCATCAACAGTTTCACACTGTCTACACTGCAACCAGTTTTATTGTTTACTGAGTAACTCAATGTAAATATATTGAAAAATAAGTGTTACTTGTCAAGAATACTTGCATCAACAGATCTTTCGGGATCGTAACAACAAGTATTCTTGACAGGTAACATACTTATTTTTCAGTATGAATGTAATGGAATAGACTTACATGCTGTTGTGGTTTCCATGATACCACCAAACTTTGAAGTTCCTTAGTATAAAATCTATATTATGGATTTTATTGGTATCATTTTATTAAAATAAGGAACATTTATGCTGATGTGTTTAATATATAAGGGGCATGAAATACTGTGTCCAAATAAACAATTGTATTTGCAATTTGCACAAAATTAAATAAGCTACATCTGTTGAATATACCTTGCTCAAGTGTAGACAATATACTTTAGTTGAAATCTGCTAACAGAAACCATTGGATGTATAATATGAATGTCACAGTAAATATGTACAAACAGTTGACACTCAAAACTTAATTACTGTCAAAAGGTGTCAATATGAATGTTGTCAACACTGGTATAGATTTTACTTATTATGTAAAATTGGTGTCAATGTTCTAGATCATTAAAAATTCAGAACAATTTGTCTAGCATAGTCTTCTTGCACTAGTCAATTTGATGTTTCACAAGATTGAACAAGATTAGCCATCCAAGCCAAAGGCCCAGACGGCAAGTGGATAAGGAAACCATTGGCTTATCGAGAGTTAAAATGTAACACAACATATTTTCAAACTGCAATCAGATTAGATAATATAATATACATGGTGTGAAGAACTTGACATGATAACGCATATTATATAGAAACTGAAGCAACTGTCAAATTTTTAAAACAATGTTAAACAGATTATATTTCTATTTAGAAAGTTTTTAAAGGTGATGGTGGCAAGTTTTATGAAAAATCACATACATGACTGAATTTTAACTTTGAGTAGATAATTATCTTAGAATGAAAAGATGTGTCAGATTGGTTGCTCTCAGAGAATACAATTCCCGTAAACATGAGTCATAGCTATTATTATGAACCAGCGATGAAGTCGTCTCATCAGTTGCGGTAGTGATTTCAAATCAGCCTACATACCCAATACATCACCGTGTTAGTGCCAGCTTCCTATAATAACGTGCTGAATTAAGAAATAAATACCACACAAATGACCATTATATATCATTAACCATTAATTCTGACTACTGATATTCAACACATCTGCATATATATTGGGCATTTGGCTGCAGTGTTGGGGCAGGATTACTTCGCTGTGGACTTGTCTATCCATCACTGTGCTGCCAGCACGACCTTAATCCAACAGGTTCTATGACCAGTAGGGAAGAACTGAACAGGAAAAACCTGTGTAGGAAATACTAGGAAAGCTGACATTAAAACTCCAAATGATGTTCTTCCAAAATTCCAAAGAAGACAGTGCCATAAAACAATGGATATCTCCCTTCAACAATTCCTGAAATTTTAGTAAAATACATTTAAATAGACGACTCAGACAAGACTGCTATCCAATGCAACAAGTGTATGTGGATAAGGAAGCCATTGGCTTATCTAGTGCTGCATCTTCTTATCATCTATATACAGGCCACTTCTGGCAGAATATCTCTACCATGTGCTCACGATCAATATCTTCATGGTGATCAGGTCATTCAGTGTTATTGCTGTACTAAATTCAATTTCATCCATTCTTAATTAAGTTAATCTCCTGGAATCTAATGTTGTTATCATTAGCCATCCTTCATACCTAAACTCTCAATTTTACTTTGTGAATACCAACAGTAGTGCACGTATTTCACATGGCACAACTCACTTTCCCTAAATTTAAGGAAGTAGGCAGCTTAAACCCATATGTGCAAACTTCTCATTAAGGAAATCACATATCCAGGTGACAGAATTACTAACATAAAAGTGAAAATATTCTCAAACTCGAAATTTGCTGTGGTTATTGTGAAAATAAGTACCAAAATCCACTCGCACAACTTCTCGGGATGTCTACCTATCAACAGTCACCGGGTAACCTAAGCTTGATAAGGCTAGACCTAGACAGTGGTGCATCTAGGATCTCAGAAAGGGGATTGGCAAACGATACTGTCAAACTTTTAAGCTGCCCATTAGTTTGCCATGCTACCATTATAACCATCTAGTCACTAGTGGTGCAACAGGTTATTCATGAACAACTCTTATTCCAACGCCATAGGCCGAGGCATGCTCCCCCCCCCCCCAACACGCCACTAAGCCTAGCACTGATTATGTCCGGGTTAGATTCACTCAAAACTTCGTAGCTTTGCGCCAAAACTTGGATAACCAGTCTCCGACTCAACCTCAGCCTCAGCCTCAGCCCAAGAAATTCTCCCCACTTTTGAGGACGCTCCAAAGCCACTCGATCTGTGAGAAGTTTAGGAACAATTAATTAATAGAAACTGTAAGATTCTACGACTCAGTATCTTTCTATGTAATTAAACTACAATTTGTATAATCTTCAACGCCAGTGTCACTCTAGCAGACTCACACCTGGAGTCACGTTCGATGTGAACGCCCAGCCCCCGTCATAACCAGGGTATCACACCCACGCGCTAATCATGCCCATTATAATACATTTCATGCCAGACTATTTTAACGAACAGTGCCTACCGTAAAATGTCACGCCCAGAAACAACAGCGCGACAGTGGAAGTCCGAGAGTGAAGCGAAACTTCGGCGGGAACGTGTCGTCTGCGCCTGTCTACAGCCATCGCGTTTGTAAGTCGGACGAAACAGAACGGCCCTTCTTCCGAAGACTGCCAGCAGAGCCCGCAAATGTATCAAACGGCCAGTGCAATAAATAGACACGGCCGCTAAGCGCGCAGTCTTGTAGTACTAACGAGGATAAATTGTCAATTTGAACGACGTTCTTCCCACGGCGCCATTTCCTGCCATCCGCTCAGACAATCTATTTCGACTTTAATGGTTCTCGCATCGTCAGCACCAGATGGCGCCAGGCGTTCTGTTCTTCGACTCCTCATTGCTCACTTCGAAGGTGTGAGGCTAGTTCATGTACTGCTGCACCGCTCCAGCTGTTATCCGTTTCCACTGCTCCTTGTCGACAGCCTCCTCGATCCCTTCACTTGTCGTCATCCTCTGCATGTCTTGCATTCATCTTTACGCAGCCCTCCCGTTTCAGCTGCGGTCTTCCTCTGTTCCTACGGCCTGGCTGTTTCATCGCCTCTGCTTTCTTGTGTAATCTGCTCTCCTCCATCCGCATCGAGTGCCCTGCGCACACCACCCGGCTTCTTACTGCTCTCCCTGTTAGGCTGAGCGGCATCCCAATATCTTCCCTCAGGTCAATCATCCTCCATCTATCTGTCTTCTTTGCTCCTGTCAATCCCCAGACCTAGAATAGATGTTCTCGCAGCAAACTTTAAGTTTTGTTTGCGTTCGATTTATCCAGAACACTAAAACGCTACAATTTTAACATTTATATAGTTTTTGAGGCTAACTAATATGTAATATGAACAATGCAATATAAAATTAGTCAACATCGAAGACCAAAAAGACTTGCAGCCGCGATTCTGACTGACTGTGTTCAGAGCCTGCATTCTCCGAGTGATTGTGTGTAGGGGAGACCGGGGCTAGTTGTATACAGGGGCAAGTTGTTACAGAGTCGTTTTACGAAAACATCGACAGCAGACACACTGTTCAAAAATCGGGAGTTAAGAAGACGAAATTAACGAGGTTTGGAAAAAAATTACCTTTTAACTACCTAAAACCTTTTGGGTATGCCCACAAGTTGTTATCTCAGACAGCCACTATTTAGGTTTCGTGAATAAAACTTGAACATGTCTACTATATAGTATAAGGGGTTGCACCAAGTAGAAGTTAAACTGAAAAAGGGATTTGTTATCATCCAGGTGCGTTCAATTGCAAAAATTGTGTTTGGGGCAAGTTGTTACAATTGTATTGGGGCAAGTTGTTACAACTGTAACAACGTTCGGGCGGCTCGCACCAATAGCTCAGCCAGCGAGTTGTGTGCTGACAAGTGAGTTGTGTGCTGACAACTGAAAGAACAAAACTTATTTAACCACGACGTGAGAATGCTTCATTTCACTTGTGAAGCATGGCGTACAGTACTGTTAATGCCAGCAGCGTCGAACCAAATTAACAAGCATCTCAGAAGGGCGGGTTACACATATAGATGACAAATGTTTGGACTGTCGACAAGCCGATGGCTTCCTTGTCCACTTGCCAGCTGGGTGTTTTGTATTGGATGGCAATTTTGCTGAATATTGTAAAATTTGTATGGCATAGCCCTATTTGAGCATTAATAAATATTGCACGATTAATTGAAATGTGGATGTTTTTGCGCATGTGCGTGAGTGCGTACGTGTGTGTATCATTCAATCACGTAGAAGTCGCATTATATATATATATATATATATATATATATATATATATATATATATATATATATATATATATATATATATATATATATATATATATATATATATATATTATATATATGCAAAATAACAACACAAGTCCAGCGTAGATTGAAATAGGCCAAAGAATGACATTTAGATTTATTAATTAAGGAGCATGAAATTAGGCAAGCATACACCATCAAAATAAGATACATCCAATAATCTCAGCAAGCATGCCAGCCCCCAAAAGGTGTTTACACATAATTAGTAAATCATGCCTATCAGCTACCCACTACCAGTACTATCTGTAACACTACTGACTTATATACAATTCACATGGTATCGGTGGGGGTCACTCCGCCGTGAATTAACCATACATATATATATATATATATATATATATATATATATATATATATATATATATATATATATATATATATATATATATATATATATATATATATATATATATATATATATATATATATATATATATATATATATTTATCAATAACCAACACAAGTCCGATGTAGCAGTGAATTGAAACAGGCCAAATAAATGACGTTTTTTATTGCAAAGTGGACTGCTTATCACGCAGCCACTTTGGGAAGAACATTAACAGGAATGTGAGCTCCTTAAAGCAAACCAGACAGGAACTGAACATATGTACAGCCCCGTCCGGCAAGTTTCTCAGAGCCCACATTCCTACAAGCATGACGATAACATATACATCAAAAAGTCGTCATGAACATGTAATGCAAAGAATACAGACATTCCACCACCAATACACAAATTTAATTACAAACAGGTGGGGCCATTTCGCTAACCTATATAAACATAAGCCAAGAATACCGATGAAGAAACAGGAAGCCTGTCTGCGCAGAAAACCCCATGAACACCAAATACTAGGGGACAAACCCCCGTGTTCATCTTATATAAGGCCAAAAGTGGGGAAAGCGGTTTCGACATCTTCCAACTTCCTATTTCATCAACGATGTACAATCGCATTTAAACTAAGCATTGAGAATAAGGAAGACAGGTGGGGAGGAGGGCGGATTTCGATAGACAAATTTTAGTCACAACTTCGCAATGCAGAGACTGAATCAGGAGTGAAAGATTCAGGCTACTGGCTCTGGTTTGAACTGGTTTCCGCTAAGCCGTGATTGGCTGGCTAACGCGGAGTAATACAATTTATTTGGCCAAATAGTTCCGGTGTAGTCTCGGACACCCAGGGCAAGTTTAACGACGACCTGTCTTGGTTATTTCATAAAACTTTTTATGCACCTGGTGAGTTGCATAAATTCATTTATGCAATAACCAACACAAGTCCGATGTAGCATTGAATTGAAACAGGCCAAATAAATGACGTTTTTTATTGCAAAGTGGACTGCTTATCACGCAGCCACTTTGGGAAGAACATTAACAGGAATGTGAGCTCCTCAAAGCAAACCAGACAGGAACTGAACATATGTACAGCCCCGTCCGGCAAGTTTCTCAGAGCCCACATTCCTACAAGCATGACGATAACATATATACATCAAAAAGTCGTCATGAACATGTAATGCAAAGAATACAGACATTCCACCACCAATACACAAATTTAATTACAAACAGGTGGGGCCATTTCGCCACAAGGTCACCCACAAACCTGTGACCACACACACACACACACACACACACACACACACACACACACACACACACACACACACACACACACACACACACACACACACACACACACACACACACACACACACACACACACACACACACACACACACACACACACACACACACACACACACACACACACACACACACACACACACACACACACACACACACACACACACACACACACACACACACACACACACACACACACACACACACACACACACACACACACACACACACACACACACACACACACACACACACACACACACACACACACACACACACACACACACACACACACACACACACACACACACACACACACACACACACACACACACACACACACACACACACACACACACACACACACACACACACACACACACACACACACACACACACACACACACACACACACACACACACACACACACACACACACACACACACACACACACACACACACACACACACACACACACACACACACACACACACACACACACACACACACACACACACACACACACACACACACACACACACACACACACACACACACACACACACACACACACACACACACACACACACACACACACACACACACACACACACACACACACACACACACACACACACACACACACACACACACACACACACACACACACACACACACACACACACACACACACACACACACACACACACACACACACACACACACACACACACACACACACACACACACACACACACACACACACACACACACACACACACACACACACACACACACACACACACACACACACACACACACACACACACACACACACACACACACACACACACACACACACACACACACACACACACACACACACACACACACACACACACACACACACACACACACACACACACACACACACACACACACACACACACACACACACACACACACACACACACACACACACACACACACACACACACACACACACACACACACACACACACACACACACACACACACACACACACACACACACACACACACACACACACACACACACACACACACACACACACACACACACACACACACACACACACACACACACACACACACACACACACACACACACACACACACACACACACACACACACACACACACACACACACACACACACACACACACACACACACACACACACACACACACACACACACACACACACACACACACACACACACACACACACACACACACACACACACACACACACACACACACACACACACACACACACACACACACACACACACACACACACACACACACACACACACACACACACACACACACACACACACACACACACACACACACACACACACACACACACACACACACACACACACACACACACACACACACACATATATATATTTATATATATATATATATATATATATATATATATATATATATATATATATATATATATATATATATATATATATATATATATATATATATATATATATATATGTACAACAGAAAGGCTGGGGTACTGATCCCCAGCCAAACATGGTAAATGAAAAAGTGGGCTAACCACCCAACATTCTTGAACAATTCATAATGAACATTATGGAAACACAACACACAATGTATAAAGGTGTTACATATCTAGACATTAGTCAACCAGTAACTACTAACACATCAGACCGAGAGGTAGGGCCAAATAGCCACCCAAATGTACTCGTAAAAAGTACCCGCACTAAAAACCCTGTGTACACTACTGAAAACTCAGTGGAGGGAAAAGCGTTAATGCAGAACCTCGTGTACCAAACTATAACAGGGAAAAGCGTCAAAAAATTCAAAAACTTTGTGAACTACCTCTCTGTCTTCAGTGTTTCACAGTGTATCCCTACATAATGCACCACTTGATTTATTAGATAACACTGGGTAACAACTGTTAACACAATATTAGGGAGGGAGGGTGGGATTTTTCAAACGGATCGGAATAAACCGAACAACAAAACTGATCTTGCAATAAAATCAACAAATTCAGCGATAACGAATAATCAGTAACAATAGAAATTCGGAAATATTTGCAGCGCAAAGGTCTCACAACGACACAAGCTAACTTGGAAATCGAGAGAGGCTGGCTCTAGGTCACGTGGTTGGTGTATCCATACGCGTGAGTGAGTAATTAGGCCAATACTCTCTCTACCATAAAAGGTCTAACCTCAAATCGCCTTCATTGCCTTGTTATCCCGCATAAAATCCTTTATGCGCCGCTGTCACATAAATTCATTTATGCAAAATAACAACACAAGTCCAGCGTATATTGAAATAGGCCAAAGAATGACATTTAGATTTATTAATTAAGGAGCATGAAATTTGGCAAGCATACACCATCAAAATAAGATACATCCAATAATCTCAGCAAGCATGCCGGCCCCCAAAAGGTGTTTACATATAATTAGTAAATCATGCCTATCAGCTACCCACTACCAGTACTATCTGTACCACTACTGACTTATATACAATTCACATGGAATCGGTGGGGGTCACTCCGCCACTAGGTCACCCTCTGTGACCGACCCCCCACCATATATATATAATTCATATTCCATTCACAACTATTTGTTATGTAAGAATCCGAGGAATTAGTCCCCTTTGGTAACTAAAAAATGAAAAGTTTAATATATGAAGCTGTGAACACCTATGTTGCTATGCACACTTTGTATCAGATGTGCAAGTGTGTAACATCCAATTAATGTACTAACAGTAATATGTACGAGTGACACTTGCTTTGCGATCCACACGTTCTTTGCTGTAACAACGTGCCCCGTAAGATATTACAATTTGCCCCACTTACGGGGCTAGTATTATAGTCGACCGCGCCTGGGAAACTTTACATATCTACGTAACTACAATATGGAATATAAATGGTATTGTGCCGTTTATTAACTATAAACTTAATGCATACGTTGACATAAATAATGCATCTAATATATTTTTCACAAAAAGTTACTTTATACCCTGCTGATGCTTAATGTTGATACCTTGCAGATGCGTAATGGCAGAAACCTGAGCTTGTTTGCTACAGGAACACACAAAGAGTAACTGTTGTTAAAGGTCATTTAATAAATGCATCGTGATAATAAAATACATGTATCGATGAGAAAATAGCTGGTACAAATATGTTCATCGAGAAAAATTATCATATATGTGTAAATCGATGAGATATAGCTTAATCATCAATACAAACTAGCTCATCGAGAAAAGCAATTATTAAATGACATGTAAAAGTAGCAAAGGTGGGGCGATTATTTATCCCACCAGGCCTCCAATACGGGAGGCCCAAACCCCCACCCCAGGATACTTTAACTAAAAATGTTAACAACTAGCCCCGGTCTCCCCTACTGTCGGTGTGTATGACCATGAAACGAAATGTATGTTCGTGTGTGCCAGCGTCTGGTACTATTTCCTAGGACGCCTCGGTTAACTACATATGATAAACCGTTTTGCAGCTCAGTTACTAAGTAGCAGTATGAGGATTGATCGAGTCTAAGTATCGGAACTCCTGGGTTTATCAATAATCACTTATTTAAATGGGGAGGGAGCTCCTTCCCCCCAAGAGAACGGGCACGTGTTCAGCAAACAGGTTACCGCAAGTCCACCACTATCATAGTTTAAATGGGAATTCATCACTTTATGGCCGAGGTCAAAGTGGTTGCAAAATTCCACTACCTGATTGACAATTTTTTTTTGTAAAATTAGTGACGCCGTTCCACGTAGACATTGGACAAAGAAAACAGGAAGTCCAACAACTAGGAGACCCGTAACTGTTATCTCCATAGTGGACTATAACTATTATCGTAAGTCACCGGTTCGGGCAATCCTCCCACATTTTGGAATATTTCCACTTTCACGTTCTCCCCCAAACTTGACCAATGTACTTCTCAATGGACAGTAGTATATAATAGTCTGGAAAACTACAATGGCTTGATATTAAATGTCCAAATAACCAAACATTGCCATCATTTTGGGCCAGACCTGTAGGTCTGTAACGATTATTAGCAAAATTCCAAATAACATAGGCTCTAGATTAAAGCTAGCATGCATACCCATCGTGTATATATCCTATATTAAAATGTGCACCTACAAAAATTAATTCATAGCACAAAACTGTCATACTGATAATTTAATAAAGTGGTGTTCATTATCCTATCCATGTAAAGAAACTGAAAATTAACCAACCATCGATGTTGCAAAACACACCCAGATTTATTTAAATACATTCACTTTTTTAGCAGATACATTACTACGTTACTTTACGAACCGGACAAAAGCCTAATAAGACATTTGCTATTTTAAAAGCTGTTTTAGAAACTGTCTTCATAGCGACGTCCGGTGAGGAAGGTCTTGTTGAGCTTGTTACAATATAAATACATTCGACGTCAGCATAGAGAGTTAATCAACTTTGGTATATTTTACCAACGACTCTTGTGACGTCACCCCAACACCGTACAAAAAGGGCAACAGCTAGCGCGCGCCCGCGTCGTGGCCAAGTCTGATAAATCGGTGCAATTATTGATTTTCTCGGATCAGCTGTACCGTCTTTTCCTGTCCATTTGAGAAATCCCAACAGCCGGCAAAGTAAACGGCAACGGTCAAATTGAATCTGTGTCGTGAATCGGCCAGGCTGATTCAAAATCAGGTGCACTTAGCTTCCACCTGGTTGTTACTCGGTGTTTAAAGACGATGTGGTTTGCGTGTCCGTTCGGACGATCACTTCTTCTACGATACCATCATCTCTCCTTTCCGATTGTTTTTACACTCATACACGTGGACGGAACATCTGGTTATAAAATGTTGCCAACAACCCGGGTTAGTACATGTATGAAACGCCGTGCAATTATATGCTATAATATGGAATTCATCAATTTTATTTCCCTGATAATTTAGTTTGTTCAGAAAGAGGTTGCCTGTCTTTGCGTAGCTTAATCCTCTATTAGTAATAGACGATTAAGCTAGTATTACGGACAGCAACAGTATTATTGTGAAAGAAATAACTGTCCGCGTTAATAATAATTATAATAATTTTAATTAAAGTGCTTTATTTCAAACAATTAATTACACGCATCATCATCTCAAGGATAATACAGCCATTCAATGTATGGTGATGTCTTTGGTAACATTTCTTGACAGAATTAAACTTTTGACGTTCAGTAATAGCGCCGTGGTCCCAACTGTCCGAACGTTTCCCTCCCTTAAGCTCTTTCCCGTTTCATATGCCCATTTAACGCTGACCGTATTGCTTCGGTCCGTCTTTGGTGTGTGTTTGCTTGTTAAACAAATTGTATTTTGAATTTTGTTGAGCCAGTGGAAAGTAAGACCAGTTCTCGTTGTATGATGCTCTATATATATATATATATATATATATATATATATATATATATATATACATACATACATACATACATACATACATACATACATACATACATACATACATACATACATACATACATACATACATACATACATACATACATACATACATACATACATACATACATACATACATACATACATACATACATACATACATACATACATACATACATACATACATACATATATATATGTGCCAGCATCATACAACGAGAACTGGTCTTACTTTCCACTGGCTCAACAAAATTCATCCGCTTCAGCCAAATCCTGCATGTGCGTTCATCCCGTAGTTGCCTAGGGAAGGCTCACGATAAACCAGCTGACGATAATTGGCTTTGTAGAAACACACACAAAAAGATCCTAGATCAAGATCAAGCTGGATTTAGCTCACGTGAAATAAACATGTTCATGCGTCTACTGGGAATATATATAGAATGGAAAAAATTGCTAGGTATTTGGTATCCGTTGTCCAAGTGCGTATCACCACACATATATGTTCTCACTGTTCTGTAAAGCGTATCATAAAACTGTATTATCGTGTCTTTTAGTATGCTCAGCTCCGGGTCGTATCAGTGATGCGCAGCCTGTCAGACATCGATTGTCCATGCATTAGGCGTAGGAGAAATGCTTCACGACAGTAAATGGGGCACACTATTACACGTATTACTGAAGATAAAATGAGTCCCGTTCGCGGAAGGCAGTTTCAACCCATGATGTCCTCATTAATGGCATTACCCCAGATCCGCCAATCGATCGGCTTTCAAAAGCCATAAAGTTGTATTTGTTGTGTTATATATTGTTTAGTTTAAATGACAATTAATACGTTTCAACCGGTGACGGATAAAAGTGATAAAGCGATTCAAGGTACATGTGTATAAAACCTCAATGGCGACATCTTAATTATTTTCTCCCACTTTCTGATACAAAGGATCGTGACACATTTACATTGTCTGAATCTGAAACTCCTGGTCGTGGAACTGTATACTTCACATGCCACGTCTCATGCCCCATGCCCACTAACATGACGAACATGCCACTTCACATGCCACGTCTCATGCCCTATGCCCACTAACAAGACGAACATGCCACTTCACATGCCACGTCTCAAGCCCCATGCCCACTAACATGACGAACACGCCATTTCACATGCCACGTGTGGGCCCACGTCTCATGCCCCAAGCCCACTAACATGAAGAACATGCCACTTCACATGCCACGTGTGGGCCCACGTCTCATGCCCCAAGCCCACTAACATAACGAACATGCCACTTCACATGCCACGTGTGGGCCCACGTATCATGCCCTGTGCCTACTAACATGACGAACGAAGATTATTGACTTAGAAACATCACACTGTCTCACGAGAACCAAGGCAAAGCTGAGACAAATTGTAATTTTACTCCAAAGGATTATGTCGGTCATTTCAGGTAAAGATTGTCAAAAGTGTTACCAAAGAATGACGAAAGAAAAAAGACGGAAACATGCAATACAGCGATTAGACAGGAATGAAAAGAAAATCATAAGCCAGAAAGTTGGGAAGTGAAAGAAGGTCAAAGAAATTAAAGATTACGGATAGATAACAGCGTTATAAATTATAAACGAGTAAAAATTCTAACACAAAAGTGAAATATTGAAGAAGTTGTTGCTCTCCTCTTTATCAGTGAAGTCCGGGGTGAGGCTGGCACTGATACCAGTCGTCCATTTGTTCCTTTCTTCTTCTTTACTGGTCGCGTTCCCGTTTCACTGCCGTCTCCACAAACCGAAATAAAAGTCCGAGGCAGCTACACACACGCGAAGCGTTGCTATCGAAGGCAGCGTGTACCACTGCCAACTGCAGCGTCCCAGTATTTTGCTCACAGTAGGGACACATGTAGTGTCGGTTACGCGATTCTTGCTCGTCTTTGTGAACTCGCTGAGAAGACAAGGGCTTGGGGCCCAGGGTTTTCATCACGTCCAAAGCCGATGAGTTACGTTTAAACAAACTGAAAGAACCGCTGTCCATATCAAAGCACGCCGACCGAATTTAATTGCGACGAACGACATAATATTATCAAGAAGCTTGTTGTACGCCGTAACTCGCAAATTTCGCATTTCGTAGGCTTTGTACAGTCATCACCGCCATCATTATATTCATCATCATCGTCATCATCATTATCATCATCATCATGTGCCCATAGCCAAAATGGAATCGTATCATAAAGTTACGAAAACGTTATAATTTATTATTTTAGATTGGAAGCCTTAGAAACAAGACAATTAAATTCATTTTGGGTTTCAAAAAATATCGTCGTTTAAAAATGCATTAAAAATTACCACCCATTGTGTGGGGCCTCACAATCCCAACTTGCCTCAGGGCAACTCCCCGAGAACAGAGTCTAGTACTAGATCCGTGGTTTGACTGTTACCGTCAGATAGCATCACTAGTCTGATTACTTTGTTCAGCGACAAGTTAAGGTAGGCGACTACTGTGAAATCAAAGTAATGAAACCTTAAATTTTAAAGGTTGTTTGGAATCCATTAGACCAAAAAAAAGCCCCAAAAGGCCAACAGTTCCGTGACAATGTTTTAAATATCTTACATGGTAACCGCTAGATCACGTACAAAATTAGCCAAACATTGTACTCTGATCATAATCAATCAACACACGAGATTTATTTTCTATTCAACTTGCACGAATATTGCAATTTGACATGTTCATATTATATAAAGCATAGCATATCAAACTCGCATAGCAAACATTTTCAAATGTATTATTTTATGTATTTTCATTAAGTCGCGGTAAAACCACGTTTTAGCAAATGTTTTACAATATTCAATATATAAACCACAAGGAATAATACCACTTAAGTAAAACATGGCAAACATGTACGTTTACTATTTTTCTCTATAAAACGGCAAAAATGTGGGGTTCCCAGTCCAAAATGGTGAAATATCTGACATAGCAGCTATGTTAGCAGCAAAATTACCAAAACTGCTATCAAAAACACAATTTTACCCACATGGAGTAATGCCTTTTCAAAAGTTGGCCGAAATGTTATTTTATTATTCATATCTATATACATGGAAAAACTAATGAAGTACCTGGCAAAAATCAATGTTTATACTATCTTAAAATCATGTTATGTTTGGACTTCGGTAAACTAATCCAATAGTTGATTTTGAATTTCCTGAAACAAGTTTGCACCAAACAGCTTCATCGCAATCTGCTTCCCTTTCTAGTTTTATTTCATAAGCCTGAATAGATTATTTAACATATAAAATAACTCCCCCGCCCCTTCTTCCTATTCGATCTTTCCTAAACATTACGTATCCTGTCAGTCCTAATTCAGCATCTGTTATATCTACGTTGGCCCATGATTCAGTTATACCAATTATGTGAGGGTCAATATCTTCTACCATAATGTTTAATTCGTTTTTCTTATTTACTATGCTCCTTGCATTTAAACATACGCATCTATAACCTTTTTCAGAGATGCTTTTCGGATGATTTGATATTGGTTTATCTGTGCTAGTGGCCTCTTGTTCTGCTTGAGACAGCTCTAGGTAACCCCCTGCACTTCTAGTTTAAAGAATGTTTACTTCCAAAAATATTTGTCATTGTACCCAAGTCACTATCTACTGCTGCTGAAACTTTGTCCGCGAATACTGCCGCCCCCTTCCCACTTAAATGGAGCCCATCCTTCATGTACATATCAGCCCTCCCAACAAAACTTCCCCATAAATCCACAAATCCAACTTCCTCTTCCCTACATAACTTCTGGACTAACATGTTAATTGCCATCCCCCGACAATTTCGATATTTGTGACCCCTCCTGCCCATTACAGGTAAAATCTCTGACAGTATTACCTGCTCAACCCGCGTCTGTTTTAGTGTTCTGACCAACTGCCTATATTTCCTAACTATGGCAGTTGTACCCTCCCTCTCTACGTTATTTGTCCCTACGTGTACTAAAACAGATCCACCCTTACCCGAGCCTACGATGTTTTTTACCCTCTCAGTTATCGCCTCTATTTTGGCTCCAGGCAAGCAGACCACCACATCATCTCCCTTGTTTAAGACTCTGTCGGTCTTCCTAACTATCGAATCCCCCACAAACACCCTCGCTCTCTTCCTCACCCCCTCTATCACTGCTGCAGAATAACTCTTCCGTTCGATCCCCTCCATCACATTCTGTCCTGACCCCTTCCCTCCTGTCTCCTTCGCTCCTGTCTCCCCCACTTCTAATACTACGCTCAAATCAAATGGTATGGACAAAGTGTAATTACTGTTATAGGATTCGAACTCGCGACCAAAACGTAAACATTTGCAATTTCATTTTGGGTGTGTGTGTGTGTGTGTGTGTGTGTGTGTGTGTGCGTGTGCGTTTGTGTGTGTGTGTGTGTGTGTGTGTGTTTGCGTGCGTGCGTGCGTGCGTGCGTGCGTGCGTGCGTGCGTGCGTGCGCGCGCATGTGTGTAGTGTCAATATAATCGATGTTTAAAATTGGTTCGAATGCTTCGATCTTATCAACTTAAAAAGGTGTATAGGCCTTCTGTTATCTGATGAGTTGGATTCAGAGCTACATCACGGAGTTTGCATACTCTACGCTAGAACAGATGACGTTTTGGAAGGGCACCGCGGGGATTCACTGACACGATCACCAACAGCCGATCATCCACGGCGATGCAGATGCAAACCATGTAGGGGCCTACAAAGTAAGGCAGGTTATTACAAATTGGCAACGATTCTACAACTTCTTCCAATAACAATTCCACTGCTGTTTAGTGCAGAAGTCTGCAGAGGCAGATTCCCTGATGAAATTTAATATTTCTGAACTGACCTCACTGACTCTCAATTTGCAGATGGTTACCAATGATCCGCGCGTATCACGAAAACACGCCTGTAATATTTAATTAATATTTTTTATTATTTTCAATTTTGTTTTCGGTCAAAGCAGGGAAAGCATATAGTCACGAGACCGGAAGTTGATAATGTGGCGGTGAATTGAAATCTTTAGGAGAGCTGAAAGTAAATATATAATACGTAGTTATATGTATCTTTGTATTAAGCGATTGGGGTAATTAGTAAGTGAGCAAGTTCAGCGTGAAACTGAAAGTACTAACACTGACTGTCGAGCAGTGACACTGTGATCACTACGGTTATGCGCCGCTGACGCAGGGTAAAACACCGACAGCGACTAGCTCTGCCTCCGGTCTTTTCTAAAAGGCTTAGGCTTAGGCTATTTTCAGAGCATGCTCTAAGGGCCGATCGGAAGCTTATTTTCAGAGCATGCTCTGAAAATAAGGGCCGATTAGAGCCGAGGCTTATTTTTAGAGCAGCAGCTCTGTTATGTCTGCTACATTTATATTTGGATTTTTAAGGAAATATTTGCTTTGTAGGTGAAATAACGTGGAGAAATAACTAGATAAACTCATAGCTGCACAGCCTTATTTTCAGAGCGTGCTCTGAAAATAAGGGCCGATTAGACGCTTATTTTCACAGCATGCTCTGAAAATAAAAATGACAATGCAAGTCCAATGTAGATTAAAATAGGCCCAAAAATGGCATTTTTAATTCATTAATCAATAAAAAAAATCAGTCCAACACGCAAATATCCTGCCCACCTCCATCGTGGACAAATTCGGCTGAGCTAATGAATGCACCCACGCGGGGGAATAGGAAATATTCCATCCTGTGTTTTGATTGGTTAAATCAGCTTCCGGTTTGCTTGGGAAATAACAAATTAAGGGATGTTATTTCCAGACCTGCTCGGTAAATAGCCAGTGTGTTTCTAAAAATGTTGTATTGCTATGTAAACAGTCAATACCAGCTATTGTCCACTACTAGGTAAATTTCATATTTATATTTTTTTATGAAAAAATAACCAATCACAGTGTATGCACAGTCTATGACTGTGCTTAATTGTGATAAGGCAACTTATTAACATACTTCCATTATTTCAGACTTTTGGCAATAACTAATACGCCCATCTGAATTTTTATTTTTGTGAATCACACACACGTAGCGCTCCATTAAAAATTTAGAAAAACATGTTTTGTATACCCTAACTATTAAACAGCATGCAGAAGTATGATTGAAATTAAGACAGTCGGCAATAAATTAATTATGGATCTGCAACGTTTTAAAGATGGAAATTGCGTGAATGTCCCACACATAATGCTGGACTCGCCCGGCTGATCACATGATGTTGCAGTAAATAATTTAATCAGTACTTGTAAATGCCTATGAAACTATTATGAGATATTTTGTTCTATGTGGCAGATCACATGTGTTTTCTTTGTTTCAGGACACACCATTTGCATCTGCAATGGAATTCATTGTGAGTACTTAGTTTCTGAATCCTGTCCAAGAAATTAATTTATGTCCATTAAAATTAGTAGAATGTTAAATGACACCATAGCAGAAATAATCTAAGTAATATTTACAGCAGACTCTTGCTATAAGGAATATGCTGAGACATGGTCAAATTGTTCCATAGATCCGATGTTCTTTATGTCCATAAAACAGATCAAAACGTGATTTCAAAGTTGTTCCTTTTAAGCAGAGTCCTCATAGCCAGAGTTCAAGTTACAATAAATGCTAGCTGTAATATTTACATTTAAAATAATCCATATGTGTGACCATACATGTGAGGACATTACAATATCATTGTTTGTTGTAAAATTAAGAATGGTTATTACTAAATTTATGTGCAGGATATCCACTTGGAGTTGATGTATAGAAAAACCACTAACAATATGAGGATGGTTCACATGTAAATATTTATGTTGTGTTATTATATTTAGGTACTGTATACGCACCAGAAGATAAAGAAATCAAAAGTCTGGCAGGATGGGTTTCTCAATGTCATTGGTCCGAACAAGGTGCTGTCCTAAGTATTCTTATTTTTGTTATCTTATATATATATATATATATAAGTCTGTATAACATACACAGATATTATCAGTTATTTTAATATAACGTAATGTGCTATTGAGAAGTTGCTTAAAGCAGCTTCCTCAACTGATTTAACCTATCACAAATCTGGTTCATTGGTGTCCAAATATGTAGTGTGTGAATAGTTCATGTAACATCCGCAGTCGATTTTAATAAAAAAAATGCTTATTGTTCAAATCATCGAAAGAATTGACTTCAGTTGTTAGATCTGGTAAGGATCAAAATAGTGGATATCCAAAATGGTAAACACTGTGTGTGTGTCAATGCTGATCATGGGCGTGACTTCCATCCTCTCTCCGATCACAGGACAAAGTTACGAAATTTCACCAAGGAAGAAAATGGTGATTTTCAGCGTTTCAATTTCCACTTCAGTTAATGCTTGTTTAACTAATTTAATAGTTTGATGATTTCACAAAAACGACAGAAAAATTGCACAAATGAGCTAGCATTTTGCAGTGGACACTAGGTAGGTTTGGTTTTTGCAAAATTAATTTGAAATGAGAAAAAAGTCTAATTTATTAAGCACCTTTATGTTACTGTGCATATTTTTTCCAGAAAAATAAAATGTGAATAGTATTTAAATGTAAATTTATTATTATTATAATATTTTTTGGATAATTATTTACACTGAACCATGATATTTATGTTTGATGTTCTTGTAATTTGAATTACAGGTACTTAATGGTAATTATGTAAAAAAGTAAGTAATACAACTGATTCAAACTGAAACATTCATGTAATATGGTCAATTAGAATTAAATCTAAATAAAAAAATTTAAGTTTATGTCAAATGATGTTTGTTTTGTAATATTTTGTTTTCAGGCTGCATTATTTGATGATAACAAGTCTAACATAGATACTTTACGCATAAAATCTGAAAAGGTAAGTTTAACGAACTATATTTGCATTTTTTATTTTTGCAATTATCACAGTAATAAATATGAGAATGGAAACATATTTATGAAAAACTTTCATTCTTTGCTAAATAATAAATAAATATTAATAGTTATATACAAAAACCATGCTGGAACTAACCATTGGTTAATTAGTTTTCTCCTAAATGTATTACTAATCCGTTAGATTGATGATAGTTTTAATGCATCCTCAGGTGATTGTTGGTGCAAACTTGGAAAGCTGCAAGTACCTAATCCAAGTGGAGGCATATAACAGCAAGTCAGACACTTCTAGACCAGAAGGAACAGTTGATGGGAGCGCGGTTGAACAACGAAGGAAGGCAGCACCAGCATTTACACAGAGTCAGACAGGAATAGTGAAATCTGCACCCTCTGACAGTGGTAACACAGCGTCCGCTGTGTCGTCTAAATCTGTCGCTAGGGTTGGTCTCAAACGCAGGCATACAGTGAGTATTGACAGACAATTACATACTACACTAATTGTGGTGGTGTTCTGCCACTCTCTGTTTACCAAACAGTTCACAGAAATCTGTACCATTATCAGGAATTTAAAATGTTAAGCAGACACCTCACTATTTATGTTAAAATGATTACTTACACTAGTGACGCACACTTGTCACAGTATCTCAAATGGAATCCTACGATTTTGTATCACATAACAAAATACATTATACCCAGTAGTTAACTTCATACCAGAGTATAACATTTATTATTAAAGGTGCCGCATCAATTTGATTTTTTTCGCTTGTCTCATTTCAAATTCATTTTGCAAAAATTCAAACCTGCCTAGTATCCATTGCAACATGCTAGCTCGTTTGTGCAACTCTTGTAGGTAGTTTTTGTGAAATCATCAGACACACTGTTATTAGATTATTTAATTCTGTATGCAGAATTTATTGAAGTAAAAATGGAAATGCTGAAAGCTCTTTTTTTTACCCGTGGGGAAATTTCAGAACTTTGTCATGTGATCTGCGAGAGGATGGAAGTCACGCCCATGATCAACGATGACCCCATAAAGTGTTTACCGTTTTGGATATCCACTATTTTGAGCCTTATCAGATCTAATTATCAAAGTCGACTTTTTTTGTGATTTGAACAAAAATATGCACTTTTTAGTTAAACCAACTGCGGATATTACTTAAACTATTCACACACTACACATTAGAACATCAACAAACTATATTCATGATAGGCTAGATCAGTTGAGGATGCAGTTTTAAGTATTTATCTTTGAACATTTGAGGAAGTACTTTTGGATTGAATGTTTTAACTTGTGTTTTAGGGTTTTGTTGCTCCCAGACAAATTAAGGCAAAGAAGAATAATGAATATTCATCGACACAGTCTCAAGAATGTTTTCATTCAAATCATAACGAAGCAATGAGACGTGCATATGTGCAACAAAACTGGAGCCAACACAGAGATAGGGACTGTAGGATGACGTCACATGAATACAGGATGACACAGAGTGATAATGTCATTAGTGACATAACAAATCCCAGAGGACAACAAAACAACAGGGATAAAGTTGACATGCAAATGTCTCCCTCCGGAAATGAATGCTGGAGTGAAAATGGAGAAACCTTTGATAAACAGAAAGCGCTGAACTCTCAAACTGACATTGGATACCAACAAAGATTATTCCCCAAACTCAATAGGAATAATCCTTCTGAAGGGTGTTATCATAGGGATAGATCTGGGGAGAAGAGGGAAACAGATCATCGTACAAAAAGAAGTTGCTCCCAAATTCTGGCTTTGATTGGGAATGGACAGGGAATAGATAGGACATTAGGGAAGGAGAACCTTATTGGTAGCGATACAGCTGGAGGACATGCACAGACGTGTGCAGGTGTTGGCATGACAAGTATTTGTGAAGTTCATTTAACAGAAGGTCCAGAAAGAACAAATATTTCCCAAACATCTGAAACTGTAGGTGAAATGACGGGAGATGTTGAAGGAACAATTGTTGAGGAAGATGTAGAGCATTTGGATGAAGCAGAAGACACTCACCCAGTTGCAGGAGCTGTAAGGGACAGTGAAAAAAACACAGCTGTAAACATTATAGATGTTTCCCCCGTGGCTCGGAGCTCAGATGGAGACATAGATCAACTGGACGACATGGCAGATGCTGATAGCGAGAAGGTATGTTTTGATATATGTTTCTCTCCTTTGTCTGGCTGGGAATCAGCTGATGCGTCATCCGATGATGAATGCCCACGAGGCAGTGATACGCACATTGTAAATGTAAGCCAGCACAGCGATTACACTGACTTAAGACAAGGGTTATCTGTTGGCTTGGATGCCGCTCATGTAATTTCTCAGCCATGTGAGCGTGATGGAATAGATTTGGTGTCTCAGATTCGGTTAAGTCACAGTCAGTTTGATGAAGTTGATTGTTCTGATGTTCCTGAATACACAGCAAGTGAAAATACCGTTGGTTGTCACAAAGGGAATAAGGAGATTAATGAACCTATTGATTGTCAATATACTGATACCTGTGATATTGTCAATTGTCACACTGAAGAAAATTATACTGATTGTCACTCAGTTGCTGACTCTGATGACCATGACATCGTGCCTTGTCACATGCAAGAAGGTGATATTGAGAAATGTGATATCATGTGTTCTGGTAGTGACACTGTTAACAGTGAGACTGTCAAGTGTCTGTCACCTGATGGTTACAGAGACTGTGTAATAGCAGCCAATGCTGATGTCATTTGTCATACAGATGATACAGATACTGTTGATTTTCACACAGGTGACAGTGAGAGAAAACATGACAACCAGTCAGTAGGTAGTGGGCATGTCAACTCTCTCACAAAGTGTCATGTGGTTGATGATGTGACTGTCAGTGTCAACTTCTCTGAATCTGGGAACACTGTCAAGTGTCTCCTACCAGACAGTGACATCATAGACAGTCACCCTGGCAGTGATGTCATCAACGGTTTTAAGGCTGTTTGTAGTTCAAACAGCAGTTGTGATCATTTCGATCACAAAAACAATTGTGTCAATGCTGATAACACCGCACATAGCAACGTTGACAACACAGACATTAATATTGACATTGACAGTGCAATCTGTCTGGGTAATAATGAGAACAACGTGGATAGTAAGTTTGATTTCATCAGAAGAGACAATACATTTGTCAGTCAAACAGATGGCATCTGTGGTTCATCTAGTCATGTTGATGACAGAAACAATGAGGGATGTCATGTGAGTGACAGGGATGATGACAGTTGTCATGTTGATGATGGACACATGTTTGTTGGTCGGGAGAATGACAACCAGGACATCAGTGACGATAACACGAGATACTGTTATTTTAATGAAAAGTTCAGAGAAGACTGTCACAGTTATGTTACTGACGGGTGTGACAAAGATAGTCACTTTAATGAAACTTGTAAGAGATACATTCTGCTAAAGTCAAGCAGCAACAAGGTGTGCTCCACTGATGAAAACAAGTTTGATGGCGACACTCATTTTCATAATGATGGTCATGTTGAGAGTGACACTGTTGCTGACACTGATTGTCATGGTGATGTTGACAGTCACCCTAACTGTCACAGTACTAAGATTGATGAAGAAAGCTGTCAGTTTGTTGATGAACAGAATTATTCTTGGATTGGAGACAATGATGTTGATACAGATGATAAACCAGGCACTAATTTCCTGAGTCCTGAATCAGCTGCTGACAAAACTGTAACTCTGGAAAGTGGTGTCAAAACCCACAGTGACAGGGTTGACAGTTACACACCTGATGGTGATGCTGCCAATACCTGCCGAGGAGATTTTGAGGATAAGAACAAGAAGAAGCAAGAAGACAGTCCCAATGTGCATGATGCCGTACCACAGCAGACCAGATCAGAAGATGATAAAACTGACTCAGACATTGAAGGAGCTGTGATTAAATGTGCCGAAGACTATGAGTCAATGAGTGTCAGCAATGATAAGTGTGCAGACACCGATTCAATGGATACAACTGACACAATGTATAGTTCTTCCCTGGACAGTCTGCATGGCAACTCCCCACAGCAGCAGCAACAGCAATGGTGGCAGCAGCGGCAGCAACAACAGCAACGACAGGTAGAGCCAGACTGGCTGCAACATCAGCAGCACATTTGTCTATCGCCTCCGATGAGTAGAAAACCTGACGTTCACGCAGCTGCAAAGATGCCGACTGTTGAAATTTCGGGAATCATTCCTCATATTGCTGTCTGCTGCAAGCGGCAAAAAGGTAATCATCTCCAACAAAAAGTTAATCATACCTGTCTTCTTCTGCAGCTGTGTTTGTGCCAGGGTAATGTTATTATCTCATCGTCTTGCATGCCTTCCTTCTGTAAGCTTTGCAGAACACATGTCAACTCTCCGATCAGTATTTTTATGGCATTTCATACGGGCAAATTACCCATATCAAATCCTGCTCTGCCCATATGAGATTTGTATGTAATATTTACAGACAAAGAAAATTGAAGAAAAAAACCAGGTTTTGTCATTTATGACTTTCTGCAGTGCCCATATGACTTTCTGCAGTGCCCATATGACTTTCTGCAGTGCCCATATGAGTTGAACCTTAAAAAACACTGAGTCTGGTTATCTTTTTTCTTTAAAAGTTTGGTTGTCGATGCCATTTGATTAAAAATTATTCTAGATGATTAGTATTTTGTTAATTATTCCAGAATATGGAGTTTGATTGTCCAGTGTGCAAGCAACATGTTATCTACCACTGTTAGATCATTAGTTTGATTGTCCAGTGTGCAAGCAACACGTTATCTACCACTGTTAGATCATTGGTTTGATTGTCCAGTGTGCAAGCAACACGTTATCTACCACTGTAAGATCATTGGTTTGATTGTCCAGTGTGCAAGCAACACGTTATCTACCACTGTTAGATCATTGGTTTGATTGTCCAGTGTGCAAGCAACACGTTATCTACCACTGTTAGATCATTGGTTTGATTGTCCAGTGTGCAAGCAACACGTTATCTACCACTGTAAGATCATTGGTTTGATTGTCCAGTGTGCAAGCAACACGTTATCTACCACTGTTAGATCATTAGTTTGATTGTCCAGTGTGCAAGCAACACGTTATCTACCACTGTTAGATCATTAGTTTGATTGTCCAGTGTGCAAGCAACACGTTATCTACCACTGTTAGATCATTAGTTTGATTGTCCAGTGTGCAAGCAACACGTTATCTACCACTGTTAGATCATTAATTTGATTGTCCAGTGTGCAAGCAACACGTTATCTACCACTGTTAGATCATTGGTTTGATTGTCCAGTGTGCAAGCAACACGTTATCTACCACTGTAAGATCATTGGTTTGATTGTCCAGTGTGCAAGCAACACGTTATCTACCACTGTTAGATCATTGGTTTGATTGTCCAGTGTGCAAGCAACACGTTATCTACCACTGTTAGATCATTGGTTTGATTGTCCAGTGTGCAAGCAACACGTTATCTACCACTGTAAGATCATTGGTTTGATTGTCCAGTGTGCAAGCAACACGTTATCTACCACTGTTAGATCATTGGTTTGATTGTCCAGTGTGCAAGCAACACGTTATCTACCACTGTTAGATCATTAGTTTGATTGTCCAGTGTGCAAGCAACACGTTATCTACCACTGTTAGATCATTAATTTGATTGTCCAGTGTGCAAGCAACACGTTATCTACCACTGTTAGATCATTGGTTTGATTGTCCAGTGTGCAAGCAACACGTTATCTACCACTGTTAGATCATTGGTTTGATTGTCCAGTGTGCAAGCAACACGTTATCTACCACTGTTAGATCATTGGTTTGATTGTCCAGTGTGCAAGCAACACGTTATCTACCACTGTTAGATCATTGGTTTGATTGTCCAGTGTGCAAGCAACACGTTATCTACCACTGTTAGATCATTGGTTTGATTGTCCAGTGTGCAAGCAACACGTTATCTACCACTGTTAGATCATTGGTTTGATTGTCCAGTGTGCAAGCAACACGTTATCTACCACTGTTAGATCATTAGTTTGATTGTCCAGTGTGCAAGCAACACGTTATCTACCACTGTTAGATCATTAGTTTGCTGATCAGTTAATCAGTTTGCAACTCAACTTATCTAATGTTGAATTGAAATAGCTACTCTCTAGTTCTGTAATGTCTCTTGTTACCTTAGACATTGTATTGTAGCTTTCTGTATTTGTATCTCATAGAAACTCACACATTACATTGATGCAGTATATTCAGTATATTCAGTATATTCAGTATATTCAGTATATTCAGTATATTCAGTATATTCAGTAGTTTGGCTTAGAGCAAAAGAAAAGTCATGTTGTATAAGTTAAGTTTAGATGCAAACAGCATGGTCACATCCTATTGGCTATCCTATAGTACTAGGTGTTTACAAAAAGATTTTCATTTGATGGGTGAACATTGCAAGACTACAAGCACTCATGAGGTATGGTTATCTAACAGTATGGGGCAGCCCATCATATAAAGATACTGTGTGTGTTGAACAAAGTTTTCCTAGTAAACCACTCACGTTATATTCTTGATTGTAGTTACTATGTTTTAGTAACTCTTACAGGTGCATATGCCCAAAACCATGACTTCCCTTTAATGTCCTGTATGTCATCTGTTATGTTGTAGTGGAGCAAGAGAACGTCATCACTGCTGAGACATTAAACAGGGCCCTTCATGTAACTGCTTGTATGACACCACCAGTACAGTTGGATAGCCCTTGGGGTGCCTGTCCCCCAGCGCTGGTAGCAACCCATCGGTCGACTGAAGTAGTGCATCATACCAAAGAAGACATTGCAATATCTGTAAGCAACATATAGTAAATTTAATACTTTGTAAAATGTTTGTCTAATTGGTGTGTTACTTTGCAGAATTACTGAGTTGGTTCACTGAACAAAATGTATACAACACATTAATACTTTATCATTTTTGTTGTCTAGACTATAAACTTATTATGATTTTTGTTAATACCACTAATTCAGGTGGTTATTTCCATACCAGGAAGTGTGTAGCTCACAGTTGCTACACATGCAAATGTGAACATTCTTGGCCAACAAATGTTGTGTTGATATAGTGATTTTGCCAAGTCATAATACATATTTCATGTCTGGTAATGTATTCTGGATAGTATGTTATGTTGCATCATTGCAAATATGTTTCTGTCAGCTATGGTAATTTTTATGTAAAACACACTTTCCTCATGTGAAATTAGAATTGTCAACTTTACGGCTCTAGTATAATGTATAATTTATTTTAATCACAACTAAAAAGTTAACTCACTATGATGTAATGAGTAATTTTTTTGTGATTAAAAGAAATTCTACATTATATTATTCTTCTAACTTGATGAACAATTTCATGTATTTGTGGCTCTGTAGGGGCAGACCACAGTACAAAATTGCATTGGTGGCCATGTTAACGTTTTATCTGATTATAAGAAAACGTGACCACTAAAAATTCTGAAAATTTTTCACAGTAACTGCCATCATCTCACTGACATGCTGACTAAGTTTTGTCAAAATCACATACCTCCAGTTCAATTAAAATGCCCCCACGTTTGATGCCCGTCAATTTTTACAAAAATAGCCATATATTCATGCGCCCACATGGCCCATAGCAGAAAAATTCCCATAAATCCCTCTGCCTGTTGAACTCTATAAAAATACACTATTTCACAGCCAATAGCTTCTACAAAGAAATCTTTGAATATGTCTGCTCAATTGCACTTATGTCACACCATATGAATTGTTTAAACTCACATATCACAATTTAATATGCCCTACATTCGTGTGAAACAATAAACAGCAAAGTCGACTGTGGTCTTACCCCTGTAGTGGAGATACTTATTGCACATGTGGCACCAACTGATGGATATTAAGAATACTACCACATGTGGCTCCATCTAGCTGACACATCTTATATCATCATATGGTGTTTGTCTGATGACTGTGTGAGCAGGCAGGCAGTCGTCTAGCTGAGTACACTCTGAGAGGGACCCGCAAGAGTGCCACTGTCAGGCGGGACACAACACCCATAAACACCCCTCTCCCCAGAACTGGAGAACACCAAACAACCGTGACACCCCTGCCAGGGCTACTCACCCCTGACACAGTTCCTCATTCGCCAGGTGAATAAAATTTAGTTTTTCTTGTTAATGTTTTCATTTTAGTCAGACGAGCTGTACTGTTTAGAACTTAGTTGACTTATAAAAGTCAACTAGGTTATATGTAAATAGTCTAAATTACATTTAATTTATCTTTTAATAACAATGCACCTGCAAGCACATGCACATTATGATTAATTTTTGATATTTAATTATAAATTGCATGCATTAAATAAATAAATATATGTTATATTTAAGTGTACATAATCTTTGAAGACCAAAAATATCAGAGGTTTTGTAGTATCTTGTGCAGTTGCTTGTGTCCAGTGAGGTACACATAGTATGGCCAAGTGTAATATTGATATTCATCTTTTTTTTCATTTATACATATAATCCATCAGTTATATATTTCAAAATCTCAGTTTGGATGTGATTGTTTGGTTGTGGATTCTGACACAGAAATGTTACTCATTTTAAGAGCCATTGTCATGGCGACCAGAAGGAGACGAGAGCTTGTATTACTTCTCCCCAGACTCGACTGGTCAGAAAGAGACACTGTTTGATCACCAGCAGCTGTTTCTTTTCTCCAAAAAAATGGTATGCATTGATATGATAATAATAACAATATAATGATTTTATTTTATCAAGCGCAAATGTATTAATTAGTTTCCTTATAACCATTAAGAAATAAACATAATATTATTAAAACTAAAATAGGACAATTGATTACAACTTCCACAAGTATGTACACAACATAATAACTATTTTATAATAATAAAGTGCAAATGTAGTAATAAGTTTCCTTATAACCATTAACAAATAAACATAATATTAAAAATAAAACAGGACAAATGATTACCACAACTATGCACACAGTTAATGTAACTATTTTATAATAATAATAAATATATAAAATTTTATATACACATACACACCATTAATAGTCAACATCCACCTAAAACTTTTTCCATAATATGGTACCAATGTCTGATTTGTTTCTGTGCATTCACTCAATAAATGTCACACTTTACTGCTTAGTTATTTTAGCTGTTGTATGGATGGGTGAGTGGGTGGGTGGATGGATGTAATTCTTCATTTCATTTTACTAAAACTAATGTCACACTGTCTGTTGTCACAGGAGCCCATCCAACCAACCAGGCAGACTCCAATCATAACTGAGTTCCAACAAGTTCCTGATGCAAATCCACAGTCACCTGCTGACATCTCTCAACACACAGTGCCATCAACCAACAAGTTATCTCCTATGATATTCTCACAAGCACCTACAGGTTTGGAACATGGAACGTCTGTGAAGTACCCGGACTACATTGGCAGAGGTGTGTCTGGTGATGGTGCATCAGTCTTGTGTCCAGACAACAATTTTGAAGTACCTGTTTCTCCAAAAACAAAATGTGATGGTTCATCAGAAAGACGTCCACTGAGATGTCAGCCATTTGAAGACAACATGACACATGATTTGTTTGTAGAGACAAGAAAACCATGGGATACCGGAATCCACAAGTTTAGCATTGATGATAACTTAGATGACATTGAATTTTTAGACCATCAATATAATGATGACATAGACTTCCAGGGTGATTACTCTGATGTTGACAATTATATGTCATCTTGGATGAAAGTGGATCAAAAATATGACAATTGCCCTGTCATGTCACCAAATGAAGTGACAAATGATGACACACTTACACGGCCACCTTGTACTCAAAGAAACTTTGACAAATCTAGGGTTTCACCCAGTCAACTCTCACGTGACTGTAGCCCTGGTGTGACATCATCTTGTCACCGGTATATCTCTGACACACCCTTTGTGTCTGCGCATGACCAGATCGCAGCTGACATCACTCAAGCAACGTCAGTTGATAGCAGACAATTTTTGTCATCCTTTCAGTCAGATGACCGTTCCTGTGAGCAGTCTTGTCATTTGTCACCAGGTGAAAATGATTTGCCCCCGAGACTGGAGAATGAAGATCACAACACTAGGTGGGGAAAATTTGTTGATGCTGAATCAAAACCAAATCCCTCTGTGAGTCACTATCGTAGCAGGTTTGCTCCATATAGACATCATGATGTGAAGGTTGGAGACAGTCATTCATGTCTCAACTCTCCACTTGTGTCATCTGAGGCAAGTTCCAGTGACATGAAGGTCCCTTGTCACGACAACCAATTGTTACGGGGGACCATGCTGAAATGTGATAGCATTGCACGTGATCGTACACCGCCGATACAACCAGAGGATAGGCACCAGCCTGTGCGACGGACTGGTGTCGTGGCTGGCTTTAAACCTCCTGCTATGGTGGGGAGGGAGGTGGAGAGGAGGTTGACTCACAGACGGAATCCTACACCAGAGGGTTCTCCCTTCGTACAACTCACCAGGACTGTTCCAATGGTGAGAAATAATTTTTCACATTTTTTTCAGTATTTTTAGAAAGCAGTGTTACTTTTTATGTAATTAATTTGAAACAATTAGCTTCAGTAATAAACATTTCACGTTTAGTATTATTTAACGTAGTTTTGTTCTGTAACATTAAACCATTCTATCTTTGACATATGTCCTGTATTTCTGGGGACTTTGTCGATGGTGCCATATTATATTATTGTCGATGGTGCCGTGTTACAATGTTGTTGATGGTGCCATGTTACAGTTTTGTTGATGTTGCCATGTTACAGTGTTGTCAATGGTGCCATATTACAATGTTGTTGATGGTGCCATGTTACAGTGTTGTTGATGGTGCCATGTTACAGTGTTGTTGATGGTGCCATGTTACAGTGTTGTTGATGTTGCCATGTTACAGTGTTGTCAATGGTGCCATGTTACAGTGTTGTTGATGGTGCCATGTTACAGTGTTGTTGATGGTGCCATGTTACAGTGTTGTTGATGGTGCCATGTTACAGTGTTGTTGATGGTGCCATTTAACAGTGTTGTTGATGGTGCCATGTTACAGTATTGTTGAAGTGCCATGTCAAAGTGTTGTCGATGGTGCCATGTCACAGTGTTGTTGATGGGGTGCGATAGCATACCGGTTAGAAGGCCGGACTCTCAATCGAGAGAACCCGGTTTCAAATCCCACTGCGGTCGCTTCAAACCTTTGGCAAGTTTGATCGCCTCACGTTGCCACAGTTCACTCATCTGTATAAATGAGTACCTGGCAATACAGACAGTGGTGGATATGTGAACGAATAGCCTTCGCGCAGTAATTGCAGCGTGGCTGAATACTTGCCAAAGAAGTTGAGATGGCCTTGGAATGAACAGGTCTGCCAGGGGGTGAAGTGTAAAGCGCTTTGAGCAGTCCTATGGACTGGATACCGCTCTATATAAGAACGTACCTTTTTGTTTTTTTATCGTGTCGTGTTACAGTGTTGTCAATGGTGCTATGTTACAGTGGTGTTGATGGTGCCATGTTACAGTGTTATTTATTGTGTCCTGTTACAGTGTCAGTCTGCTTCCCAGCTGAGATTCCCCAGCAAGGCTGAGGCAGAGGGAGATGGGACAAGCAGCAGACTTATCTCCATCCCTCCAACATTTCCTTCTATTGCTCTGTATAAGCAGGTCTTGACATCTGCACTGAACGGTATTTGTCATTGTCATTTATAATTTCTGGCTAATTATGATATGTAGTTAACACAGTATTGTTTCTGTAAGTATCTATAAAATAAGCAGTGATCTAGAACCTTGTTCTGCCAAAAATGTGCTTGTCAGTAAAAGAGTCTTAAAAGGTGGCTTGCTTTAATACCGAGATGAAAACATTTCACATTCAGCATAAAACAGGTCATAATAGTCCTTTATAATTACTTATGATGTTGTTGTAAATGATGCAATATAGGTTGAGTTTAAATGAGGATTATATACTAGAATTAAGCAACCGAATGTCTTTTTTGTTAATTACCCAGAATAAAATTTGTAATAATTCTCCACATCATAGCTTGGAGCATCTTGAAATTAGGCACACTTTGATAAACATTGGCATTTAGCACCTAGATTCCATGCCATAGTGTTATTGTTTCAGAACACCTCAACCTACAGTTGGTTGAACTAGCGAGACAGTTCTACCGAGTGTGTGCCACGGTCGACATCAGTGAATACTCCCCTCTACACACACGTAGGCTGGTTAACACCACTGAATACTCCCCTCTGCACACACATAGGCTGGTTAACACCACTGAATACTCCCCTCTACACACACATAGGCTGGTTAACACCACTAAATACTCCCCTCTACACACACATAGGCTGGTTAACACCACTAAATACTCCCCTCTACACACACATAGGCTGGTTGACACCACTGAATATTCCCCTCTACACACATAGGCTGGTTGACATCACTGAATACTTCCCTAATGTGACTATTGTGATTAGTTGATGCCAATAAATTATTTAGAGGGATTGTAGTAGCAAGTACATTTAAAAACGATATTTAGAAATGGAAATATTGCAGTTTGGGTGCCCCATGGATGGCAATGCTTAAGGATAGGTAACGAGGTGCAATTATGAGTGGATTTTTTAGCTCATTAAAAAAAATAATGAATAAATATCACTCTACACTTGTATGGTTTTACTAATTGTGATACTATTAGTAATAGCAGTCACAGATAGATAGAGTAGGTGTAGCGGGAAAGGATAAACTATGTCCAACTATGTGTAGTTAATAAATAGTAGTAATTATATTCGCTCTACCACATTTCCAAACTCTAAGCTTGCCTTTCATTCACAATTAAGCTGTTTGTGAAATATTGCCATTTTTGTCTGAGAAAATTGTAGATTATCTTAGAGTTTTATAGAGTTTGTCTTTCACTGTTGTTTTCATGTTTAGAGCCCCATGGGGCAGCGAAATCAGCCAACAGCAAGAACCCTGTCTGTGAGCACGGGGCGCCCTCCAAGATCATGCAGGTGAAGAAGGAGGGGCGCAACAAGGTGGGGTGTTTCACCATGCTCATCATTAAGTTCACAATGTAAAACCTATCAAAACATAAATATGGTGGACGTAATATCCTGGCAGAATATTAGTCACATTTTATCATTCAATGTTTTTTTCTAGTTACAAAAGTTTTAATCGTCCATTTTAATGATGCTGTAATCACGACATCAGTATTTTTTTTCTTTTTATTCTACTTTATAAATGTTTTCATCCACTTTTCATATGCCGCATAAATTTATTAATGATACTAGAAAAAATGCCCGTTCCCAGGACGGGATAACGTGGTAGTTCATATGTGACTGTCACAATAGCAATGTTTACCAAATAGGTGATCGCTTTTATGAATATGGCTAGACGAAGTAGTCGCGCATGGTTTCTGAAATTGTTGAAAGTTAACGTTTTGCATAATATAAACTGCCCAGATGGAGCCACATACTCTCAAACGGTTTTATTCACAGCGCGCGCATGGTTTCTGTGAGGTCAATATTATGGTTTGTTAAAAATTTGTTATCACATCATTGTAGTTACCAGGTAAAGACTGAGGGTTCTTTCTACCTGGGGCTCGTGCCAGGGGAAGTTAAGACTTTCCTCGTATAATTGTGTAACCTTCTGTGGACTCACTGAGTCGCGTTTTCCATCTCTGACTCAACAAAGCAAGAATTACAGGGAAAATGTCCACATGTGGTGCGCAATAGCAGGACAGGTAGCACGCCAGACTGTCAGTCGAGATGACGGTTGTTCAAGTCCACTGTTTCGAAACTTGGGCAATTTCATTCACTCCACATTGCCCGTGTCTTTTGGCAGATACGCTAAGTAGCTGTTGGTGCCTTCTACTTGGTGTCTATGCCAGGGGAAGTAAAAGATCCAACACAGGGAGTAAACGTATAACCTGTCGTGGACTCACAAACTGTACCAATTGTGTGTAGGATGGGCGATACATTAGCTGCTGTCTTAACTAGGTCTGGTAGTGGAGCAAGGTGCATTATCTAGGTGGATGCTGGAGCTATCATCATTAATTGCAGCACAGGTAATTCTGACCACCACTTTGGACTTGAATGAACCCATTGCAAAAACATTTGTGTATCACATTCCAGTTACTGCTTCGCCGTAAACAGTTGCTGTGTCTTTACGTTTTCAGGGCCGCTACTTCTACGGCTGTAGCAGCAGTCAGGCCACCAGGTGTAGCTTCTTCAAGTGGCTGGACGAAAGTCGTGGAGCAAGGACGGGTGCACATCAGCGCCACCTACAGTTGAGTGATGCGAGAAGCATCGAGGCTCATTTCAAGCAGCGCCACATTGCACTGTATTGTGAATGTCAGATCATCCGCAAGTCGCCTCAGGAAAATTACAAGTCACATTTGAAGAACTTCCCCGTTAGTTTTTGTACAGTTAATGTTATGTTTCATATGGAATACCATGAATGTTATTTAATTTCCATCACTCACTCACTCACTCACCCACTCATGTAGGCTTTCACCAGAGAGCATCACTGGGTCTGCAGCCTGTCTAGTGATGGTGTTCCGTGTCTGGTTGAATGCTTTCATCTCCTTTTCCACGGTTCTTCTCCATGTTTCCACTGGGTGATCCCCGACTCCTTTCCCAAACTGCTCTCCAGTGAAGGTTCTCTTGGGCGTGTGTTTTTTTATTGGCTTGTTGCAATCTGTTAACAACTTAAGTATATGTCATAGTTTATAGGAGTAAAAGTTCCCGTACAATGAGTAAATGTGTAACCTGTCATGGACCCTTACAGAGAGCAATGTTGTATGCTGATGGGAATGCCTGGATATGAATGACAATGAATATGTAAGACTGATTGCCTTTTGTACCACCAGATGGTAGTGTGGTCTGCAGCAAACCATCAAACTTCATAGCCCGTCATCTCTGGTGATTGTGTAGGAGACTAGGTGTCCCTTGTGTGGCTCTTCTTAGTGGCTTCTTGTTTGACACGATATAGATGGTCCGTATCTATATATCTGTCTGTGTTGTAGAGGTGGGTAAAACAACAGCTGCAGGAGGGCAGCTGTAGGAAGACACTCTACATCAAGTTGGAGAACAAGTTGAACAGCTCAGCCTACGCTAGAGGTACTCAGGCGGTACTCAGGCGGTACTCAGGCGGTTCACCTGCTCAAGTGTCACTTCTTACAGAGATGTATTGGCTAAGATATTGAAAAAAAATCTGAAACTTCCATCTTTTTGTTTTTGTACTTAACTGACTTTTTAGAAATGGGAAACCATTCTCATTGTGACTATGTTTTTATTTTTGCTTCTGCTTATTTGTATTGTTGTTATTGTACACACAAAACAGATAGTACTACTAAAAAACCTTTTTGTTTCCTTCAATTTGTCTACAATATTGTTTTGTAGATGACCTTTGGGTAATTTCTCAAGAGTTGACCTTTGAATCTGGCTGTACATTTCTTGCCAGAAGTTCATTTCATGGGCCTAACACATCGAATGAGGTGGAAATTGAAGCGGTCAGTGCCTACAGCCCTTCAAACTGGCCCAATGGTGGTGAGTGTGTCTGACAGATGGATGGAAGAATCTCACAATTTAATTATGAAGACGCTCATAATTATGTTAACTGCCATATCTGTTAACCTTTAATTATTTTGAGATTGCCAATCCCTTTCTTGATGTGCCTCTGAGCTTTGGTTTCAGAGCATTTAGGTGCACAAGAAGGTTTCAAATTATTAACACCCATTCCCAATGTTTTTGAATTTTCATTAACCACCCTTCCTGCTCACACATTACCTACTCCCTTTTTACAATGTCTAGACAACTTTCCATGTCAAATAAGGCCCAAATCTGTCCAAGTTAAATAAGGTCACAAAAATAACACTCATTATGGGGAAGAAATACATTGTTTAATTGCCGAATTGGGAGTATTGATGAGGATTTTTTCCTGGCTAGTTCATACTCATAATTTATTGTTGTGACATAGAAATTGGGCACTTGTTTTTGATCACCCTAAATTTTTACAAGGATTTTAGATGTGTTTGTGCATGTGTGTCCGTGTTGACATTGAGTCACTGCCAACAAACAATGTTGTTACTTACCCTCCCAGCATGTAGCTTGTGATGCTGTGTGATCTCACAGTACTGTGTCATGCGATGCAAGCAGTATGATGTTTGTGGTGTTGTAGTACTGTGTCATGCGATGCATGCAGTGTGATGTTTGTGGTGTTGTAGTGCTGTGTCATGCGATGCATGCAGTGTGATGTTTGTGGTGTTGTAGTGCTGTGTCATGCGATGCATGCAGTGTGATGTTTGTGGTGTTGTAGTACTGTGTCATGCGATGCATGCAGTGTGATGTTTGTGGTGTTGTAGTACTGTGTCATGCGATGCATGCAGTGTGATGTTTGTGGTGTTATAGTGCTGTGTCATGCGATGCAAGTAGTGTGATGTTTGTGGTGTTGTAGTACTGTGTCATGCGATGCATGCAGTGTGATGTTTGTGGTGTTGTAGTGCTGTGTCATGCGATGCATGCAGTGTGATGTTTGTGGTGTTGTAGTACTGTGTCATGCGATGCATGCAGTCTGATGTTTGTGGTGTTGTAGTGCTGTGTCATGCGATGCATGCAGTGTGATGTTTGTGGTGTTGTAGCACTGTGTAATGCGATGCATGCAGTGTGATGTTTGTGGTGTTGTAGTGCTGTGTCATGCGATGTATGCAGTGTGATGTTTGTGGTGTTGTAGTACTGTGTCATGCGATGCATGCAGTGTGATATTTGTGGTGTTGTAGTGCTGTGTCATGCGATGCATGCGGGTAACTTCAGCAGTGAGTTGACCTGTCTCACCAACCTGGAAACTTTTGTCAATCCGTCCACCTTGCCTCTGCTACCACAGCTTCTCAGCAGGTTTCACTTTCATTTTCTACATTTAAATTATTGCCTTCTTTCTTTCAAAATCCGTTTATATATATATTAAAATTTTGTCAATGATTTACCTTTCTAATTGGTCACTCCAAAAATGACATCTCTACATAGTGCATTCACCCTTTCTTTAAACATTGTAATTGCAGCCTCAGGTTTTGCATGTTTAAATTTCACAACAAATATGTTAACATGATATCTCTGTTTCTCTTACCACTTCTGTTCCAGCGACAGACCTTGGATAGATGACAATTTCCGTTATCTAATACGTCGCCGCCAGATCGCGCTTCTTTCCGAGAACCAACCATTGTACAGGCATTACAGAAATAAAGTTAATCGTGCCAGAAAGTCTTTGCAACGAAAGTATTACCAAAGAAAAATCAAATCACTTGAGAACGAACATCCGAAACGATGGTGGAATAGCGTGAAAGAACTTGTAGGGGTAAAAGTCAACTGTGACAATCTAAAAGGTCTTGCTAACACACACTGTTCAGGAAACTTCAGTATTCTAGCAAACGAAATAAGTGATTTCTTTGAGTCTGTGACCAACGATTTCCCACCACTTTTACCCGTTGATGAGTTCTTACCTCCGGGAGCCGACACGACGGTCCCAGATGCCTACATCATCAACGTCGATGAAGTAGTCATATCACTATCACGAATTAAAACACACAAAGCAACCGGCCCTGACGAGATACCCAACTGGATCTTACATGACTACGCCGCCATCCTCGCTCCTCCCGTCTGTGCGATATTCAACAGCAGCCTACGGGAAGGAACCGTGCCTGCCCTGTGGAAATGCGCTGACGTCCGACCAGTGCCTAAAATTCGACCACCAGCGCGAATTGAGAAAGACCTGCGCCCGATATCTCTCACGCCAGTTTTATCAAGTGCTTGGAGAAATTCATGTGCACGTGGATAATGGACATTACCATGGACCAGATTGATCCTCAGCAATATGGATCAATCAAAGGAACATCAACCGTACACGCACTGGTCGAGCTTGTTCACAAGTGGAAGTACGCGGTCGAGACCCTGGAACCATAGTACGAATACTTCGCCGATTTCAGCAAAGCGTTTGACCGAGTCGACCATCACATTTTAATGACGAAATGTGCATCTCTTGGACTTCCAACTTTTATTACCAAATGGCTGACATCCTTCCTGTGTCAACGCAAACAGAGGGTAAAGATCGGGAGTGTGAAATCGAGTACACCAGTGTCAACGCAGGTGTCCCACAAGGCACAATATTTGGACCAATCGGCTTCCTACACTATATTAATGATCTGCAAACAGTATGCGAACATATAAAATATGTCGACGATTGCACAATATGGGAAGCTTCTTCATCCTCCGAATGGACAGCTCACCCAAGTAGCGGCAGACGAAGTCGGGCAATGGACAGCGAGTAATAAATGGCGCTGAACTACGACAAGACGAAAGAACTGCGGATGTGCTTCAAGAAATCAACTCCGACATCGCACTGCTAACCATCGACGGTAGACCAATCCAACAAGTTAACAGCACTCGCCTACTAGGTGTGACTCTATCTGAAGACCTGAAGTGGCAATTACACATAGACGAAATCACTACAAAAGCATCGCAACGCCTATACTTCATCATCCTTCTCAAAAGAGCCGGCATTGACCCTCACCATCTCATCAACATATACACTTCAATCGTCCGATCGGTATTGGAGTATGCATGCCAAGTGTGGCACACGAGCCTTACAAAAAGCAAACGAGACAGATAGAATACATCCAGAAACGAGCAATGCGGATAATTTTCCAAGATAAGTCGTACACCGAAGCAATCACCGCAGCCAATCTACCAACGCTGTCAGACCGGAGGGAGAAGTTGTGTAGAACGCTATTCATAAGCATGCAACAATCTACACATAAATTACACCATCTTTTGCCTCCCCTCCGGGAAACTCCGTATACAACTCGAAACACGAGGACTTACTGTGTGCCGCGTTGCAGAACTGCAAGATTTCAGAACTCTTTTATACCATATGCTTTAAGACACTGGCAGTAATTATGAACTGATTTATAAATTAGTTACTTTTTACATAATAGTAGTAGGCCATATAATTTATTCTACTATATTATTGCCTGTTTTAAGTTTTAATTTATGATTATGTCCTTCATATTTACATTGTTAATATACAAACATTACTTTAAACATGATGTACATGCACCTTTTAAGTTTTTATATTTAAAGTCATATTTTTGTCTTAATTAATTTATTATCATTGGTTGTTTTACTGTGCCAATTGTATAATTCAACTGCTATAGTTGCCATTTTAATAAAATTATTATTATATTAATTATTATTAGTAAAGCTTCTGTCAAACTTCTTGTCTTTCAGTTACCTAGGTCAAGACTTATTATTATTTTAATTAAAAATGTACATTACACATCCTGCCCACTATCTATAACTCAGGCAAATATACTAAGAATTAACTTAAGTTCAAGAGGTTATAACTGTGCATGTAGCTTTATCTGATATACATGATTGTGTAATTATGATGATATAGATGATTGTATAATTATGATGATATTCCAATTTATTATAATCACTTTTTTGTTCTGACCACTATCCTGTGACATGCTTGTGCGACTGTTTCCAGGGACGGCGAAGTTACATCTCGATCCTCTCACAGTGGTTTCAATGCTCCTACCAGTAGAGTCAAGCAGCAGTTCCACATCCCTGACAGTGTCATTGTATGTGTAGCTTATGATATAATTGTTTCAGGCTTTTCTGCTTGTTTTTAGAAAATACTGCTTTTTTTGTTGTATCTAACACCCCACACCACTTAACAATGGGCTGTGCCCAGATATCATTTACTGTTAGATGTAATTTACTTTTATAAGTCGTAAATTTTAATTTTAAACATCAAGAATATTCCTTATTGTTGGAGACATATTGAAAAATTTGTGCCTACATTTTTGAAAATTTTTATTAAAAATAATCCTGTGTTTGTGGCTCAGAATTAAAAAAAAAGACCACTGACTCAATGCAGTGGTCGCTCTCATAGACTTACATTCCCTCTGCCAGGAGTGTGAGGCATTGACCTGTATTGAGAAGTACCACTTGAATGAAGACCAGGCCACATCACTGCTCAACGTTGCTCTAATGTTCTCTGCCGAATCACTCGCACCGTCTATCACACTCGTTCATGGTTAGTCGATCATTTCTTCTGTCCTGCATGTCAAACATCTGCCATTGTTATGCATTGTATATCATAAATAGTGTAGTCTGATTTTTTCATGTTTGTTAATCATTATAAATAACGAAGTCCAAATGTACTGCATTATGTAAGCATTGTGTTTGAAATAAAACGTCGCTGCTGTCGCTACTTCTTAGTTTGAGTTTTGCTAAGTAGCCAAATTACATGTCAGAAATGGCAAATGCCACTGAATTTAATCGATTGTGCAATATGGCATCTTACCAGGCTGAAATCAAGAACTTCTAGTCTGTTGCCAAGAAATGAAATACTATAATTACATGCTTTGATTTGTGTTTATTGATAGGTGCAATACTAAAGTGTAAGATTTTAAGCCACTTAGTACAACAGGGCAGGCCCGTCTGCAGGGTTTTGGCAAGGGGAGTTCGAAAATATAACATCAGCCGGGATTTCTGGGATGATATTAAAAAGTTACGGTTATTCAAATTCTCTCATTCAAACCCTCCTGAGGACGGGCACGCAGTGTTCTTGCTTTTAGTTGGTCATTTGCTAGACAGTACAGCATGAAAATAAAATTGTATTACAACTTGTGAAGATTTCAATTGACATTTCAACAACCATCCAATGTTTTGTTTAATAAAAAAAAGACATCAAGTGATGTTGTCTGTAGGTGTGTTTGGATCAGGGAAGAGTTATCTATTGGCTGTAGTCGTCATGTTCCTTGTTTGTCTGTAGGTGTGTTTGGATCAGGGAAGAGTTATCTATTGGCTGTTGTTGTCATGTTTCTTGTTTGTCTGTAGGTGTGTTTGGATCAGGGAAGAGTTATCTATTGGCTGTTGTCGTCATGTTCCTTGTTTGTCTGTAGGTGTGTTTGGATCAGGGAAGAGTTATCTATTGGCTGTTGTTGTCATGTTTCTTGTTTGTCTGTAGGTGTGTTTGGATCAGGGAAGAGTTATCTATTGGCTGTTGTCGTCATGTTCCTTGTTTGTCTGTAGGTGTGTTTGGATCAGGGAAGAGTTATCTGTTGGCTGTTGTCGTCATGTTCCTTGTTTGTCTGTAGGTGTGTTTGGATCAGGGAAGAGTTATCTGTTGGCTGTTGTCGTCATGTTCCTTGTTTGTCTGTAGGTGTGTTTGGATCAGGGAAGAGTTATCTATTGGCTGTTGTCGTCATGTTCCTTGTTTGTCTGTAGGTGTGTTTGGATCAGGGAAGAGTTATCTATTGGCTGTTGTCGTCATGTTCCTTGTTTGTCTGTAGGTGTGTTTGGATCAGGGAAGAGTTATCTATTGGCTGTTGTTGTCATGTTTCTTGTTTGTCTGTAGGTGTGTTTGGATCAGGGAAGAGTTATCTGTTGGCTGTTGTCGTCATGTTCCTTGTTTGTCTGTAGGTGTGTTTGGATCAGGGAAGAGTTATCTATTGGCTGTTGTCGTCATGTTCCTTGTTTGTCTGTAGGTGTGTTTGGATCAGGGAAGAGTTATCTATTGGCTGTTGTCGTCATGTTCCTTGTTTGTCTGTAGGTGTGTTTGGATCAGGGAAGAGTTATCTATTGGCTGTTGTCGTCATGTTCCTTGTTTGTCTGTAGGTGTGTTTGGATCAGGGAAGAGTTATCTATTGGCTGTTGTCGTCATGTTCCTTGTTTGTCTGTAGGTGTGTTTGGATCAGGGAAGAGTTATCTATTGGCTGTTGTCGTCATGTTCCTTGTTTGTCTGTAGGTGTGTTTGGATCAGGGAAGAGTTATCTATTGGCTGTTGTCGTCATGTTCCTTGTTTGTCTGTAGGTGTGTTTGGATCAGGGAAGAGTTATCTATTGGCTGTTGTCGTCATGTTTCTTGTTTGTCTGTAGGTGTGTTTGGATCAGGGAAGAGTTATCTATTGGCTGTTGTTGTCATGTTTCTTGTTTGTCTGTAGGTGTGTTTGGATCAGGGAAGAGTTATCTATTGGCTGTTGTTGTCATGTTCCTTGTTTGTCTGTAGGTGTGTTTGGATCAGGGAAGAGTTATCTATTGGCTGTTGTTGTCATGTTCCTTGTTTGTCTGTAGGTGTGTTTGGATCAGGGAAGAGTTATCTATTGGCTGTTGTTGTCATGTTCCTTGTTTGTCTGTAGGTGTGTTTGGATCAGGGAAGAGTTATCTATTGGCTGTTGTTGTCATGTTCCTTGCTCGGCTTTTCGAGCTGAATGAAACATATACGTCTGACGCACCAACCAAGCTTCTCATTTCTTCAACTACAAATGTTGCTGTTGACCGCATCCTTCTCAGGTGAGCTGCACTGAGCATGCTCAAGAAGTTTTACAAATGTATGTTTTAATTTTGACTTATGACTGCTTTTGGTGCTTTCGCACACTTCCTGTACTGCTGCCACATTACAAAGTTTCACTTTCCATCTTAAAACCACATTCACGTAAATTACTCCACATTCTTTGGCGAAGAGACAAGAATATTGGAAATGTAGTTATCTTGAGCCATTGCATAGCACCATTAGTAATGGTGAGACCATTGGTAGAATGAAATATTCTTCTGATACAATATTACATGATTGAACATGCGCCTTCATGCTACAGAGATCTGTTAATGCATAGACAATTGATACTGAGTGGTAGAGCAATTCATTGGAGATGTGCTTTGGCCTTATTATACTTGATTTATTTTAAATGTCTGTTTTGCACTGTCTAGATTTATGCCTACGAATTGTTGATATGTCCGTGTATTTTTAGTTATCAAATATTTAGAATTTAATCATATTTCTGCTGTTGCAGTCTGCTGGACCTGGGCTTTGATGACTTTGTGCGTGTTGGAAGTGTGAAGAAGATCGCGAAGCCCATCCTGCCTCTCAGGTAAGTTCACGTCATGAGTGTGTTTGTTGCCAAACTGTTCAAACAATCATCAGTCAACATTTTATTAATCCAGAGTTCTGTGTTTCCTTTTGGCATGATAATTACCTTTTATTTTAATTATATGTTATTGCTATGCATTGTTAGTTATATTCAGAATTAATAATTCAATGCACTTGTATAACCTGCCGATTTAGCCTTCACTATGTTCTGCTAAATGCATGAACATTAAAAATATTGATTCTGTTTACATAATAAAGTAGTGTGTTATGTAGTTTTATATGAGGAGACAGTGGTGAATAGTGTTTACATAATAATGCTGTGTATTATATAATCTTATATGCAGAGACAGTTGCAAATAGTGTTTACATAATAATGCTGTGTATTATGTAATTTTAAATGCAGAGACAGTGGCGAATAATGTTTATATAATAATGCTGTGTATTATATAATTTTTATGCGTAGACAGTGGCGAATAGTGTTTACATAATAATGCTGTGTATTACATAATTTTATATGCGGGGACAGTGGTGAATAGTGTTTACAGTTGATGAGGAAGAACTCATTGTATGAATGATTGCCTGATAATGCAACATTTGTTTCCTCATCCAGCTTACATGTTTCAGTGTGCATGCGTCAGGCTCTAAGAATCAGGAGCTTAAAGACCTGCAGGCCATGTTGAGGTCTGACATCACTGCTGAGGAGAAAGTGTGAGTTAATCAGTCATGGCAACGTACTGGCTTTTGTTGACACTTCCTGCAGCAGGATAATGAAATATTAGTGCAGTGTATTAAACATTTTGAAATTACAGTCACCGCTACAAATTTATAATTTATTCAAGATGAGGTAACCTAGTATTAATTCAAGCTACCCAGGGTACCCAAATATGGTTGCATCACATATAATCCTGTCTTTGTTTGATAAGACCTTAATTTTATATAATATATGTAACGTGTTGGTAAATCTGACACAAACTTATATGTTTACACTTGTATGAGCAGATGAAGCATAAGTTAGAGACTTTTAGGCATTGTGCAGTTAAGGCCAAATATAAGCCTGGTCAGATGGTGGGGAAGTTTCACAAGCAATCTCTCCTGTCTTTGTAGCCACGTCAGACGAAGCATAGAGCAGCTAAGGAAAGGTGCAAATAAACAGGTCAGTCTTGTTTTGTTGTATTATACATTGTCAACTCAATACATGTGTTGTGTTGGGCATTGGTAAGAATCAGGCTTGCACATATTCTTGTTTTTTTTTATATTCTGAAAAACCCAGCACAGTGCATTGTTATTTCTATGTACAACCTGGCAACTTCATTCACATCACTGTGTGTCATTCTATGTACAACCTGGCAACTTCATTCACATCACTGTGTGTCTTTCTATGTACAACCTGGCAACTTCATTCACATCACTGTGTGTCTTTCTATGTACAACCTGGCAACTTCATTCACATCACTGTGTGTCTTTCTATGTACAACCTGGCAACTTCATTCACATCACTGTGTGTCTTTCTATGTACAACCTGGCAACTTCATTCACATCACTGTGTGTCTTTCTATGTACAACCTGGCAACTTCATTCACATCACTGTGTGTCTTTCTATGTACAACCTGGCAACTTCATTCACATCACTTTGTGTCTTTCTATGTACAACCTGGCAACTTCATTCACATCACTTTGTGTCTTTCTATGTACAACCTGGCAACTTCATTCACATCACTGTGTGTCTTTCTATGTACAACCTGGCAACTTCATTCACATCACTTTGTGTCTTTCTATGTACAACCTGGCAACTTCATTCACATCATGGTGTCTTTCGGTAGAGATGTTAAACAGTTGGTCCTTTCTACTCGGTGTCTATGATGAGAAATAAAAGATTCCACACATGGGGTAAATGTGTAGCCTTTTTTGGGCTCACTACCTTTAAAACATTATACGACAATGCTCCAGGGTGGGACATGTAATATATATGGAGAAAGAAAGGTGGATGTTTCTCGTGCCAGGCACAGGGTTGACCTTTACATTTTTTAATTATGTTACTGTATTTGTTGTTGCTTCATTGATGATGTGACACCGTGTTTCAGAGACTGGGCAGTGCTCGTGTGGTGGGGGCGACCTGTGCTGCTTGTGTCTTCCCGTGCATGAAAGACTTCACATTCCCTGTAAGACTCACCAGCTCTGTCATGTAACCAGCTAACTAACCATACGTAGCTGGTACACTCCTTTATGACGTCAATCAAGATACAGCTAACTAACCATACGTAGCTAGTACACTCCTTTATGACGTCAATCAAGATACAGCTAACTAACCATATGTAGCTGGTACACTCCTTTATGATGTCAATCAAGATACAGCTAACTAAGCATACATAGCTGGTACACTCCTTTATGATGTCAATCAAGATACAGCTGACTAACCATATGTAGCTGGTACACTCCTTTATGACGTCAATCAAAATACAGCTAACTAACCATACATAGCTGGTACACTCCTTTATGATGTCAATCAAGATACAGCTATTCACCTATACTCGCACACGTAGAAATATTGACAATTAATCAAACACTGGTCAACCTCAGTCGGGACCTGTGTCCACCTATCACTGCATCATGACTACAGTCAACAATGGACACACAACTGACTCGGCACAATATCTGTTGTTTGACAGCCCACTCCATACATACATCACACACACACACACACACATTTTCTTTTATGCATTATCTATTGTTTGATATCTTGTGAATTCTGTGAAGATTAGACAAGTCTGTGAAGATTAGAGATTTTTGTAGGTAGTGCTGCTAGATGAATGTAGTCAGATGACAGAGCCGACATCTCTACTGCCTGTTGCTAGATTTCACTGCAGCAAGTTGGTCCTTGTCGGAGACCCAAAGGTCAGCTATTATGTCTTCTTGCAATTCGGTTCTCTGCACAGTTGTTTTCTCTGTCTAAATATGCAGCCCCTGTGTGAACAGAACTATAACTACCGCCACTGTGTGTATGTGCTAACACAGTGCTTGGTTTCAGTCACAGCATCAAACTGCATTTTCTCCTTTTGCTCACAAATATTGATATTGACTTTCAGAGGACTCGTGATAAAATATTTCTTCTTGCCACGTACACGATTACTGTTGTGATGTGTAATAACTCTCAAATTACTGTTGGTTAGATTATAGGAACAGGCTTTAATTTACTATTTCAATGATGTCAGATTATTTGTGTTTCACTAAGCCAAAGATTGTGTTTTCTGATCTCAAACCAAATTAACCACTCTAGGCAGCATGATAATAATGCTGTTCAGTGGGGCGTGGTAGCATAGCTGGCTACAGAGAGAGATAGATATGTGAACGAGTAGTCTTTGTGCAGAAATCGCAATGACAATGGCATTGGAATGAACAGGTCTGCCATGGGGTGAAGTGTAAAGTGCTTTGAACAAGGACTGGATACCGTGCATTATACGAACGTACCTTTTCACCTTTTAAGATGTTGATTGGGTTTGTAATTGCAGCAACTGAGCCCAACAATCCAAGGGTCTGAGGCTGCCCACAACCAGGGCCTGGAGCAAACTCTCTTTGATCGTCTTCTTCTGATGGTACGTCTCAGTCTCTGGCTACATCCATCTCTGACAACCCTTATTGAATTGTGTTTCATTAATGTAGCTGTGAAATTGTTTACATATGAATCTGAATACCGATAGTAGTCTTTAAAATAATCCAAACAATTGGATTGGTTAATTTAAATGGGGAATTAGCAGTATTTGTTTCTCTGTGTTTCAATGAACCATTTTATGGACAGAAAGAACGAACATGTGAGCAAATATTAGCCTGTGTGATATAGTAAAGATTGACATATTCTACATTTTGATACCAGCAGAAATGTTGTATATTAAAAAAATATGTAAATATGTATCTGAGTGCAACATTGGGGTATATTGTAGGGTTACCAGGAGACCATGTGTGACATTGGGGTATATTGTAGGGTTACCAGGCGACCATGTGTGACATTGGGGTATATTGTAGGGATACCAGGTGACCATGTGTGACATTGGGGTATATTGTAGGGTTACCAGGTGACCATGTGTAACATTGGGGTGTGTTGTAGGGTTACCAGGCGACCATGCTCCACACCCAGTACAGATGTCACCCTGATATCAGCGCCATAGCCAACCAGCTCTTCTACAACTGTCAACTGAACGACGGCATCACATCCCTCGACAGACCTTCTCTTGCTGTGAGTATTCTGTGTGTGTTTGTTTGTGTGTATTTATATTGTTGGTGTTGTGTGTATATTTTGTAGATATCATGAAATGTGTGCTACAGTAATCGTGATAGAATATGCATATTGTTACATTACTGTCGTGATGCACTGAAGGGTTTACTGATCATTCCTGCCCTACCTATATATTTTACTGTTGTCATGTTTCTCTGCAGTGCAATTGGCCAACAGTGTGTTTCTATGATGTTGCCAATGGCAACGAACAAAGCCAACATGACGGCAGCTTCTACAACACAGCTGAGGCGGATTTTGTCGTACGTTTAATTGATGTCCTTGTTAACCATCACGACATTGATCCAACTGACATTGGGGTAATTACCCTCTACCGCGCCCAGGTGGCAACCATTCTACAACGTCTGCGGGCTGCCAGGTGGGCATTATAGCTTTTTGAATTGTGGTATTCATAATGATTGACATATTGGCTGAATGAGATGAAGTTTTGTTCCTAAGACTAAGCTTAACATGGGCAAGTACACTTTCTCTAGTACGCTCAAAATCTGGAGCAAACTCAATGATCTTGAAATCAGTTAAAACTAGAGCTACTTTCTGCAATAATCTCAAGACATATTTTATCGAAATTGTATTCTCCCCTAAATACTTGGCGTTCCGTTGCTCTGATGATGTTTTTTTTGTGTGTCCCTGTTCATGATATTAAGGATTCTGGGTTTCTGGTTTGTTGTACCTCCGAGCACCGGTCCCTGGAGATTTAGGAGCTGTTGAAGTTTTATTGTAACCACGATGTGCCAGTTTTGATCCTATGTAGACTCCCTCCCACTTGTTTCATAAACATTGTAGGATACATTCTGCCAACTCAGTTAGCACCTGATATATGGGATGGAAATTGAAATAATCTTTCGGATGAGATACAACAAGTGTTGGTACTTGTTTTGGGTGTTGCTGTAAGGGAAAATACACGATGCAACCGAGTTGTTCAGTACCGTTTAGTACAACAGGTGTCAGGCATATGCATTGACAACAACACTGGTGAGTGACGTGTATTTGTTGTATGCAAGGTGTGAACAGTATATTTTGCATAGTGTAGATGTGATTAAAATGAGCAGCTAAAACTTAGTTATTATTCTTTGAACATAAAAGTTGATAAACAACTATATTTTTATCAAGTTATTTTATTGAATGAATGATGGTATTTGTATGTACTATAAATTATATTGATATGACAGTTAAATTTTTTCTAGGTAGATCTAATTCTGTACCTTGATACTTGTCATCTGCAGGGGTGCAGAAGAGAGACCCCAGGTTGGGGTGCAGGTGTCAACAGTAGATGCGTTCCAGGGGGGTGAGCGCCCTATTGTCATACTGTCGTGTGTCCGCACACACTCACAGTCTTTCCTCGACTCAGACAAGTAAGTCGGACTTGTTCATGTGTGGCTAAGCAGTTCCAGGAAGTGTTTGAGTTTTCTGGGAATTACATGTAATATGCAAAGCATGCCTAGTGATATTATTAATAATTTGAATTTATGTACATGTAGTGCCTAAATCCACTTAAAAAATGAAATGCTCTCGGGCATTTTACATAAAATTGCATAAATTATTTCTATATTTAGTTGAGAAATAAAGTTATTAAAACACTTAATAAATCTATACAAAAAGTAAGTATACATTACAATTATTTATGAGGTCATTAAAAAAGAAAAAGCGACACATACATGTTATTCCTCATACACTAATATAAAAAGATGTCTTAATGAAAGGCAATCATCATAGATGCATTTAATACTTCCATTTCCATGTGTAATGTTTATTTAGTTTTTTCATATTTTTTTGAGTAACAGAAACATATCTTTTAAAATTATTCATTCCGTATTTTCCATTAAGATTTTATGTTTCATGCAAGTCATTTAAGTTTCAACGTCTGTTTTTCTTTTAACCACTGGCAAATCAATTACCATGTGTTCTCCTGACATGACAAGCCCCCCCCCGAGCCCCCACACGCTGCTTGATCTGGGTACAGCAGATATCCTTGCGGATGCTTGTGTAGAAATTCATATTTATTAGGAACATCTCTGATCTGAGATTTACAAATGAATAATTTAACGTAGTCATAAACTTAGTCTTCACAATATACAAACCTACAGTAATGTAAAGCAGTAAACATTACTGGAACAAAAGAACTAATTATCAGTACACCAATACATCAGTTTATAGTAAATGTATTAGTTTTCACAATGGTTATATACATATATATATTTACAGACACCATGTAAATAGTTATATTGGGATATATAGGTAAGATAAAATACACACAAAGATATATACTGGATAAACCATAAACTGGTACAGTGATATAAAATAGTATTACGTTATGACCTTGAAAATTCATCACATAACATGACAGTTCACCGTATCGGTGCAGACCATTATTCATAAAAGTACACACAGCGTTACCAATTTCACTGATCGCATAACTGACTGCGTGACCATGATGTTATCAAGCCTTACTACTGGGATACGATTCTGCATTTCCTGTACATTATAATGACTTAGCATACCTTGCTTCAGCAATATTAACTTCAAGTCCACCAGCGTTTATTCCCTCTTCCCTGTGTAGATTTGCCTACCTTAGATGTTCACAACCACAAACTGTTTTGCAGACGAACGAATGTTGCACTAACACGTGCTAAGAACCACATGTTCATCGTCGGTCACCATGGTAACCTTGCGAAGAACAAACTCTGGCATCATGTGATACAATACTGTGAAGGCAGGTGTCTTAGAGTCTATTCTGGTGTCCTAGAGTCTGTGTAGTGGAACACTGGCTCCTGGCACCAAGAAGTCATATACTAATTACCATGGTATTGCTACTTAATTGAGCTGGTGTTAAATTTACTAACTTTTGTCTGTAAACTAATTAGTGTTTGGGTCTGTTTAATGTCTTGTTGCAGCCTGACCACTGTCCGTAACAGGAAAATATGATAGCAAGAATACAATTTTGCACATCACAATATTTACAAAGTTGCTAGTACATTGCTCAAATTTATCTCTACAGTTGTAAACCAATGACACCAACTGATATTATCATTATGATATCACACATGCAGTGATTTCAAATAAATGCAGCATATGCTACCCTGTGAAATAATGTAGCATGTTGATGTCCAACTAAAGATAGCTATTTGTTTGTATACAGCTAGGCCTGGAGGTATGGTCAGCTCTAGACAGATGCTGACACTGTGGAAAGACATGCGACTGAGATGAATCACATCAGTACTGCAACTACGGAAGAGTTACTAAACACCTATAATGTGCCACTGTATAGTATATAGACAACACCATCTTGCTGCAGGATGCCAAACCAAGGACAATAGAGTTTACAAAATAACACAGGGAAAGATCCACAAGCAGAGACACTGGTCAAACAGTGTGTATAAGCCCTACATAGGCCCTACCAGATACACATTGAGTATATCAGACACAGTCAACCATCTAACACAGATGATGGTGGCATCTTCATTGTATTGCATTATCACACAATTGTAGTTTATAAATTGTGCAGCTGATGAACAACACCAACATTGTTTATTTAACATGTCTTGTTCCCCAGATGTCTGTTGTCATGGAGATGCAGATACACAACCACATATACAATCTGTACATAGAGACAACAAGTCGTTATCCAGCAAGAACACAATATTTTTCATCTGGTTTTCCAAGTTCCAAGGCAGTTCTTGTGTTCACTTTGTCACTGTCCAGCCAACTCATCAGCTCACTCAGACACACTGCACAATCTTCACTTTCACTTTGTCACTCTCCAGCCCACTCATCAGCTCACTCAGACACACTGCACAATCTTCACTTTCACTTTGTCACTCTCCAGCCCACTCATCAGCTCACTCAGGCACACTGCACAATCTTCACTTTCGCTTTGTCACTCTCCAGCTCACTCAGACACACTGCACAATCTTCACTTTCACTTTGCACAGTCCACAGCAACATATCCTCTCTACAAGGGCAATCTTGCAACAACCCTCTTCACCCATACACTGACACCTAACCTGTCATGAACGACCACTTTTCATTTGCTACTAAAGACAGTCAAATGTATGGGTTGTCATGGTCACGACGTTTGCGGTTTCCACGGCAACAGTGGTTGTTGTTAAGTGGTGGTGGCACGTGACTTGTGGTTGGCGACTGCGAGATGGTTGCGTTTGTTCAACATGTTCTCATTGTTAGCTTTCTGCAATCAAAACCACGCATCAGTCTCTGATCTTGCACATCTGGTGGATGTTTCAATACCATTATAAGGCTTTTATCGTTTTTAACGGTTTTGCTAATTTAAAAATATTAATAATAAAAACATTATCTTAATATTGCAAATATGATTTCCATAGTAAAACAGGTTTGTCAAAACACATTTTTTTTAAATAATACATTTTAAGAAATACATTTTTAATCCATCATTTTACAAGCAAAAACCAAAGTTTTTAATGGAAACATGCTTCATGAAGTCACAAGATTCTTCATGTAACATGGCCATATAACTCGGAAGGAAATGTATGCTTTGCCATCTACCAATAATGTCCTAATACACTGCAGGTAGAAACTCAAATTATAAGTAAAAGACAATGACACAATATAAGTTGCCTATGCAAACTGGCACTGTATGAGCAATTCATAGCACTATCAGTAACATTGCTGCATTTTATATTTATTCTTGCAGTGATTGATTATGTGTTCTACCAAGTCATTGTTCCAGAATTATTAGTTATTAGGGTTCTTTAAAAACTTACTAAAATCCATCCATTCATATAGCAGTACTTCACCGTCTGATGCCACAGCTCAAGCCTTCTTGTAACAACATATTTACTATAGATCTAGATCATTATAACTTTATTTATAAAGTCTAATTAAACACAAAGCACATCGTCAGTGTGAGAAGCATTAATCTAAATTTCTTGTTGTGATGTACACTTTCATTTCTTTTGTTTTTGTAATTTATTATTATGTATTGTCTTATAAGATTTAAGTGTTGTACAACAAATATATTACATGAACTGTGCACTGTAGATTCGTGGTAACTGAATTTATTCCTATGTAAATAAATTATAATTATTATTATACGACTGATACTTTGTTGTTGGTGATGATTAACCCTGCCACCTGTGGGAGAATTCTGTCAATGTTCCTGGCAACCATCTGTGACATGATCATGCAGCAAAATAGTTTGCCTGGAGTAGTTTTCTTATTACACAACTAAAATGTTTACTATCAACACTTCAACAACTAGTATGTTGCCACCATAATGAGTATGCCTTTATTTACAAGAGGTGTCTCCATAAATAGGATTAATGCGGTTGCTCCAGAAGAACTGAATGTTGACTGCCAGAGGCCGCAGTGGTTGATTTACCGTCCTACACTGTGGTCACTGATATGGAATCTGTTCAAAGAGCCCTCTGGCAGTCAAGTGGGCAATAACATTCAGCCATTATAAAGAGCAGAAGGCCTGTTACTAAAATGTATAAGGTGAATCTAAACATTTTGATAAAGGAACCTAACTATTAGTAAGCCATTTTGACGAGTTTATTTCCAAGGATATAATTCTACCACCCTCCCCAACAATTTCTACTCACTTAGATTATTGTAGAGAAATCATACCTCAAATTTGGTGATGAATTCAGCAAATATGTTGAAGAATTCACAAGTGTTGACTTTCTTGGGGTCGTCTCCAAAGTAGTGTATAGCAGCATTAAACTCCTGTGTAGTGCTTGCCTGCAGACTAAACAGGCCCTGAATCTCATCTGAAGCCTCCGAGATGAAATGCTGTTTGGCAGTTAAGGACGTAACACCACATCTGCTAATTTGGAATCTCTCAATCTGCCAACCTGCTACTGCCTAGTTTTCATCTTGGATATGTCTACTAAACTTGAATGGTGATGTCAGAAAATTTTACAATTTATTAAATGAGCCATTATTCTGTTGTGTTAGTTAATATATTAAAAACATAACGTAATAACATTTTGTGCAAACATTGCTGTGTGTATATATATATATATTTATATAAAAAAAATTCTATAATAAAACACAACTGCATTGAAACCATGTTGGAGGTCCTTGCCTACTTGACTAAAATGCCAGAGCTTAGAACCTGGAATACACTCCCAGAGTGGTGGTTTCTGTCTCCGACTGATCACAGGAGACTGAATGAATGGAACGAACGAACGAACAAATGAACGAAGTAGAAAGGATACCTCCATGACCTCATGGAATCTATCGCCCAGTCTCTGGGTCGAACTGCTCAACTTGTTGACAGTTGCTGAAATCTCCTATACAGTCAAAGTTAGGAAATAGAGTTTTAGTTAAGCAAAGCATCCACTTTCTACCTCCTCCTCCAACATCTGTTGCTCAGAGCACGTTACACTTTCTACCACCCTCCCCCAACATCTGTTGCTCAGAGCACGTTACACTTTCTACCACCCTCCCCCAACATCTGTTGCTCAGAGCACGTTACACTTTCTACCACCCTCCCCCAACATCTGTTGTTCAGAGCACGATACACTTTCTACCACCCTCCCCCAACATCTGTTGCTCAGAGCACGTTACACTTTCTACCACCTCCCCAACATCTGTTGCTCAGAGCACGTTACACTTTCTACCACCCTCCCCCAACATCTGTTGCTCAGAGCACGATACACTTTCTACCACCCTCCCCCAACATCTGTTGCTCAGAGCACGTTACACTTTCTACCACCCTCCCCCAACATCTGTTGCTCAGAGCACGTTACACTTTCTACCACCCTCCCCCAACATCTGTTGCTCAGAGCACGTTACACTTTCTACCACCCTCCCCCAACATCTGTTGTTCAGAGCACGATACACACTTTCTACCACCCTCCCCCAACATCTGTTGCTCAGAGCACGTTACACTTTCTACCACCTCCCCCAACATCTGTTGCTCAGAGCACGTTACACTTTCTACCACCCTCCCCAACATCTGTTGCTCAGAGCACGTTACACTTTCTACCACCCTCCCCCAACATCTGTTGTTCAGAGCACGATACACTTTCTACCACCCTCCCCAACATCTGTTGCTCAGAGCACGTTACACTTTCTACCACCCTCCCCAACATCTGTTGCTCAGAGCACGTTACACTTTCTACCACCTCCCCCAACATCTGTTGCTCAGAGCACGATACACTTTCTACCACCCTCCCCCAACATCTGTTGCTCAGAGCACGTTACACTTTCTACCACCTCCCCCAACATCTGTTGCTCAGAGCACGTTACACTTTCTACCACCCTCCCCCAACATCTGTTTCTCAGAGCACGTTACACTTTCTACCACCCTCCCCCAACATCTGTTGCTCAGAGCACGTTACACTTTCTACCACCTCCCCCAACATCTGTTGCTCAGAGCACGATACACTTTCTACCACCCTCCCCCAACATCTGTTGCTCAGAGCACGTTACACTTTCTACCACCCTCCCCCAACATCTGTTGCTCAGAGCACGTTACACTTTCTACCACCCTCCCCCAACATCTGTTGCTCAGAGCACGTTACACTTTCTACCACCCTCCCCCAACATCTGTTGCTCAGAGCACGTTACGCTTTGCCCCTGCCCCTGCCAGACTTGTTTAACCAAACATAATTTTAACTTTTATTGCCAATTTTGATTTGGCATTGTGTGTTTTCTCAGTGTTTTATTGAAATAAAGTTATGTTACTACCAGCATTGCCATAGACTGATACTCCAATATTTGACTGAAATTATAGTTACAATTTTAATACTGAAATAAAATAAAAGGTACAATTGCACAAAATAAAACCTCATGATGTAGCTATGAATATAATTTAGTATTGTTTCAATATCCTAGGGTTGAACATGTGCTCAAGAAAGGTGGGAAACAAACTCCTCCACTCAACGTTCTTCATTTTGCATCATTTTTCCCACCCAAAAGTAATAATGTTGACATATAATTAATAAATCTGCTATATTTAGAAATTTATACAACAAGCAATAAAAACAATTGAATAAAAGCTCAGTACAGTATTCTGAGAATAGATGTTATGTCTGCATCTTTTATAAACAGTGTCATAATGTCATACGAGGTATAAATGTTTACATCAATCACAATCAGTACACGACTGACCTGCAGAACCTTCCTCAGGTCCGTCAGCTCCTGGGCTATCACTTCGTTTGACACTAAAATGAAACAGAAGCAGACGTTCTAATTGCCTCACTCATTTTGGTGATACGTAATTATGGGATATGGATGTATGCAAAAAACTGTCTCATCTATTTTTGGTTTTTTAACTTTTACTGGAGCCATTATACCTTGTAAAATAAATTAACAGTGCTTCATAGTAAATTAACTAACACCAAAAGTTTGGATTCCTGTAGGAATCTCCAGATGTAATAGCAGCAGAAGATTCATTTTAAAAAAGTGACCATGTCACGATGGTGATCATGTCACGATGGTGATCGTGTCACGTTTACAGTGATTTTCAATGGGCCATCAAATAAGGGATGGGAGGTCTGAATTAATGTGCAACAAAAGAGGAGCTCACCTGATGTAGTTACTGAAACAGACAGAGAAGGAACAAACATTGTAATCAACTGAATACAGAAACATTATTTCAACATGGGAACTTTGAATAGGCAGAGTTGTATACATGCATTTTCATTTCATATATTAACTGGTGATCTAAATCTATTGCCTTCATTCAGGCTTATGTAGAATGCATACTGTTCACACTGATGAAACATTAATGAGACTTAACTAACCACAAAGATAAAGACATAACTGATAATCTGCTTACTTAAAATAAAATGTTCTGCTACATACACTCTTACTTAAAGTACAAACACCTTCCAGAGATCATGAGTAATTGAAGGTAATATTCTGACATCTGTGTACAAATCATGTTTTTAAAATCACTGTCACAGCAGTGTATATACAGCCTAGAAATATGTGTTTTTAATTAAGTGAATTCTTGTTAGACATTTGTTAGAGTCTTACTTCTGGCTGCCTCGAAAACTGTAGGCAGGTCCTCTGACAGCCGCAGACTGTCAGCAAACTTTGAGCTGACCGTGTCCACGAGTATGTGCAGGAAGCTAGCCTTGCCATCCGTCGTCTTTGTCAGGTCCAACTGCAACAATGTAAATATGCTTAAAAACTGAATTTATGGATACCGGACAAGGGCATATCACACAGGTTAACAACTGTGAACTCTTCATAAGCCAGTTACATCCTTGTCCACTTGTCATTTGACGTTTGTTGCCTTAAATGACAGTCTCACTCAATCTGTTCAAACGTAGATTACGTGCTTGGTGACTGCATAGGCTAAAAACAAAAATCACTATTTCTGGTTGATCTAATGACATAAGGCTTTGGTTCACCGTATCACAGACATGATGCCAGAGATTATCTAGGGTGTAGGTGAATTATCTGGCCATCCTAAGCTCTGCCTATCAATAATTTACTTTCTTGCAAAGCTTTCTACTTCAGAAACTGACACTTAGAATGTTACTTTGCTTGAAATCCAACAGGCAATTCAAAGAAGTTTGCAATTTGGCTTCAGATGTTAAAGGAAAACTAATAGACAGGTATTTTTTTTTTAAATTTTTGAACTAGTTTATATATAAGCAATGTTCTACTAATGTTTGAACTAGTTTATATATGAGCAATGTTCTACTAATGTTTGAACAAGTTTATATATGAACAATGTTCTACTAATGTTTGAACAAATTTATATATGAGCAATGTTCTACTAATGTTTGAACTAGTTTATATATGAGCAATGTTCTACTAACGTTTGGACAAGTTTATATATGAGCAATGTTCTACTAATGTTTGAACAAGTTTATATAGGAGCAATGTTGTACTAATGTTTGAACAAGTTTATATATGAGCAATGTTCTACTAATGTTTGAACTAGTTTATATATGAGCAATGTTCTACTAATGTTTGAACAAGTTTATATAGGAGCAATGTTCTGCTAATAAAGGTGAGTTGAAATCCCCCAACTGCACAAGTTCCTTAACCATGTTAACGCATACAGTTAATTAGGAATAAATCCCTACTTTCAGTGCAAGTATATTTAATATTTTTATATTTATCTGTTATTCTAACTTGATCTTCCTGTCTCTAAACACTGTCCAAAAGTTGACCTACAAACTTATGATTCTGTTGAATAAATTTATGTTTAAATGCTTTACTGGATTGAACACTGCTCTCGTCCCTCAACTAAAATGATTCCAGAACTGAGACCTCAGTTATGAAGAATGCCTAAAAGAATATGGTTTAACAACCCTAGAGACAAGGAGGTTACGAGGAGATCAAATTAAAGTTTCTAAGGTATTGAATGGCTATAAAATTATTAATAGAATTTTTTCTTACATAAGGAAAATAGTAGAAATACAGGACATGAGGTAACATTAGTAAAGGATCAGTGTAGGTTGGCTATCAGGACGTACTCATTCTCACAGAGGACAATAAATGAGTGGAACAAAGTATCTATGGATTGTGTAAACGCTAGCAGCATGAATATGTTTAAAAGCAAAGTTGACAGGAGGGCAGGTTACACACAGATGAAAAATGTTTAGACTCTAAATAAGCCAATGGCTTCCTTGTCCACTTGCCATGTGGGCCTTTGCCTTTGATGGCAATTTTGTTAAATCTTGTTAAAACTCAACCATTATAATGTTTACACAGTCATATTCACTCTTGTGGCATCTCTGGCAGATCCAACTCAACAAACATGGAATTAAGCCTTGTCCCAGCTGCTGTGTCACGGAATGAAACTGTAGCTTACCATTGCCAGGTAGTTGACCCTGAATGCTGTGGCCTGTTCCACTCTTGGATTGCCGTGATTCAGGCGATTCCCCATGGCTAACACCAGCTGAAACAGGTTCAAATGTATGTTAGGCAGATAGCACATTTCAAGAGTCTATGTCTAACCTAACCTTAATTCAACCATGGTTATTTCTATACAGTCTGAGGGGGTAGCAACCCAAAAAATGCCATCCAATTTAACAAAATTGAAGGGTTTTGATTCACAAAGGAAACTTATGGTTTATTTTTTATTAAAATGTGATACTTTTTCTATGAGGGCTTTGGCCTTGGCTGAGCAGCCGTCCCTCTCCACTCTGGGGGCGGGCGCTGATGAAAGGCACCTAGGAAGGTGTTCACTTCTTTTCTGAAATCGTCTCTCTTTGATTGTAACAATACAATTTGTCAAAATTTTTATATATTAAATACAGTCTTAATCCTATCTCAAATAATGTACGCTCCCCGTAGATTTGACAATTGTTTAGTCCAGCTTTTTACAGCAGTGTCTAGTGAAAAAGTGTAATTCTACCTCTAGTATCTAGGGAAAGTATATTTAGTTATAGTTAAAGTGTAGTTTCACCTCTAGTATGCGTGTGAGCTTGCTGCTCTGCTGCAGCTCCTGGGACGCCTTCTTGATACACTTCAGGTTCTGGTACAATCAAACACTCAACTTGGAGGTCTCCACAACTCTTCCAACACGTTACAACATAAACTTAACCTCCAGACACGTTCTAAATCAACCAACACATTACAACATAAACTTAACCTCCAGACATGTTCTAAATCAACTAACACATTACAACATAAACTTAACCTCCAGACATGTCCTAAATCAACCAACACATTACAACATAAACTTAACCTCCAGTCACATGTTCTAAACCAACCAAAGGAAACAGTACTGACAAAGGTTGTGTTCTCATTAATATAGCTGAACTGGGCTGATAAATTATCTGACTCCACCACATGTAGTTTTCTACAAGTTTTCTACAAATGTACCTGACAAAATCACTGTTGGACAGATAACATTTAAAAGATTTTTTAATGTTTCAGATTTAATTGACACTCGGAAACTGTAAAGAAAAAGTTTTCACAATCACATTATCTGATTTGTGACATGATATGACATGACATGTCATTTTACCTTTTTAACTTCTTCGACTTTCTCAGCAAAGTTAGCTTTGAACAGCATTGCTTTGAGTCGCTGCTCGTATCCAGGCAGCCGACTCATCTACAGACAACACGACACATGTCATTGCACATGAACATCACTACACAATATATCAATGAGTCATGAGGAATGACATGACCATGAAGGTTACAATAAATAAAGTATGTGGTCAGAACCAGGGATGATAACAGTAATTAATCGTAATTAATTACATCCCCTGCATCAAATGTAATCACAATACCAGTCCCCCGACATAAATTCTGGGTAGCACATGGCCAAATTCTTCCTAGTTGAGTGTGAAATTAATAGTTCTGTGTGCAATTTAACAGTCTTTATGATTGAATGCTAAGATGTATCAACCTGATTAGATTCTATAAAGATAATATATAATTTATAATAATATATGTTTTTTGGCATCAGACTAACATTTTAAGATATGACTCACCTGGTACACAAACTGGTCTGGCTTGCTAAGTTCATCCAGCGATCCTTTGAAGGCATCGTATTTCTCCATCTAGAACAGTATGGTAACTCACTGAGATGTGACAAAACAATTATGAAACTGGCATCCAAGCACATGAAACGTTTAGTAATATAGTGATATAGTTAGAGAGTGACAATTTTGGTGTGGTGAAAAATGTTGCCATGTGAAGAAGTCATCCATCAAAATCCTGATGCCAAGGGCCTGTTGCAACAGTTCTTGGAAGAATTCAAGGGCCTGTTGTAACAGTTCCTGGAAGAATTCAAGGGCCCATTGCAACAGTTCCTGGAAGAATTCAAGGGCCCATTGCAACAGTTCCTGGAAGAATTCAAGGGCCCATTGCAACAGTTCCTGGAAGAATTCAAGGGGCTGTTGCAACAGTTCCTGGAAGAATTCAAGGGCCTGTTGCAACAGTTCCTGGAAGAATTGAAGGGCCCGTTGCAACAGTTCCTGGAAGAATTCAAGGGCCCGTTGCAACAGTTCCTGGAAGAATTCAAGGGCCCATTGCAACAGTTCCTGGAAGAATTCAAGGGCCCATTGCAACAGTTCCTGGAAGAATTCAAGGGCCCATTGCAACAGTTCCTGGAAGAATTCAAGGGGCTGTTGCAACAGTTCCTGGAAGAATTCAAGGGCCTGTTGCAACAGTTCCTGGAAGAATTGAAGGGCCCGTTGCAACAGTTCCTGGAAGAATTCAAGGGCCCGTTGCAACAGTTCCTGGAAGAATTCAAGGGCCCGTTGCAACAGTTCCTGGAAGAATTCAAGGGCCCGTTGCAACAGTTCCTGGAAGAATTCAAGGGCCCGTTGCAACAGTTCCTGGAAGAATTCAAGGGCCCGTTGCAACAGTTCCTGGAAGAATTCAAGGGCCCGTTGCAACAGTTCCTGGAAGAATTCAAGGGCCCGTTGCAACAATTCCTGGAAGAATTCGAGAGCCCGTTGCAACAGTTCCTGGAAGAATTCAAGAGCCCGTTGCAACAGTTCCTGGAAGAATTCAAGGGCTCGTTGCAACAGTTCCTGGAAGAATTCAAGGGCCCGTTGCAACAATTCCTGGAAGAATTCGAGAGCCCGTTGCAACAGTTCCTGGAAGAATTGAAGGGCCCGTTGCAACAGTTCCTGGAAGAATTCAAGGGCCCGTTGCAACAGTTCCTGGAAGAATTCAAGAGCCCGTTGCAACAGTTCCTGGAAGAATTCAAGGGCCCGTTGCAACAGTTCCTGGAAGAATCCAGGGTATGATAAATGACGGTGTTGATAATTTTTTGGACAAAATCATAGTAGCACAGATGACATTTATATTGTTAGCATTAAGACTAATCCCCAACATGACGTCTACTACTAGTCTTAACTTAACACACAACAGGAAAGACCGGTTGACCAAATCATACTAAATGTTTCATAAACAAACTCTTCAGCTGGCGTATTTACTAATGTTACACTTGCCATGTTCCTGAACACAGAGAAATTGAACATAGAAGTTAGACAAACAGCTACGATTCTGCACCTCATTGGAATCTGGTGCGTAGGCCAACATCTGCTTGAGTAGCTCTGGCGTGAGAATAGTTTCGTCCATCTGTGTGAGGGCCTGTCTGATGTCTGCCACAGACATCCGCATGTGGCCCAGCAGGATGGCTGGATGACAAACACAATGTGTGACACTCAAGGAAACGGGTAAGAGGATTGAATGGGCCACCAGTCTCCTACATAATTATACTGGCTTGTTGTGTTCAGAGTTAACATACACTGTTCTTTTTAAAGTTTTATTTATGAACATTTTAAGGACTTGGGCTGATTTTTCTACAATGATACAAGCATTTTTAACTTTGTGCACATCTGTCCAGCTAATACTATACACCAAACAGTCATTGCTCCACAGCCAATTTTATACAGTATGGTAGTTAAAACATTATAACATCCGCTGACAACAAATGAACCAACTTACATATGTTATATGCCTTCTTTGGACTGATAATGACAACCTCATTCTTCCGATCTCGGAACGATTCCGCTGAATCAACAAGAACATATTCTGATCAGTGCCTTAGCTAACTGCCATGGACAGTCATGCATAGTGGACCAGGAAAATCATGTGGCTGAATAAAACACAGTTATGTCAGTATACAAGAGCGATTAATTGTCCAACTGAGCAGCAGACATGGTGTAACAATTGGGGCAAGGATCATTTAACAAGATTTGCCATCCAAACCAAAGGCCCAGATGGCAAGTGGACAAGGAAGCCATTGGCTTATCGAGAGTCCAACAATGTTCACCTACTTATAACCCGCCCTCCTGATATATGTGTCAACCTTGTTTTTAAACATATTCACGCTGCTAGCAGTTACACAATCTGTAGACAATTTGTTCCATTCATTTATTGTCCTCTGTGAGAACGAGTGCTTCCTGATGTCCAATCTACATTGATCCTTTACTAATTTTACCTCATGTCCTCTAGTTCTGCTATCCTTCTTGAGTGAGAAAAATATATTTCTATCAATATTTTCATACCCATTCAATATCTTAAAAACTTCAATCTGATCTCCTCTTAACCTCCTTGTCTCTAGAGTTGTTAAACCACATTCTTTCAGGTGTTCTTCATACCTAAGGTCTCCAAGTTCTGGAATCATTTTAGTTGCTCTCCTTTGTATGCGTTCAAGCATATCTATATCCTTCTTACGATATGGTCTCCATGCTTGTATACAGTATTCTAAATGAGGTCTACATATTGCTTTATAAAGAGGTATAATTAACTTTTTTCCCTTGTATGTTATGTTTCTTCTAATCAATCCAAGAATTTGATTACCCTTTGAAGCTGCAATACCACACTGCTCTGAAACTTTCATATCAACGCTTATTGTAACTCCTAAGTCTTTTCTTTTACAGTAGTACCCAGAACAGTATCTCCCATTTTATAGTTTACATTCAAGTTCCCATGTCCTGTATGTAGGCATTTACATTTCCCAAAATTTAACAGCATCTGCCATTTCTCAGACCATTTCACTAATCTGTCTAGATCGTTTTGTAAATGTTGTTGATCACCATCAGTATTAACCTTTCTAAACAGTTTTGTGTCATCTGCAAATTTCAGTACGTTACTTGTTATACTGTCGTCCAAGTCATTGATATAAATTAAGAATAATATAGGTCCTAATACTGATCCTTGAGGTACCCCACTCAAAACCGATTTCCAATTTGAAACTTCTCCATCTACTACAACTCGCTGTCTTCTGTCAGTCAGCCATTGTTCTATCCAGTCAGTTATGCTATCCCCGATACCATGGGCTATTAATTTAAGTAGTAATCTTTGATGTGGCACTTTGTCAAAAGCTTTCTGAAAATCTAAGTAGATAATATCTACTGGCGATCCCACGTCTATCCACTTAGTGATTTCTTCCAAAAAACATAACATATTTGTTAAGCATGACCTTGCTTTAAATCCATGTTGAGATGAATTTAATAATTTATGCTTAACGAGGAAGTCCACCATATGGTCTTTAATTAACCTTTCTAATAATTTACAAATCACTGACGTTAAACTCACTGGTCTGTAATTCTCTGACTTATTTCTCGAACCCTTTTTAAATAATGGTATGATGTTTGCTTCTTTCCATTCAAACGGAACAACTCCCTCTTTTAATGACAAGTTGAATACTCTTACAAGTGGTATACTAATTTGATCTACTGTTTCCATTAGTAATTTTGGAGGAATCCCATCCACTCCCGGTGATTTGTTATCCTTCATTGCCTTTATTTTCTTAGCTACCAATTCTGGAGTTACAACTAACGGTCCTAAATAGTCAGATTTAGCCCCCTGAAATTTAGCATCGGCAACTGGTAATGAACTAATATCTTCTTTGGTAAACACTGAACTGAAGTAACCATTTAGGTCTTCCGCCATTAAAAACCCCTGTGATATTATATTTCCAGCACTGTCTTCTAGAGGTCCAACCTTGTCTTGTACGTTTTGTTTACTCCTGACATATGCATAAAAACTCTTGCTGTCATTTTTTATGTTACATGCCAGTTTTTGCTCATAGCTTCTTTTAGATTGTCTGATTTCAGTTGTAGCTGCATTAAGTGCCTCTTTGTATTTTGCATAGTCTTCTTCCTTTCTGGTACGCCTATAAACCCTCCACATAGTTTGTTTTAGCATTATTTTTCTAATAGCCTCTTTTGACAAGTGTTTCTTTCTACACCGTTTTCCTTGTTTTTGGAAGGGAACAAATTTATCGATGATACTCTCAATTTCATATTTTAGAATATTCCAACATTCAATTGCGGTCTTATTCATCAGCATGTTATTCCAATCTAGCTTTGCTAAGTATTTTCTCATATCTTCGTAGTTACCTTTGTGGAAGTTTCTCTTGTACGTTTTCTTATTTTTACTTTCTGATTTTACATTGATGTCAAAATGTATTTGATTGTGGTCACTATTACCCAATGGTTCAAATATTTTTACATTGTCCACTAATTCTTTTTGTGATGACAAAACTATATCTAATACATTTTCTCCCCTGGTTGGTTCTAGTACGTGCTGAGTAAGAAAGCTATCCTGGATTAAACATAGAAATTGTTGATCTTCAATCCATGTGCTCTCTAGAGAATTCCATTGTATGTGTCCATGGTTAAAATCTCCCATTATGATACATTCCCCTTTACTAACTTCCTTTATAGCGTTTTTTATTTTTGTGTTGTCCTCTTCGTTTATGTTTGGACTTCGGTAAACTAATCCAATAGTTAATTTTGAATTTCCTGAAACAATTTTGCACCAAACAGCTTCATCGCAATCTGCTTCCCTTTCTAGTTTTATTTCATAAGCCTGAATAGATTCTTTAACATATAAAATAACTCCCCCGCCCCTTCTTCCTATTTGATCTCTCCTAAACATTATGTATCCTGTCAGTCCTAATTCAGCATCTGTTATATCTATGTTGGCCCATGATTCAGTTATATCAGCCATGTAAACACTGTAACGACACCAATTAGCGAGGCCAATTTGTGGCCATGACTGTGTCATTTGAATTAAGGCTGGTCCCAATTTGGCTGACAGTCAGTGGTGATTTTGAAGCAGTTGCCAATCAGTGACTGACAGAAGGTGTATTTGTCACGATTTTTCATGAAAGGTCAAATTGGGAGTGGCGTAAGTCAAGATCTAGGTCACAGTGTCTAGACACATAATTCGTTACATTCTTTAGCTGTGCATCGTCATGTAAGACGGTGTCGCTGGGCCAATTTAACAAGATTGCCATCCAAGGTTAGATAGCAAGTGGACAAGGAAGCCATTGGCTTATCGAGAGTCCAACATATTTTCATCTATGTTTGTAACCCGCCCTCCTGAGATATGTGTCAACCTTGTTTTTAAACATATTGACGCTGCTAGCATTGACACAATCTGTAGATCATTTATTCCATTCATTTATTGTCCTCTGTGAGAACGAGTACTTTCTGACATACAAACTACACTGATCCTTTACTAATGTTACCTCATGTCCTCTAATTCTACTATCTTTCTCGAGTGAAAAAAAATTTCTCTATCAATATTTTCATACCCAGTCAATATCTTATAAACTTCCATTTGATCTCGTCAGTCTTTAGATGTGCAAACAGAACTCACACACTCGGTTCCGTTTTGTGCTGAATTGTTGCTCCAACTCTAGATATTTAACAATGTCCTCCAGATCGTCCGTATCTCCCATCTGTAAGCAGACACGACTGCTACTGTAGACACACACATCTCTAGTAGCCTATAGTTTGTCCAAACCAGAGTAATTGGACAAGCTAGCTGGATTACAGAATCAAAACTCAGGTGCAATTCAACTACAACTGTAAAAATATAATCCCTGTAAGAAAATTAATAGATAAATCATAAAATGTCAAATGTACCAATTACACAGATCAATTACAAAAATTATATTATCTTTGAAAAGCCAGTTGTAAAATTACAATTCACGACACACCCAAAGCCTGGAGCTAATATAACAAGAAAGCAATCGAGCTGTATCACGTACGTGGGCCCAGACAGAGTTCTCATTAACGACCTCAATCTTCTCCCAGTTCAATCGTTTCACTTTCATCTGTGCAGCGTCCAATGGTGTTGGTAGTCCTAGCAACACAGGCACTACCATTTAATTACTACCATGCAGAGGGTCATGTTGCATCTTGACATTTCTTACATATGCTATTGGATAGGAAATAATATCAGAAGTTTATTTGCCCACAGTATAATATCAACCAATCGATGTCATTTATTTTCAATAAAGGTATTCACAGCTTTCTGCAGAAGTAAATGTGGATGCTTAGTTTGATGACTGTTTGTAAACTGACGTGTCTTACTTGTTTACTTGTGTATGTCGAATTGCACATTAAAGATTCACAAGCATGGAAAATTCTATGTTAATGCATTATAACACAGGTTATGAATAAATACAAAACAAATACAAACAAATACTACATGTAACTAATATTGTATTTACCTAATATAATACTACTCACTGGACCTAAATAATAGAATCCAACTTATAGGACTTTACTAACAGAATACTATTTGTTATATACCATTATATTTTACTTATAGAAACAGTTCAGCTAATTATTATAGCATAACATGTTTTCATGCACATGATGCAAAATTTTTTTTAAATATATAAAAGATATAGAGTAAAGTATAGAAAAGGAAGTTCAAGCACTCATGCAAAGCGCAGGTAAATAATTATTTTAATTAACTCTCTAGTCATGGCCATTACCATTACCTGTTAATATACACATCACATGATACTAACCTGGTGGTAACGGAGGTGGTGCAGGCGGTGCCAGTGGCGCCAACATCTGCTCTGTTTCTGACCCTGCTTCATTCGCCACGGCATCATCGAGTGCCTGTATAGCATTCATCGCTCTCATCTGATACGCCTCGTACGAACTGTCGAAGTTCCTCGTACTTGCCTTGCTATAGTCACCCGTTCCATTATGACCTCTAATGAGCTTAGAGTTTCGGCCACTGTGACTGCTGCCATTTTCCTTTATGGATGCCAGTGAACTTTCGCGGTAGTCTGAGTTATGTCCATCATTGCCATGGATAGAGGAGCGTTGACCGGTCTGCGAGCATCGGTCGGTGTGATGTGACCACGCTCGGACACTAGGGGGACTCGGGGGTGGCGTTGTCTGGGCCGAACTATCTCGCACAATTTTTGTATGTGGTGGCTTCAGTGCTGACCTCTGGTTGTTGAACTTGTCTATCTCAGCTGCAGGGGAAAGTTGTATGACGATGTTTACTATTATATTCACCAACTGTAATGTTACATTATTGCTGGAAGTCTATCCACCATTTGAACTTGCTGTAGGAGTAGTTATGTAAAGGTGTTCATATCTGTTCAATACTGCTAGTTCCACATGACTTTTAGTCATAGTTTCATATCCAAGTTCTAAAGAAATTACATTAATATTTTTATCTGTTATAAAAAACATGTTAGTTAAACACTATTAAGTGGCCTTTGTAAATAAATGCTATATTTTCAACATGTCACAGGCCTTAATTGTCACCAGCTAAATATAAAATAATGATTAAAAAATGTGCTTGGGCAAACCATCAAGGGTAAAATGCAAACAATTGCCACTTCGTGTTTTATGGAATTCTCAGCAGCATGTCACATTTACATAACTTCTGCAAAGATATTCTGGTTGGGAATAAATTTTACTTTTTAATTTACTCCTTTCAATTTACCCCTTTCAGCATCTGTGAACACAGTTTATATTGTACCACCAGCACACCTAATCCGAATGTAAAAAGGCCATCTGATTTTAGTCCAAGAACTAGTCAGTGTCTACCCACCATATATTGGTGCACAAGTGATAGTTGACTGCTCTCCGTCCTGCAGACTTCCCTGTGCCAGCTGGCTGTCTCGATTTATTGACAACCAGCGGTTGTTCTCTGAATGTCCACCAGGTGGCTTGAATAGTTGGTGCAACGGACTTAGACTGTCCATGTCCTCATCAGACGAATCCTAAAAGAAAGCAAAAGCACAGAGCTTTGTTAAACAACTTTTGATCATTTTGATTTTTAAATCACCCACTCCATTGTCATATGTGTGATGAGACTAGTTTGTGAACATGAAACAATAAAATATTAAGTCAGAGCTACCATTCATCAGTCATTGGTGAATTAGCACGTTCCAGGTTTCAATCATTCGATTGATAGTAAAACATCTTTTCTTCATTGCATTCTCAGAAACATCATTCCTGTGTATTGCTCTAGATGTAATAAAGTTGAACAGACCATGAGACGTCTTGAGAGGTAATTATAATATAAGAGGACTTTTGTGATTACCCTGGTAAAGAACTAACTTACCATTCCATTTGCTTTCCTCCATAACGACACAGGACGGTTGTCTGAATAGGAAATTGTCAAATTATGTCATTATGTGGACATAGGCATATGTATGTGCAGGTGTGCGTGCATGTGTACATATATGTTTGCACTATATTTAATTACAATTTTGTTAATTGCAGAACTAATGAGATCACAATGCTATGTGATGCCCATCATCAAGTGGTAGATATAGATGGCGTTCATTAATAAGAGTGAGTGACTTTTATCACTACAAATCAATGGAGAGGTATTTGAAAACTTTTTCCAATGGTGTTACTGTTAACACGTGTTAGTGATTGAGTGAGTGAGTCTCAAGTCTCAAGTCTCAAGTAGCTATACTCCAAACAGCACAATCTTGAGCTAACGCAGGAGTTTGGACCAACAGCTTTTAATGACTTTTCCGAAAGACACAGACAAAGTGGGGTGAACGAAATTGCCCAAGCTTCGAAGCAGTGAAGGTGGAATCGAACCACCGTCCTCTCAATCGACAGGCAGATGCTCTAACCATTAGACCACCGCTCCCCACCGCTCCCCCACGAGTGAGTGAGTGAGTGTGTGTGAGTGAAAGTATGTGCGAGTGATTAAGTGTGTGAGTGGTGAGTGAATGACTGTATGAGTGAGTGACCGAGACACATAAGGTTTTATCCATACAGTGAATGGGGTAAGACACTTAGAAGCAGAACGAGGGAGAGATACACACATAGCCGTGGCCTGTCTCTGGATGTGTCCATCTCCCTCCATCGCTGAATGTTAAATGCTCCACTCCTTGTCAATTTTACAGAGTCTGAAACACACACAACATCAGCAAGTAAACTTTGTAAACACCCAGTTGCCATAGTATCAACTGTAACAATTCACCACAAAACCTTCCAACAATACCAGTCAAGATAATAAAATATAAAAAGAACCACTTCTGTATCTGTTTTCATAGCTGCATTATTGCATATAAGAGACAATAATAATTATACTAATAAACCCTATAATTACCCCTGTTAATTGCCCTACCTGTCTTGATGACATGTTCTGGCAGACCCAGCCGGATCTGACAGTATCTTTGGTGTGGCGCGGATAATAGAGGAATAATATACACCCACAGAGACTTCTTGGATGGCGTGTCAAGGATTTCCATCAGATCTCCCAGCAGATTGTACACATTCCTGGAACATTTAAATAAGTCATTATTGGATACTAGCTAACAGATAATACTAGCTAACAGATAATACTAGCTAACATACAACTGTACATGCTATTGATTATATAAATTAAAATGTTCCTGAGGGTTTACAGTGTAACTATTACTAGCTATAACTATAAAATATATAAATATTACAGATATCTTGCTTTTTATCAAACTGATCATAAATAATGCTATAAAAATTAGATGTTTAAATAAAAATCTGTGAAAATTTATGGTGATCCATAATGAATTAGGAAAGCTGTGAAATTAATGTGCACAATCTAATATGGATGAATGTTAAGTTAATAAAAATATTATTATTATTAATGAGTTTTACACACATTACAGTAAATGCATCACACCAAATGAAAATACACCAATTTTCATTGTGCCCCAGATTCTGACTGTTGAGAAGTGGTATCACATAGTTACCTCCTTTCAGCATATATCTGGAGAGCTTTCTTGAGAAGCAGTCTCTCTCGTGACGTCAAAAGGTAGCCGAGCTGCTGGCGGAATGACCCCAGGTGGCGCCGGTCGTTCATCCCTTGCTGCGCCGCCAGGTAACTCAGGGCGCTGTCACTGTGCTGTGTCACAACTAATAATGTCCCATGAAATGAAAATTAGAAAATTAAATTGTTATTGTTTAAGTAAGTATGTTTGTTCACTGAATTCCATAAGAAGTATTGCTACTATAAAGGTGTATTTGTTGCAAAGAATGACAAACTATTACATCTTCAATATAACAAATATGTAATTGTGTATATTTAAAAATGGTTTTACCATTTGTCATTATGATATATCTAGATTGTTACAACTCAGCCAAATATAATATCATACAGTAGTTGCAGAAAGACAAAGTGATGGTAAAATGAAAAGTGGGTTTCACCAGTAAACTAACAATACCTTATATAACAAGTTGGTTGGTGTCAATGCATTTTTTATTTTATTAAAAGGGCAACTATAGCAGTTGAATTATACAACTGGCACAGTAAAACGACCAATGATAATGAATGAATTAAGACAAAAAGAATGACTTAAAATATAACAATTTTAAAAGGTGCATGAACATCACGTTTAAAGCTATGTTTGTAAATAAACAAAATAAGAATAGGCTTAGACATTCATAGGTAAATATAAAGTAAGTAATATATGCTGCTATCTTGTGTGGTGGGGGGAGCCATTCTGCAATCGTGCATTACAGATTGGCCTTGTGTGGTTGGTTCCCCCACCTTTGCTGATATTTTATAAGCTGAGTATATAAACTAGGTCACAACTGTTTTCATTGTGTATAAACAATGTATTTATGATGTATACATATTATTGTATTGCATTTTACTATTTGGCTTATTATAAAGCTCGTATACAAACATACATTTGACTTTGTTGTCTTCGGCAAACGAGCCACGGTTCCATGTCATTAACTCTTTTGTAGGTAGCTTTGTCCCGCATAAAGGAAGTAATATATGCTGCTATATATGTAGCTATTATTACTTTCTTACAAACATTACATTAACTAACACTAACTATTATACAGGTGTACTTTGTTTATTTAGAGTACATAATTTTAACACGATTATACTGATTGATCAAAGCGCAACTAAGAAGCTGAGCATGAGATGTCTCACCTGATGGTGAAACTGTGTTTTCATACACACTACTTGTCTGTGATTCCGTTGACTGTTTGAGGTATGTTTCTGACACAAAGATAAACATGAGTCATATTAGAACATTACATGTGCTTATATTTTCTCCACAAAAATATATACTGTATACAATACGTATATATTAATATTTCAATCTAGCTACATACACAAACCGTTAACTTTAAGATTTCCCTCTATAAAACTATCCAGAACAAATACATTAAAATTGGCTTTCTAGATTTAAAAATAATTTCAATCAGTAAAAACATTGTTATGTTATATTATGTGCCACTGCATACCTTCTTTGAGAGGCGGTAGTACTGTGACGTGTCGACGGACATACTTTTGGTGTTCTTGTGTCATCCGTGGCAGCAGAAAATGCCACAAGTTACGCTTACTTGGTGTGTCAAGGACTTCTGATGCATCCAGGACAAACTGTGTGATGTCTCTGGACAATATAACAACAATGATATATTTGAGAAGTCAACATTAAAGCTTTAACACAAAAGAAGCCTTCAGTCACTGCTGGCAGTTTGACATGGGTTTGATCATATTGACTATCAATGCAGTGTAAACTGTACATGTTACATCCTAGTGGAATTTCAAGCCAAGGAAGAAACAGGACTGTAGGGGTGAATTACTGCTTAGAAACCAAGTATCATACTTTGTGTAACAATCCTTCAATTCAGCATCATCTGTCAAACTCTGTGTCTCAAGTGGTTACACTCCCAACAGCCCAATCTTGGGCTAAACCAGGAGTTTGTGGTGGTTTCTGCTCATGCGCTGTGAGTGGTACATACAACTAAAAGACTAGTATCTTTAATGTTAGTGAAAGGTTTTTTAATTTATATTTTTATTTATTTTATATATAGGATGTCAGTTGATAATTTCGAATAGGTTTGGTTAGGTGTATAGAAACTGTTGCTGTCTTGCCTCATGCACACATTCTCTTTTTATCAGCATCATTGTCTTAATACAACAACAATTGCTATCAACATTACTGCTATGATAACATCACCATTATTAACACCACTGTCAGTATAACCAACAGCATTGTTAGTATAACCAACACCATTGTTAGTATAACCGACACCGTTGTTAGCATAACTGACACCATTGCTAGTATAACCGACGTCATCGCTAGTATAACCGACACTGTTGTTAGTATAACTGACACCATTGTTTGTATAACCGACACCATTGTTTGTATAATCGACACCACTGTTAGCATAACCAACACCATTGTTTGTATAACCGACACCATTGTTTGTATAACTGACACCATTGTTTGTAAAACACCTTTGTTTGTATAACTGACACCACTGTTAGTATAACCGACACCATTGTTAGTATAACCAACACCACTTTTAGTATAACCAACACCATTGTTAGTATAACCTACACCATTGTTTGTATAACTGACATCACTGTTAGTATAACACATTTATTAATATAACCAACACCACTGTTAGTATAACCAACACCATTGTTAGTAAAACACTATTGTTAGTATAACCAACACCATTGTTTGTATAACCGACACCAATGTTAGTCCAACTGACACCACTGTTAGTATAACCGACACCACTGTTAGTATAACCGACACCACTGTTAGCATAACCGACACCATTTTTAGTATAATTGACACCATTGTTAGTATAACTGACACGATTGTTTGCATAACTGACACCATTGTTAGTATAACCAACACTGTTGTTAGTATAACCGACACCGTTGTTAGTATAACCAACACCGTTGTTAGTACAACCCACACCACTTTTAGTATAACCAACACCTTTGATAGTATAACTGACACCAGTGTCAGTACAACCGACACAGTTGTTTGTATAACCGACACCATTGTTATTATAACCGACACAGTTGTTTATATAACCGACACTGTTGTTTGTATAACCGACACTGTTGTTAGTACAACCAACACCGTTGTTAGTATAACCAACACTGTTGTTAGTATAACCGACACTGTTGTTAGTATAACACCATTGTTAGTATAACCAACACAATTGTTAGTATAACCAACACCATTGTTAGTATAACCGACACTGTTGTTTGTATAACGGACACCATTGTTAGTATAACCGACACCACTGTTAGTATAAACGACACCATTGCTAGTATAACCAACATCATTGCTAGTATAACCGATGCCTTTGTTAGTATAACCGACACCATTGTTTGCATAACCAATAACATTGTTAGTAAAACCGACACCATTGTTAGTATAACCAACACCATTGTTTGTACAACCGACACCGTTGTTAGAACAACCAGCACCACTTTTAGTATAACCAACACCTTTGTTAGTATAACTGACACTACTGTCAGTACAACCGACACGGTTGTTTGTATAACCGACACCATTGTTAATATAACCGACACAGTTGTTTATATAACTGACACTGTTGTTTGTATAACCGACACCATTGTTAGTATAACCAACACCGTTGTTAGTACAACCAACACCATTGTTAGTATTACCGACACTGTTGTTAGTATAACACCACTGTTAGTATAACCAACACAATTGTTAGTATAACCAACACCATTGTTAGTATAACCGACACTGTTGTTTGTATAACCGACACCATTGTTAGTATAACAAACACCATTGTTAGTATAAATGACACCAATGCTAGTATAACCGACGTCATTGCTAGTATAACCGACATCATTGCTAGTATAACCGACGCCTTTGTTATTATAACCGATACCATTGTTTGCATAACCGACACCATTGTTAGTATAACAGACACCATTGTTAGTATAACCGACACCGCTTTTAGTATAACCGACACCACTGTCAGTATAACTGACACCGTTGTTAGTATAACCAACACCGTTGTTAGTATAACCAACACTGTTATTCGTATAACCAACACCACTGTCACTAAGTTTTCATCATCTGCTGCACTGTCTTCATATAATTAATCAACTTCCCTTTCAGTTTTGAGTGGGGTACCACAAGGATCAGACCTTTATTATTCTTAATATATATCAATGACTTAGAAGTTAACAAGCAACATACTGAAATTTGTGGATGACACAAAAGTGTTTAGAAGGGTTATAAATGAAGTAGAAAAACAACATTTACAAAACAATCTAGACAAATCAGTTAAATGGTCTGAAAAATGGCAGATGTTATTCAAACATGGATGTAAACTATAAAATGGGAGATACTGTTATAGGTACTACCGTAAAAGAAAAGGATTTCGGAGTAATACTAAGTGCTGATATGAAAGTTGCAGAGCAGTGTGGTATTGCAGCTTCAAAGGGTAATAAAATTCTTGGGATTATTAGGAGAAATATAACATACAAGGAGAAAGAGCTAATTATACCTCTGTATAAAGCAATAGTTAGGCCTCATTTAGAATATTGAATACAAGCCATATTGTAAGAAGGATATAGATATGCTTGAATGAATACAGAGGAGAGCAACTAAAATGTTTCCAGAACTGAGATATCTTAGTTATAAAGAACGCCTAAAAGAATGTGGTTTAACAACTATAGAGACAAGGAGGTTAAGAGGAGATCAGATTGAAGTTTTTAGGATATTGAATGGGTATGAAAACATTGATAGAAATATGTTTTTCTCACTGTAGAAAGATAGAACTAGAGGACATGATGTAACATTAGTAAAGGATCAGTGTCGATTTGATATCAGGAAGTACTTGTTCTCACACAGGACAATAAATGAATGGAACAAATTATCTACAGATTGTGTAAATGCTAGCAGCATGAATATGTTTAAAAACAAGGTTCATACATATCTCAGGAACGCGGGTTACACAAAGATGAAAATTTTTTGGACTTTCGATAAATCAATGGCTTCTTTGTACACATGCCATCTGGGCCTTTGGCTTGGATGGCAATCTTGTTAAATCTGATTAAATCTTTCTACATCCTCCCCCGACCCACCTGTTGGTCTTGTAGTCAACAAGGGCTTGGCGGAGGGAAGACTTCTCCCTGGGAGTGAGTAGATGGTCTCCCATTTCCCTGAATGTCTTAGCTGTGCCGTCCATCATGAGAGTCGGTCCATCAGACATCCAGCCCCAGGAGGTGGGTCCGGACAGCTCCGATGAACACCGACCATTCAATATGTCTAGTGGGTGAACAGAACGGACGACCAAAAAGACATGTTATTAAACGTGGTATTGTTAGTCATGTCATTTTTAATTCCCACAGTTTCCAAAATCTTCCTGTTTTATGGATTCCATGTGCTTAGTATACGTATGCCAGCTCAACAAAAATTATGACAAATATGCTATATTGTTAACACAAATCTTGACTTACTGACTGAGTAAACTAAAAGAATACATGAAATACATGTGAGATAGTTTAAAGGGAAACAAATGTCACGGTGTTGCACATTTGCACCTGTAAGAGTTACTAAGACATAACCATTTGCAACTACAATTAAGAATATCACGCCAGTGGTTTACTAGGAAAACCTTGCTGAACACACTGCACCGTACTGTCAGATAACCCTACATACACATGTTCCAATACTTGCCAATAGGATATTGCTATGCTGTTTGAGTACAAACTCAATTCATGTAACACATGTTGGTCTTTGTTTACTAAATTAGTCCTCTTTTTGTCAAAATAGAATGTTTGTTTGAGACTTTGCATTGGTTCTGTGTAAGCCGGCCTCACTTAATACATCACATGTAGTCTAGGTTACCCCAATTACATAGAACTGCGCATGCGCTTATCGGTCGCACTGATTAACATGTCAGTCCTCTGTCAACTGGAGAAATGATTGGAATCTCCCACTTTTAGAATACATTCTGAGTAAACCACTGGTGTGATATTCTTGATTTTATTTGCAAATAGTTATTTTTTATTATCTATTTTAGTTGCACAGCCCTAAGACAATGACTTTCATTTTGCTTTAACGACAGAATGCACAAAAATTATTGGAAAAGGTGTTTTTGAGTAGTGGCTTACAGACAGAAGACAGAGAGTAATATTGTATAAAAGCATGGAGGCCATATTGTAAGAAGGACAAAGACAAGCTAGAAAGAATACAATGAAGAGCAACTAAAATGATTCCAGAATTGAGAGACCTTAGTTATGAAAGACGCTTATTACAATGTGGTTTGACAACACTAGACACCAGGAGACTAAGAGGAGACCAAATAGAAGTGTTTAAAATAGTGAACTGTTATGAGGATATTGATAGGAATGTGCTTCAAATTAAAAAAGCAGTAGAACCAAAGGACACAAAGCAACATTAGTTAAGGAACAGTGTAGGTTGGACATGAGAAAGTACTCATTCTCGCAGGTAGTGATAAATTAAGCAAAGGAGCAAACTGTTAAATGGTTGTGTTAATGTTAGTAGTGTGAATATGTTTAAAAATAAAATTGACATATATCTGATAAGGGCGGGCTACACATAGATGATAAAATTGTTGGTCTCTCGATAAGCCAATGGCTTCCTTGTCCACTTGCCATCTGGAACTTCTAGTTTTAGGTAGCATTCTTGTTAAATTTTGTCTTGTTTTTTCTTCATATTCTGGAAATGTCTGATTCTTCGAACCATATAAGGCTATTATATAAAATAAACTTGTACAAATCCAATGTATGTAAACTTCATCAAAATCTTACCAGCTTAACATAATGTACAGTTCGCTGGTAGGTAGACAAACAAACTAACCCTCTCACTTACCCTCCATCCTGAGTGGCGCCACCTCGAGGGTGGGTGAGCCCCCACTGCTCTGCAGCAGCTGCACAAGATGACTGTGACTACATTTGCTAAAACACAACCATAATTACTGATCATATATAAAACTTACCTGTATCAAAGGATATGTACCACAATAATTGTTTTAAACTTATGGTTTTTTGCAGCAATAAACCTACGAGTATCTCTTCTTGTTAAAGCCTGTGTAGCATTTTAGTAAACTCGTTACAAAAGCTGTGACCACAATTTTAATTACAAGGCAGTGATCTATGGTCTAACTAAAATCTTACTGGATAAAAAGAGGGAAATTATACATCATATCGCCTTTGGATGTAATCATGTCAAATCCAGATAATTAAAAATGTAAATTCTACTACCAACACTGATGCCTTTAACAATCGCAAGAGAAAACTATGAATTCTTCAAAATTACATAAAAACAATTAAAATCCATGAACCAATCAACATGTGTGAGCAAGAACGGTGTGGAACACCACCGGTAGGGATCTTACCTCACGTCAACACTGTTGACTTTAAGGATGGCGTCGCCGATGCTGAGCCGGGCCTTGTCTGCGGGGCCCCCTGGGAGAATGGACTCGACCCGCACGGGATTGTGACCTCGAAGCACGAAGCCAAAGCTGCCATCATTTCGGTGAATGGTCAACTCCCTGGATGGCGGAAACATGCATGAGTAGTTAGACACCATAAACACTGTCACATATATTGCCATGTGCGAGTTGTTATTTCCCACATATCTTTCATTACCCAGTTTGACACCATCATGTATGCTTGCTATAGTTGTTATCTTAAACCAACCAATAGTTCACCAATCTGTGTATGTTTAGTTCTGTTCCCTGTCTATTTCACATATGTTCCTACATTGTGATGCATACAATAGAAATAGATTCTCTCAGTGAACACTGCTTCTTAATAATTATCCACAATTACTCATATCGATATTTTCATAACCATAACATGATACACTGTAGAAATGTATCAGTATAGAATGTTTATTTATTCTTAAGTCACCTTTGTTCGACACAACCTGCCAGTTCAACATAATTCTGGTGAAAATGTTCATTAAATTGGGAAATAAATGAATAAATTTCCAATTTGACATAACTATTAAAGTTTATTTCAAACAGTGTTCGAAATTAAAGCATTTTGTCAGCGGTCGTTGATTCAAAATGCTCTGGGCTGATTCAGCTCACTAAAATACGTGTCAACAACCATTGGTTGCCTTTTTCGGGAAGTGAATTCTGGGACTAAGTTCTTCGCTATATGAAGAAGAACTTAGTCCCAGAATCGAGTTCCTGTAGAATACAACCAATGATGTGATCACTGACTAAATAACAAGTGTTACATAAGATGACACTGACCGAGCGGTCTCCTGGGTTGACCAGGGCACGGTCAGACTGGAGCTGTTGCTGGCCACTGGACTAAGGCTGGGAGGGATGTCACTCCTTGTGATTGTCCGTGCAGGGTTGTGACTGAGAATCGCGTCAAACTGTAACTTCTGCTTCACCGGGATGAACGGTCTGCAGAGGAAACAGACACCAAAGATAACAAGTGGGGCTCGGTAGCCATGTGGTATATCAGACTCTCACATAACAAGTAAGGCTCAGTAGCCATATGGTATATCAGACTCTCAAATAACAAGTAAGGCTCGGTAGCCATGTGGTATCTCAGACTCTCAAATAACAAGTAAGGCTCGGTAGCCATGTGGTATCTCAGACTCTCAAATAACAAGTAAGGCTCGGTAGCCATGTGGTATATCAGACTCTCAAATGAATCATCTTGCTGTTTTTCCAGTTCTATTCACTCGACGTTACTCCAGTTCACACAACTGCACAAGTGTGGTGGAATTATGAGAACAAACAGCTCTTATGTTATAAGTATAGCATGGCTTAATGTTTCCATGGAAGGTGAACTGGTGTCCGAATAAACAGGCCTGTATGAAGGTTACACATTTAGCCTGTGTTCAGGAACTTTACCCCCCCCTCCTGCCCCAACATAGAAAGGACCAATGGTTATTAGCCTATCTGAATAACACATATTCCAACTTTCTTCATACGTGGCAGGTGTTAGCTGAGTTTCTAAACTGTACCAATTTATTTGGAAATGAATGAGACCAAACTAGCGACAGTCACTAATTTTAAGTTTGTAAAAATGTCCATCAAATTGGTAAAGAATAAAAAAGTAACAATTTTCAATTACAACAATCAAGATTTACTTACTCAACATTTTGGCAGTTCCTGATGAGGACTACCAGCGGTAGCTGAAACTTTGAGTAAGTAAATCTCAATAGCTGGGAAAATTTGTGATTAGAAAAAAATTGGTTACTTTACTAATTTAAAGGATTTCCATAATATGAAAAGACAAACCCATTAATATTCTACATAACGTTATAGTATTTTCATTTAATTAAAAATTTTCCTACACCAAAGTTGATGTTCCAGAATCAGCCTACCCCTATGGGCAGGTAGATTTACCTTTTAGAAGTGGAACCGAATGGCTACCCAGTCATTGTAGTAATTACTAAAATCTGAAGCTAGAATGTGCATGTTGGTCTAACAAATAATGTGACAAATATATCCCACTTTCTTCATGACAGATTCATGACATATTATTTTAGTTATGCATAAATTGCATTAGGCAACTCACGGCTCATGCATATAACAAGAACATGGTCAATTTTATTAAACAATTCTCTCTTATTGTTCCTGGTAGCATACAACGGTTATGCTGCATGGCTAGAGAATTAAAGTAAGTCAGACTAATGTGTAGATCATGTACCAGGTTATGTATGAAAGGCAGTGAGAGTAAACTACAGGATCTCACCACCACACGTCTGCTATGTCAAGACTAGACATAATCAGGGCTGAATCTAAGTGACCAGGGACTAGTATTGGATATAGAAACCATTTGTAATATATCGGGATGAAATCAAACAAAACTATCATTATACATAGATTCTGCAACCATAAAACAAATTCCTGGTAGCTGATAAAATCAAATCTGCTTTCAATATTTCCTGTTCTTTTTATAAAAAAAGCTTCATGGCAATGTAGCTTCCTGGAACGTCTGCTGTGTGCTGAGTGTGCTGTGTCTCAACTGCTGAGAGATGGGTGATTAGTGCAACTGCTTCCACTGTCCATCTCGGTCTTTGCCTTAGATGGCAATCTTGTTAAACCTTGCTAAAAATCAATGAAACTGATAGCTTAGTTGGTTCCACAGCACTAAATAAGAATGTAAACATGACTTGGCTGTAGAATGAGATAGGTGAAGGCCCGTTTACATGAGTGATTTTTGTATGCCCCAATTGGTCAGACGACACCGTGTCACATGACAATGCCAGTTGCCAAATTATGTATGAATTTAGACAAGTGATGTATCTAGACAAAGTAACCCATACCTTGGCTCGTATCACTCTCAATTTGAGTACTGATGAAAGGTCATAACAGGTGCATTTGCTGTCGGTCGTTCATTGGCCACTGCTTCAAAATCGCCAATGACTGTCAGCCAAATTTGGAACAGCCCCAATTCGACCAGTACAATTGTAGCCACAAATTGGCCAAAATAATCGGTCTCACGAGAGTGTTTATTCAACAGATTCATGCACTGCGATATCGCAAAAAACCAAGTTGGCTGACAAATCAGAAAAATTGCTCATGTAAAGTAGACTTTACCTGATCTCTTGAACTATGGCCCTGTGCTGGGGTTGGGTGAGCAGCACCGACAGCGACTGGGCGAATGACTCTGCGTCTCTCGTCTCGGCGTACTTCTTTAGTAGGCCAATTAGAGCCATCTTCTTCTCAAAGTCCGACCCAAGTACTGCGTTCATCTACAAGAACAACTGACAAAAATGCAAAACACACATATACAAAGCAAAGCACTCAATTTATACTATGCCCATCCAACATTTGTTGCACGTTACACTTTGTCCCAGGCAGACCTGTTCACACAAACACCATTTCAACTTCTATTGAAGTATTCAGCCATGCTGCAACTGCTGCACAAAAGCTGTTCATTCTTATAATTCCATCACTGGAATCAATCGCTGTCTATTGCCAGGTACTCATACAACTGAGTGAACAGTGAGCAATGTGGTGTGACTAAAATTACCCGAGAATCGAAACAGCGGTAGGCACCACACAACAATTTTATTTTCTACTTATATTCCTATGCTGTACTTCAGTTCTTTCAGATATTTTCCACATTGCACATCAGAACTAAACACACCTGCCTAAGCCCTCTGACTACAGCCTCGTATCATAACAGAGGGGTGGAACAGTTCACCTCCAGGTAACTTGTCAGCATGCCTAATTGAGGGGCTAATTACACAAAGGGTAAAGTGTAATTACATGATAGAGACCTGAGTCACTAATTAAAAGGGTATCCAACAGCCATGGACCATACCTCTGAAGACATACAAACTATTAGGAAGCCAGCTTTTTTGTTATTATCACTATGTGACATTGTGTGTGCATGTACGCATGTGCATGTGCACGTGAATGTAATAATACACATCACAACTGGTCCACAATGGTAAATCCCCCAATCTCCTGTTTTTCTTTCAATTCTATTTATAAACCTCTCCTGTGGTCTGGTCTGACTCTAACTCTTTCTTCACATTTGAGTCTACCTAACATCCCTGCATTGTCTTATTGGTGGCTGTGAGGTAAAGCGTGGGACTTTCGGAAGAGGGACCGCGGTTTGAATCTACCTGCTGCTGTCTCGAAACTTGGACATTTTGTTCGCCCCACTTTGCCTGTGTCTTTCGGAAGAGAAATTGAAAGCCGCTAGTCCTGCCTACCTGGTGTCTATGCCATGGGAAGTAAAAGATCCCACAAAGAGAAATGGAAAAAGTTGTAGACTCAATGCGCCTTATAGAGCCGGTGATCTTGATCTCTAAACTCACTACTACCTCCCAGTTTAGCTGTAATTAGTTGCTTAGGGAGTATATCATTAAGCATGTCTTATAACATACACTACAAACAGCTCTTCTCCAGAGCTAACGCAGGAGTTTATATCAGTGAGTTTACAAAAAACTAAGAGACCAGCAGCTCCGAGTTGATCATGAGAGATTACATATTTATGCAAAATAACAACACAAGTCCAGTGTAGACTGAAATAGGCCAAATAATGACATTTAATGTATTAATGAGCTGGAAATTAGGCAAGCATACATCATCAAAACGAGATAATCACATAATCACAGCAAGCATGCCGGCCCCCGAAAAGGTGTTTACACATAATAATGATTAAATTATGCCTAGCAGCTACCCGCTACCAGTACTATCTATACCACACCTGACTGTTATTTACAATTCACATGGTATGGGTGAGGGACACTCCACCACTCGGTCACCCCCTGTGACTGACCCCCACCAAAATTAGATTACACATTTACCTCCTGTGTGGGATCTTTAAGTTCTCTTGGCATAGACACCAGACAGAAAGGTAAGTAAAGGAATTGACAGAGGAAATATCAAATGCTAAGGACAATAAAAATCATACAATTGGTGTATTTATTGATCTAAAAAAGGCTTTTCATACAGTAGACCATGGAATACTTATCGAAAAGTTGAATTATTATGGTCTGCATGGAGTAGCAAATGACTGGATCAAAAGCTACCTTTCAAACAGGAACCAATTTGTAAATATTGATGTCTGTCTCAGAGCTATTCGATGTCACATGTGGAGTTTTGCAGGGGTCTATTTTAGGTCCAAGATTATTTGTCCTCTATATTAATGGTATCTGCAATGTATGAACATTACTGGAGTAGTAAAATTCATACTTTTTGCAGATGATATGAATATATTTTATGCCAGTAACAATCTATTAAAACTATGAGATATGTTAAATAGAGAACTTACCAAATTGTGCATAAATAATGAACGAATAATCAGAGTACATGCAAACAAATTTCTGGGAGTATTCATTGATGACGATCTGAACTAGAAACATCACATTAATACAGTTAGAAAAAAATGGTCAAATGTTGCAGCGATCATTTACACAGCAATGAATTGATCATGACAGAATGAACATATTGTCATATTGTATTGTTCTCTGTTTTTGCCATATACTAACTATTGTAGTGAGTTATGGGACCACACCTATGTTACAAACTTTAGGTGTATTACAGTACTGCAGTTACGAGTAGTTCAACTAGTCTGTGGCACAAGATGTTTGGAACATACCAGCACCTTCTTTAAGCAACTGCATATTTTGAAATTTGTAGACACGTCTAGTTAAATTTAAGACAATGATTATTATGTATATGGCATATCACAATGTACTGACTGATGACGGATTGATTGATAGAACTATTTTTTCTCACTCAAGAAAGATAGTGGAACTAGAGGACATGAGGTAAAATTAGTAAAGGATCGGTGTAGATTGGATATCAGAAAGTACTTGTTCTCACACAGGACAATAAATTAATGGAACAAATTATCTACAGATTGTGTAACTGCTTGCATTGTGAACCTATTTAAAAACAAGGTTGACACATATCTCAGGAAGGCGGGTTACACATAGATGAAAAATACTGGACTCTTGATAAGCCAATGGCTTCTTTGTCCACTTGCCATATGGGCCTTTGTCTTGGATGGAGATCTTGTTAAGTCTTTGTCCACTTGCCATATGGGCCTTTGTCTTGGATGGCGATCTTGTTAAGTCTTTGTCCACTTGCCACATGGGCCTTTGTCTTGGATGGCGATCTTGATAAGTCTTCTTGTTAAATCTTATTAAAATCTCAGTCCTATTGATTGACAGTATGGCATTCTGATCATCGAGTTACAAGTGCCCTACAATTGTTCATGATTGTGTAATTCTTTCACCCCATAATTATTTGTCCTTTCCAACATTCGTTATTCTTTCTCTTCATTCACCATGTTGAACTTGTTTTCATCAAGCATCTTTCTATCAATGCGTTCATTATTAATTTATTAATAAACAGTAGTCATTCATTGTCGAGATCATTTACGGTTGTTGAAGGCAATCAATGAACCTATGGAAAACACATTTCAAGCCACATGGGAGATTAAACGCTTCATCTACAACTGCTAGGTACACAATGTAATATCTCTATGCAGCAAACAATGTTGCAGCCATGAGGCTAGCCCCAGAAACTCAGGCAATAAGAATCCCAATGTGGGGATCTGTCTGGGTTTTGAGAAAGTCCTGATGGAAGCTTCCGGAGCCAGATTGACGTACTAGTACAATGTACTACGCTCCAAGGCAATCACATTGAGACTTGGCTATTTCTTTTAGAATTGTGGACATGGGTAGCCAGGAAATTAATACCACCACAGGCAATGGGCTAAGTGCCACGTCCTGCTTTCTGTGCCTTTCTGTCTGTACTTTGAAGAGATAATTATTGGTTTAAAAATTACATTGGCTTTAGTCTCATGCCACTGGCGATTATCTTTACAACTTTGAGATTATCTGCCGAGCAGTAATACTTTAGATGGCTCCCTACTGGGGTCTAAAGTGTGTACTAAAATGCTGGGTTCTAAAGTGTGTACAGCAATAATACTGTAGCTGACTTCATACAGGGTTCTAAAGTGTGTACAGCAATAATACTGCAGGTGACTTCATACAGGGGTCTAAAGTGTGTACAGCAGTAATACTGTATCTGACTTCATACAGGGGTCTAAAGTGTGTACAGCAGTAATACTGTAGCTGACTTCATACAGGGTTCTAAAGTGTGTACAGCAGTAATACTGTAGCTGACTTCATACAGGGTTCTAAAGTGTGTACAGCAGTAATACTGTAGCTGACTTCATACAGGGGTCTAAAGTGCGTACAGCAATAATACTGTAGCTGACTTCATACAGGGGTCTAAAGTGTGTACAGCAGTAATAGTGTAGCTGACTTCATACAGGGGTCTAAAGTGTGTACAGCAATAATACTGTAGCTGACTTCATACAGGGGTCTAAAGTGTGTACAGCAGTAATACTGTAGCTGATTTCATACAGGGTTCTAAAGTGTGTACAGCAATAATACTGTAGCTGACTTCATACAGGGGTCTAAAGTGTGTACAGCAGTAATACTGTAGCTGACTTCATACAGGGTTCTAAAGTGTGTACACCAGTAATACTGTAGCTGATTTCATACAGGGTTCTAAAGTGTGTACAGCAATAATACTGTATCTGACTTCATACAGGGTTCTAAAGTGTATACAGCAGTAATACTGTAGCTGATTTCATACAGGGTTCTAAAGTGTGTACAGCAATAATACTGTATCTGACTTCATACAGGGTTCTAAAGTGTGTACAGCAGTAATACTGTAGCTGACTTCATACAGGGATCTAAAGTGTGTACAGCAGTAATACTGTATCTGACTTCATACAGGGGTCTAAAGTGTGTACAGCAGTAATACTGTAGCTGACTTCATACAGGGGTCTAAAGTGTGTACAGCAGTAATACTGTATCTGACTTCATACAGGGGTCTAAAGTGTGTACAGCAGTAATAATGTAGCTGACTTCATACAGGGGTCTAAAGTGTGTACAGCAGTAATACTGTATCTGACTTCATACAGGGGTCTAAAGTGTGTACAGCAGTAATACTGTATCTGACTTCATACAGGGGTCTAAAGTGTGTACAGCAGTAATACTGTATCTGACTTCATACAGGGGTCTAAAGTGTGTACAGCAGTAATACTGTAGCTGACTTCATACAGGGGTCTAAAGTGTGTACAGCAGTAATACTGTATCTGACTTCATACAGGGGTCTAAAGTGTGTACAGCAGTAATACTGTATCTGACTTCATACAGGGGTCTAAAGTGTGTACAGCAGTAATATTGTATATGACTTCATACAGGGTTCTAAAGTGTGTACAGCAATAATACTGTAGCTGACTTCATACAGGGTTCTAAAGTGTGTACAGCAATAATACTGTAGCTGACTTCATACAGGGTTCTAAAGTGTGTACAGCAATAATACTGTAGCTGACTTCATACAGGGTTCTAAAGTGTGTACAGCAATAATACTGTAGCTGACTTCATACAGGGTTCTAAAGTGTGTACAGCAATAATACTGTAGCTGACTTCATACAGGGTTCTAAAGTGTGTACAGCAATAATACTGTAGCTGACTTCATACAGGGTTCTAAAGTGTGTACAGCAATAATACTGTAGCTGACTTCATACAGGGGTCTAAAGTGTGTACAGCAGTAATACTGTAGCTGACTTCATACAGGGTTCTAAAGTGTGTACACCAGTAATACTGTATCTGACTTCATACAAGGGTCTAAAGTGTGTACAGCAGTAATACTGTAGCTGACTTCATACAGGGGTCTAAAGTGTGTACAGCAGTAATACTGTAGCTGACTTCATACAGGGGTATAAAGTGTGTACAGCAATAATATTGTAGCTGACTTCATACAGGGGTATAAAGTGTGTACAGCAATAATACTGTAGCTGACTTCATACAGGGGTCTAAAGTGTGTACAGCAGTAATACTGTAGCTGACTTCATACAGGGGTCTAAAGTGTGTACAGCAGTAATACTGTAGCTGACATTATACAGAGGTCTAAAGTGTGTACACCAGTAATACTGTAGCTGATTTTATACAGAGGTCTCAAATGTGTACAGCAGTAATACTGCAGCTGACTTCATACAGGGGTCTAAAGTGTGTACAGCAGTAATGCTGTAGCTGACTTCATACAGGGGTCTAAAGTGTGTACAGCAGTAATACTGTAGCTGACTTTATACAGAGGTCTAAAGTGTGTACACCAGTAATACTGTAGCTAACTCCCTAGAAGGGTCTAAAGTGTGTACACCAGTAATACTGTAGCTGACTTCATACAGGGGTCTAAAGTGTGTACAGCAATAATACTGTAGCTGACTTCATACAGGGGTCTAAAGTGTGTACAGCAGTAATACTGTAGCTGATTTCATACAGGGGTCTAAAGTGTGTACAGCAATAATACTGTAGCTGACTTCATACAGGGGTCTAAAGTGTGTACAGCAGTAATACTGTAGCTAACTCCCTAGAAGGGTCTAAAGTGTGTACAGCAATTATACTGTAGCTGACTTCATAGAGGGGTCTAAAGTGTGTACAGCAGTAATACTGTAGCTGACTTTATACAGAGGTCTAAAGTGTGTACAGCAGTAATACTGCAGCTGACTTCATACAGGGGTCTAAAGTTTGTACAGCAGTAACACCGTAGCTGACTCCCTACTGGGGTCTAAAGTGTGTACAGCAGTAATACGGTAGCTGGCTCCCTACAGGGGTCTAAAATGTGTACACCAGTAATACGGTAGCTGGCTCCCTACAGGGGTCTAAAGTGTGTACAGCAGTAATACTGTAGCTGGCTCCCTAGAGAGGTCTAAAGTGTGTACAGCAGTAATACTGTAGCTGACTTCATACAGGGGTCTAAAGTGTGTACAGCAGTAATACTGTAGCTGACTTTATACAGAGGTCTAAAGTGTGTACACCAGTAATACTGTAGCTGACTTTATACAGAGGTCTCAAATGTGTACAGCAGTAATACTGCAGCTGACTTCATACAGGGGTCTAAAGTGTGTACAGCAGTAATACTGTAGCTGACTTCATACATGGGTCTAAAGTGTGTACAGCAGTAATACTGTAGCTGACTTTATACAGAGGTCTAAAGTGTGTACACCAGTAATACTGTAGCTAACTCCCTAGAAGGGCCTAAAGTGTGTACACCAGTAATACTGTAGCTGACTTCATACAGGGGTCTAAAGTGTGTACAGCAATAATACTGTAGCTGACTTCATACAGGGGTCTAAAGTGTGTACAGCAGTAATACTGTAGCTGATTTCATACAGGGGTCTAAAGTGTGTACAGCAATAATACTGTAGCTGACTTCATACAGGGGTCTAAAGTGTGTACAGCAGTAATACTGTAGCTGACTTCATACAGGGGTCTAAAGTGTGTACACCAGTAATACTGTAGCTGACTTCATACAGGGGTCTAAAGTGTGTACAGCAATAATACTGTAGCTGACTTCATACAAGGTTCTAAAGTGTGTACAGCAATAATACTGTAGCTGACTTCATACAGGGGAATAAAGTGTGTACAGCAGTAATACTGTAGCTGACTTCGTACAGGGGTCTAAAGTGTGTACAGCAATAATACTGTAGCTGACTTCATACAGGGGTCTAAAGTGTGTACAGCAGTAATAATGTAGCTGATTTCATACAGGGGTCTAAAGTGTGTACAGCAATAATACTGTATCTGACTTCATACAGGGGTCTAAAGTGTGTACAGCAGTAATACTGTATCTGACTTCATACAGGGGTCTAAAGTGTGTACAGCAGTAATACTGTAGCTGACTTCATACAGGGGTATAAAGTGTGTACAGCAATAATATTGTAGCTGACTTCATACAGGGGTCTAAAGTGTGTACAGCAGTAATACTGTAGCTGACTTCATACAGGGGTCTAAAGTGTGTACAGCAGTAATACTGTAGCTGACTTTATACAGAGGTCTAAAATGTGTACAGCAGTAATACTGCAGCTGACTTCATACAGGGGTCTAAAGTGTGTACAGCAGTAATACTGTAGCTGACTTCATACAGGGGTCTAAAGTGTGTACAGCAGTAATACTGTAGCTGACTTCATACAGGGGTCTAAAGTGTGTACAGCAGTAATACTGTAGCTGACTTTATACAGAGGTCTAAAGTGTGTACACCAGTAATACTGTTGCTGACTTTATACAGAGGTCTCAAATGTGTACAGCAGTAATACTGCAGCTGACTTCATACAGGGGTCTAAAGTGTGTACAGCAGTAATACTGTAGCTGACTTCATACAGGGGTCTAAAGTGTGTACAGCAGTAATACTGTAGCTGACTTTATACAGAGGTCTAAAATGTGTACAGCAGTAATACTGCAGCTGACTTCATACAGGGGTCTAAAGTGTGTACAGCAGTAATACTGTAGCTGACTTCATACAGGGGTCTAAAGTGTGTACAGCAGTAATACTGTAGCTGACTTCATACAGGGGTCTAAAGTGTGTACAGCAGTAATACTGTAGCTGACTTTATACAGAGGTCTAAAGTGTGTACACCAGTAATACTGTTGCTGACTTTATACAGAAGTCTCAAATGTGTACAGCAGTAATACTGCAGCTGACTTCATACAGGGGTCTAAAGTGTGTACAGCAGTAATACTGTAGCTGACTTCATACAGGGGTCTAAAGTGTGTACAGCAGTAATACTGTAGCTGACTTTATACAGAGGTCTACAGTGTGTACACCAGTAATACTGTAGCTAACTCCCTAGAAGGGTCTAAAGTGTGTACAGCAGTAATACTGTAGCTGACTTCATACAGGGGTCTAAAGTGTGTACAGCAATAATACTGTAGCTGACTTCATACAGGGGTCTAAAGTGTGTACAGCAGTAATACTGTAGCTGATTTCATACAGGGGTCTAAAGTGTGTACAGCAATAATACTGTAGCTGACTTCATACAGGGGTCTAAAGTGTGTACAGCAGTAATACTGTAGCTGACTTCATACAGGGGTCTAAAGTGTGTACACCAGTAATACTGTAGCTGACTTTATACAGAGGTCTAAAGTGTGTACAGCAGTAATACTGCAGCTGACTTCATACAGGGGTCTAAAGTGTGTACAGCAGTAACACCGTAGCTGACTCCCTACTGGGGTCTAAAGTGTGTACAGCAGTAATACTGTAGCTGACTTCATACAGGGGTCTAAAGTGTGTACACCAGTAATACTGTAGCTGACTTTATACAGAGGTCTAAAGTGTGTACAGCAGTAATACTGCAGCTGACTTCATACAGGGGTCTAAAGTGTGTACAGCAGTAACACCGTAGCTGACTCCCTACTGGGGTCTAAAGTGTGTACAGCAGTAATACTGTAGCTGGCTCCCTACAGGGGTCTAAAGTGTGTACACCAGTAATACGGTAGCTGGCTCCCTACAGGGGTCTAAAGTGTGTACAGCAGTAATACTGTAGCTGGCTCCCTAGAGAGTTCTAAAGTGTGTACAGCAGTAATACTGTAGCTGACTCAGGCAATGGGCTAAGTGCCATGTCCTGCTTTCTGTGCCTTTCTGTCTGTACTTTGAAGAGATAATTATTGGTTTAAAAATTACATTGGCTTTAGTCTCATGCCACAGGTGATTATCTTTACAACTTTGAGATTATCTGCTTAGCAGTAATACTTTAGATGGCTCACTACTGGGGTCTAAAGCAGTATATGGATGGATGAATAATTTTGGGAACTTTGAAATATAATCTAACTGTTGTGCTGATATGCGAGTTTTGTTAGAAATCTCTTTGTTGTTGCGTTCAGCCAAGTGTTTTACATATTCATACTTGTTTTGTTGATGTTTTACTGTAGTTCTTATATTAATAGTTCTTATATTACCCACTTTGTGATTAAAGTGTACTGTAGTCCTAGAGATCATGCAACAACAGGTTGTGAATTATTAAATGCACATGTCAAGTAGCAGCTCGAAGTGCCATGATAACAATGATCTAAAACAACATGAATAGGTGGATGTTAGGATACAAGGGATGGGACAGTGTCAGTAGTATGGTTGTTAACAAAGCCATTCGTAATTTTGGCAATGCATTGTGCAATAATATTATGGTACTAGAAACTGTGTATATGACATAATAAATAATTTGATAAAATGCATCAGTAATTGACTAAATACTGTTAATGGACTTAATGGTCCAGATGGGCAGAAGCACTTCATTGTGTACAATGATGTTTTACATCTCATTTATATACATTAAATTATTTATTATTGACATTTTTAACTTATTCAATTTTTTTTTACTTATTTAAATATTTTTTTACTTATTTATATTTTTTGACTAATTTATACTTTTATCTTATTTATATTTTTTACTGATTATATTTTTAACTCATTTATATTTTTGCCTAATTTATTTTTAATGCATATTTGTATGTACATGTTTGTTTACCTTAAGGAAATAAAAGTATAATTATTACTCTAGTCTTCTAAGTTCTATTCTATTCACAACCACAGGAAACCAACGGAGAAGGCATGTGAGTAAGCTGGTGAGTCACTGGTCTTGCTCCAGCTTCCATAGCTGACTACTAGGCTAACTGATTGCTTAATGGATGAATAATTAATTAGACGAATGAACACACTATCCCAGTGACTAAGACAGTATGATCAATACTGATTAGCAACACTGACCAACATGAGTCTGATTTAGAATACATGAGTGTTGCACAGTTCTTAATTAACAAATACACACTATGCATTTTGATTATTGACTATAGGAAGGTGGCAGATGGTTTTATAGTGAAAGGGCAGAAGACTGGGATGATTTCTTTGTCGACATTTTACAAGTGTAAATTAACACTAAATCATTCATTGTCAAATCATTGACAATTCTGCTTTCCTGACTTTACAAGTCAATAAATCTGAACATCTGACCTTATCACACTATTAGTACACGAATACTTAAGGTAGTTTTTGAGATGTGTATGACCATTTTAGTGTAGGTGGTTGATGCAAATTATATAAAAAACTCCCACTTCAATTGATTTAACACATTGCAAAATAGGTTCCTTTATGTACAAATATGTAATATGTGATTAGATTTTACGTATTATGCAGTCAATTCAATAAAAAGATTGCACTTCTGCTAACATCATCAACAGAGTTGACTTTGATTGTTACATCGGGAAACGTGCAAGTGCGAATATTTAGCCTTACGTTCTAGAGTATAGAAGGCTAGAAGTAGAGCCACATTTGCAGTTTTCCTGCTGATTTTAATTTAATAGTTTGTGTGATGATTTCACCAGAAATAAATAACAAATCTGTACAAACAAGCTAATGTGATGTAGAGATGTTATGTGATATAGGGATATCTATCTTGTTTGCACTGTTTAGTTTATAGTTTTACACTAAAACAACTAGAGTTTTCCACAAGAAATCACCAATTTCATCTGTAGTAAATTACTTTTATTGTGTCTATATTTGCACATATTAATAATTGGCATACATAGTTCACAAGATTTAACAAGATTGCCATCCAAAGCTAAAAACAGATGACAAGTGGAGAAGGAAGCTCATCAAGAGTCCGATGTTGTTCATTGTTGTGTAACCCGCCCTTATGAGACATTTGTCAATCTTGGTTTTAAACATATTCACATTGCTTGAAGTTGTGGCAGTGCACTCATGATAAATGCACGACATAGTTCTACATCAACTGCAAAATGGCATCCTGAGTCACATATAAAAAGAGTTGCCAAAACATGTGGCTATAAACAGTAGTGCAACAGTGCAACAGTGCAACAGTGATCATTCATCAGACAAGCAAGCTCTAGCTTGGCAGCATATTCCAATGATAAATGATGTAATACAGAAAATATGAACTAATGAATGAAGAATTATTTAGGTTCAGCGCCACCATGCCAAGCTGGAGGCTGGCCCAGAGCAACCGATGCACCTGTGGGGCAACCAAGACTGTATAACATACAATCAAAGGTAGCTGGCCCAGTTACCACCCACCAGGCACCGAGCTAGATTAAAATACATGCACTTGACTCATGCACACTGACTTCAGCATCCTAAGTGTGATGACGGCACTGCCGCACATAAGCAGCGGAACGTGTTCTACTTAGGATCAACCACATATGACAGAGTATGTTGTATCATCCAGAAAGACCTTACCTTAGTAAATAAATCTTTGGCTTTTCGAATCCGACTTGGTAGTGTCTTAGTGTTATTGCCCACATGAGGCACTGCCATGTCCTTGCTCTCGATTGGAATCATGGCCAACGTTATGCGGCCAACCTTGGCAGTGAGGGTTGAATGCCACTTTAGGGGATTTCCCACTGGACGTCCATTTATCTTGAGCACAATGTCACCTGGGATACAAACCAGCAAACAACACTAAAGTCACAAGAAATAGACAGTGAAATGTGTTACATTTGTATTTTCTATAACAGCACATCTTTTTACATATTAATACCAACTTAAATACAGTTTTTGTTTCTGGAATTACTTGCATATTAAAAAAAATTATTTATTTCAAATGAGTCATATGCAAGTTATGTAGGCCTATTAGTGCTACGTGAAAACCTGACCAGAATCTTTGGGAAAGGAACTGCCTACTTTTTGGGGAATTTGCTTTACTTATCTAGATGGCAAATAATATTAACATTAAAGGTAAACTCAACTCACAACTAGATATCATTTTTTCCAGTTTCTGTGGTAGCTGATTGAAATCCAACACGTTGTGCCACTAGCGGTTAGGATTCTGAAATTCTGGATAGTCTCACATAAAATAAATTATTTTGCAATCTGGACTTCAAAATGTAAAGCAAAATTTTAAGGAAAAAAATCACGTCTTGCTATATAAACCCCTCAGAATGTGTAAAATTTCAGGGAGCAGGATTACATTTTAGGGTAGTCAACTATAGGCCCACTGAAGAGAAAACACTGATAGCTCACCCCATTGACTCACCTGGTCGTATTCCAGCCTGGTATGCAGGGCCTGGAGGGTCGACTGACTGCACCCTCGTAGGGTTCCCATCAGTCAAACTCAGGCCATAACCCCATTTTCTACTGGCGATAAGCTCTATTCGCTGGATGCGTGAGACTACCCCTATGGTAGAGGGTGACCTGTGAGTGTAGGATGCGAGGGTTCTCACAGCATCGGCTGACATGTCTGTCACGTTACGACCATCTAGTTCGAGGAGTTGGTCACCAGGGATGATGCCGGCTGAGTGGGCAGTGCTTCGGTTGTTGACCCTACAGACAGGAGAGACATTGTCCTGAAGCCACCATCATGAGGTACCCAAGTCTAGTGTCCCAGATATTATTCTGGAGATCACTGTCAAGAGGTGCAGTCTAGTGTTCCAGACATTGTGCTGGACAACACCGTCACGAGGTCCTCATGTCTAGTGTTCCATATATTACCCTGGAGACCACCATCACGAGGTCCCCAAGTCTATTGTTCAAACATTGTCCTGGAGACCACCGTCATGAGGTCCCCAAGTCTAGTGTTCCATACATAGTGCTGGAGACCTACATCATGAGATCTCCAAGTCTAATATTCCAGACATTGTGCTGGAGACCACCGTCATGAGGTCTTCAAGTCTAGTGTTCCAGACATTGTCCTGGACACCACCATCATGAGGTCCCTAAGTCTAGTGTTCCAGATATTGTCCTGGAGACCACTATTATGAGGTTCCCAAGTCAGGTGTTCCAGACATTGTCCTGGAGACCACCGTCACGAGGTCCCCAAGTCTAGTGTTCCATACATTGTGCTAGAAACCTACATCATGAGGTCCCTAAAGTCTAGTGTTCCAGATATTGTCCTGGAGATCACCGTCATGAGGTCCCAACGTCTACTGTTCCAGATATTGTGCTGGAGACCACCGTCCATGAGGTCCCCAAGTCTAGTGTTCCAGATATTATGCTGGCAACCACCATCATGAAGTCCCCAAGTCAAGTGTTCTAGACATTGTGCTGGAGACCACCGTCATGACATCCCCAAGTCTAGTGTTCTAGATATTATCCTGGAGACCACCATCATGAGGTCTCCAAGTATGATGGATTACCACTAAGTTTGAGCAAAACATTGCAGTAGTTCCAACTTGTATAACAGAATCACATATTTGTACTTAAATGAACTTTCAAATGCCCTATGCCATGTTTTACAACCAGCACAAATTAAAAAGTGGCAATGAAATTGTCTTGCTACTAGTGCCAATGAAATTGTGTTGCCATTAGTGCCAATGAAATTGTCTTGCCATTAGTGCAGTAGGGTTCAAATCAAGTGACCTAGTCCATATAAATGTGATATTATTTTCCATATTAAAGTTGAATGTCAATGTTGCTTGTTAAAGCAAACACTTTTAAAAATGCAATTCTACGTCACACTCATGAATAAATGTTGGATCTTCAACTTGCCAATCATAGACCCTTCATTATCTCTCAAGACATTTATATAGATCTCATATTCGCTGGTAACAATAACCATTAAGACTACCAAACAATAATGATCAGTATCATTAGCATCCTTTGAATACAATATATTCATTCATATCAACAATAATTTGCACATTTTAATAAAACTGACTTACCAAATCATCACCACCTAAATTGTACACTCAATATTGGATGAAATTTACATGCTACTAAACTGGTCTCAACCGAAACATCCACAATACCCACCTGTACACATAGCATGGGCCATCGCCCACAATGCCAAAGCCATAATCCTCTGGCCACTTTGAATAGGTCGGCATTTTTGTGTTGCTGTTCTATACAATTTTCTGTGCTGCCTTTAAACGAAACTGTCCATCATGTGAAGATATGCACTCCTGTCTTTCTAATACATCCTCCACCATCACATTCAGGTACCAAATCCAAAATATGACAGCTCACTTCCAACAGTGCATGGTTATGGCAGTGCTCATGTTCCACAGTGTCTAAAAGCCGAAGCAAGTGCACTGGTTGTCACACACACAAAAAACAAAATCACTTCTTGATAACTTACAATGATGCAAGACCTACACAACTGTAATGCCCTCAATGTGCTTCTGTACACAGGTGATGCTGCCGCGTTTTTACACTAAAGACAAGTGAACCAGTAGCCACACGTGAACTGACCTCGATATTGTTGAACAACTCACGCAGATCAATTTCCATCTATTATATCCAACAGTTCAATTCTGGTCGCTCTATCCCTGACCTCAACAATTGGTTTCCGCATGACTGCACAGCTGTGTTAAATCCAGCGGTTCTTCAGGTACCAGCTACTTCCACTTGCTGTGTAATCTGTCTACAGAAGCAGCTATGACTGCTTACATCAATCACCCTACCTCAGTGATGTATCTTGATGCCATGGCACACGTACCAAAGACAGAACACTATCTCAATCAACATGTATTATTCATTGGGTAGCCAGCCACATGCTCATTCTTCTACTGCAGCTGTTCTTCTGCTAGAGGGAAGACTACACCGGAATATCTATAAAAACAGAACATTATATAGTTACATCAGTTACAATCTATTTTAATCTTCCTTTTATGCACATGGTTAACCGAGTACACCAAAACATAGACTTATAAATAATAGACACTAACTATTTGAAGTATAAACTGTTTGCATCATTATTAGTTTTTTTTGTGGTACATTAGTGTACATAAAATTATAGTATATTAATAGTATATATATATTCCTTTGTCTTCCATGTGTCTGTTAGCAGCGCCACTGTGGAGTTGATTGCAGGTCTACTCTTTCACAGTAAACAATAGTCCAGCCACTTATAATTAATCAATCACTCATGTTTCAATCCTGTGGGATTTGATCCACACATGCCAGACACGGAAATGTGGCATTTCTCGCAGCGGTTAAGTTGTTGTAGCAATAACAAGCGGTGCTGAAGGGTTTGTTTCAAAGTCTGTTTACTAAGTAGTTATCGTTTTAATGACAATGACTCGAGTCAATGATTACAAATCCACAACTGTGATAACTTGAATAAGACATACAACTAAGATCTTACTACATGTATTATTGTATATCACTGTTATTGTCGTATACGTTATAATTTATTATTTCTACTACGATCTGCCATTCAACTGGAGCGTAGACCAATATGCACGATATCTTTGGTTGGTTATTTCAAGACTAAGTAAGTTCCCATTGGCACTGATTGGCCCTTGGCACTGTTACTATGTTAGTGTTACTGTCAGACAGTCGGGAAGACGCAATTTGCAGAATTGACAGAAGTCTGGGATGCAGCCGACGGTTTCCATCCGTTTTGATGATGACATTGTTAATAGTATTTTTGCACATTAAATTATGGCTTCAGCACGCATATCGTTCGTATGGTGGCAGACAGCGGCGGTTTCAAAATCTTTATTATTTCCCCGTTTTGTATAACGCTTTACTTGTTAAGGTTAATCTGGTCGTCTCCCTCTTGCGGACTATATGGGTTGACCGTGGCGCAACCTCGTGGACTATATGGGAAACGTTGCTATCACTGAGCCAATTGGTTGCTAGCTACGCTACGTGTAGCTGTATAACTACTCGGCACTTTATGAAATGCACGTTCCAACACATCATTCATTTAGGCGTGCTGGTGCATGTGACGATATTACCGTTACTACATTACTCAACAGCATAATAGTAGCGGCAGGAAAGCACGAGCGATAATAAGGAACCGGTACTTTATAATCTATGCGTTTCTAAGTCCTACGCGGAAGTAACTTAGTTTTTGCAGTGTAGTCTGTATATGCCACTGAATATGATCATCTTGTTTAAGAATGGAAAATTCTCAAGAAGTGGTTAAAACATATATTTTGTTTGGGGGCCGGCATATGCTTGCTGTGATTATGCTTCTCTAATTTCCGGTTTATTAATACATTAAATGTCATTCTTTGGCCTATTTCAATCTCTGAATCTGGAAGTACTGGCTTAAATATTTGTATGTCCACTATACATATGGTTGAAGTAACCATGCTGTTAACTCCAAACTATGGAACCATGATGTACTTACATACTGTATGGAATCTGAGAATAAAGCAATTATTATTATATGATTATATAATATATATTATATATCTATATATTATTTATTTATTATATTTATTATTATATTATAATATATATATATATATATATATATATATATATATATATATATATATATATATATATATATATATATATATATATATATATATATATATATATATATATATATATATATATATATATATATATATATATATATAATACATATACTATATTATATATTATATAAAAAAGATTAATAATAATTGCTTTATTCTCAGACTCCATACAGTATGTAAGTACATCATGGTTCCATAGTTTGGAGTTAACAGCATGGTTACTTCAACCATATGTATAGTCAGGGTTGAAAAAAATAAAGATTTAACAAAAAAAATTGGATTTTAAAAATTTAAATCATATTTTTTTGTTATATTTATTTGATTTTTTTTCAAATCTGGAATATAGACATTTCTATAGATGTTTATATATATAAACTCTTTCAAACGTGGTCTATTCAAATCGATTTGGGTATTTGTCTTAAGAGAGGGTACATGATTTTTGCTTATATAAAGAAAATAGGCAATGTCCACAAGGCCTCACCCCCTTTAGTTGCATAATCTGTCTTGGAAAGGAAAGCATTCTATGTGTCTGAGGCTGTAGCAGTGGTACTTATTGTTTGCTGAGAGGGTGGATTAGCACCTGTCCAGGGCTCTGTGTACTCTAGGGGTCTCCAACCAGACTGCAAACTGGTACAGTATTAAACAATTGTCACCAAGACTATCTCACTTGAGTCAACGTACTGAATTGGTAACACAAGCTAACACAAACTCTAAGTGAACTTTAACTCAGGGCTTCTGACTGGAAAAGATACTTCCTCTTGAAGAGAAGTCTGTGTGGCTTCACTACATTCAGAAAGGGAATAGCTCAAACATACACAATGACATAAAATATTTGACTATCATGCTATCTGGTGACAATACAACTAAACAAGTGCGTGCACATTGTGATTTTGTATTAAAAAACATACAAAACTGTTGATCTCGATGCTTGTAAACAATTATTTGTGTTAAATTCATATAAATCAGCTTTAAATCATGATTTAAATCGATGGTTTAAATCAAACAACCCTGTGTATAGTGGATATACAAATATTTATTCCAGTACTTCTAGATTCTTGACATGTACTTTACATCACTATTGATAATGCTGCGAATTAAGGCATTTTCTGAGGACTGCAATCGACATAAATCTATATGTGAAGTTTCTTAGTTAGGCATTGGAGAAACCGTATTGATCACAGATAGGAGAAGGGTTTGAAACCCTCTGCTGGATGGACAAAACTCTACAAGATCATCAGCGTACATAGTATTATTTACACAGGTGTATCCTACATAACATCCTACATCGCAATTGTTAAGAACAGTGGATAACCCATCCATGTAAACACTGAATAAATAGGGGGATAATATGTCTCCTGTCTGATTCCATTACTTACATTAATGCTGTCAGACAGATGACTACCTCATCTTAAACACATTTGTGGGTTTTCATACCAAAATACTAAGGTCCTAACAATGTAGCCAGGAACACCTGTTAATTAGTTTTTTGAAAAAGTACAGTATGATTGACACGGTCAAAAGCCTAGGAGGCATCAAGAAAACACATAAACAAACAGCTGTTCAAAGCTTGATATTTAGCAATAACCTCTTTCAGCACATATATGCATATCTCAGTGCCTATTTTTTCAAACTGATGGTCATTGGTTGACAAAAAATCATCCATCCTATTGAGCAATATTTTTTTCAAAAACTACACGACACTTGCCATTGATATATATATATATATATATATATATATATATATATATATATTTATATATATATATATATACATATATATATATATATACGTATATATATATATATATATACGTATATATATATATATATATAGGGTGCGTTTGATGGATCTGCATGATCTGTAGAATGCGCTGTGGATCATTTTATGATGAACCCATGAGTTGATTGTGCAGTGTGATTGGTTGGTTCTTGCAGTATGATTGGCTGCACCATAGATGTCTGGTGTAGTATCATTGGTTGGTTCTTGCAGTATGATTGGCTACACCATAGATGTCTGGTGCAGTATAGTTGGTTTGTTATTGCAGTGTGACTGGCTACACCATAGATATCTTGTGCAGTATCATTGGTTGGTTCTTGCAGTGTGATTGGCTGCACCATAGATGTCTGGTGCAGTATCATTGGTTGGTTCTTGCAGTATGATTGGCTGCACCATAGATGTCTGGTGCAGTATCATTGGTTGGTTCTTGCAGTATGATTGGCTGCACCATAGATGTCTGGTGCAGTATCATTGGTTGGTTCTTGCAGTATGATTGGCTGCACCATAGATATCTTGTGCAGTATCATTGGTTGGTTCTTGCAGTGTGATTGGCTGCACCATAGATATCTGGTGCAGTATCATTGGTTGGTTCATGTGCATCATTTATTGCCCAGCATTGTTTTTTGGATTGCCATTTCATTTGTGCATCTTGCTTCGCATTGTCTATTTTGTGCTCTGTAGTAGCTATGAACCCTCGTTTCAAGATCCATTAATCACATTGCACCTTCGATCTATTGACGCGTGATCAACCGAAGGGTGCAGTCTGCTAAGTGCATACTGTAGATCATGCAAATCCTCTCATCATCATCAACATCCTCTCATGCCAAGAGTGGTAGTTGTACTACTGTGTTCATTGTATATATATATATATATATATATATATATATATATATATATATATATATATATATATATATATATATATATATATATATATATATATATATATATATATATATATATATATATATGTATATATATAATTATATATATCCTATGTCATATATGGAGATGCACTGAATCATGTGCACTTTGTCCCACTTACTGTCTTGGTTGGTCTTGATTCCATGAAGCAATCCCAACTTCAAAGAGCCATTCAAGGAAATGCCTATCATAAGTCATCCGACCAGTGATGACTAGTCCACAACCAGTTAAGGCTAAGTCCTGTCTATGTTCTGAACTGTCATAATATCATTGGTTAAGACAGCAGTTGGGACAATGTTCAAATCCTCATTTCTTTACGTCCATTTGCCAGGGCTGATGTATTCAGCTGCTCTGTTGGGTGAAGATGATCAAGAATCATGCATCAAGAAACGGCAATTTGTCTAGGTGATCAAAGACTGCATAATTAACCCTCTTGTGTGATTTAATTTTTCCAGAAACAACTACATTGCTGTGACATGGACTTCCTCTTTCTTGCTGTCCTCTATTCACTGCTTTGTGGACTGCTGTTTTCTTGTTACTTACTGAAAGACAGTGACTTCACAAAAAGAGGCACCATTGGCTATCTGAGGACAGCTGTCAGTCAGGTAAATAAATTGTTGTTGACATTAAACACTAAATAAAACTGGTCACAAAAACTAGACGTGTTTGTGTACACATTGTTTAAACAGCAGCGAGCCACTTTAAAATTTTTTTGCCTCCCTATATCTGTGTTTATTTTTTTTGTCAGAAATGGTATTCAGTGCATCTTTGCTATACCTGGACATTAGGTTTATTTCCATGATTCATTCCTATGTGTACACAGATTTCTCCCATAATATATATGTAGGCATTGCACCAGATATTATCCATACTGGTACAAACCTTTGCTGTTGTCACTGATGACATTACATTCAATGTGACCAAAACATAGTCCAGGTTTTACCAAACTAATTAATACACACACATTCACATTTACACACACACACACACACACACACACACACACACACACACACACACACACACACACACACACACACACACACTCACATGCACACACACACACACACACACACACACTGTTATTTACACGTGTATCAGCAATGTCATTAAAATTCCTGCTGAGATTGCACTGGAATCAACCCCAGGAATTTATTTTGGTATCATCACCATAAGCTATGTATGAATAACTGCAGACTCTGAAATGTAACTGTTATTTCTACATTAATTAAAAGATGTTTTCCTTGCTTGAGCCCAGGATGTGTTGGTTCCAGTTGGCCTATGGCACTGTACGGCTGCTGCTACCAACCTGGGTTCAGGATGCAGCACTGTATGTGGAGGATCATGTCTTCTTTCAGAGGTACATGTATATGATAAACAATGTTAGAACTCTCAGTTTAGGTTATTATTATTATTTGTGGTGTTGGGAAGAATGGAGGTGGGAAGGAGTCAGAGCTGGTGCAATGATGGATGTATAAGCTGCAAGAATGGGAATGAGTGAGGAAAGGGACGGAGGGAGGGAGGGAGGGAGGGATGGAGGGAGGGAGTGACGGAGGGAGGGACGGAGGGAGGGAGGGAGGGAAGGATGGAGGGAGGGAGAGCAAATACAGATTATGGAAATGGCAAAGAAAGAACACAGACATGCAGTTAGGGAGACATTGTTGACATTGCAAGCAAGGGAAAATGAATGAGCAAGGTAAGAGGCAACGATGGAGGGAACAACCACGAAAGGAGGGATAGAGGATGCTATAAGGAAGAGAGAAAAGAGAAGAGAAACAGGGAATTGGGATTTCCATTCACATTTAGAATTTTTGAAGAGTGTCTCTGTGTTCACAGTTCTCAGCCAATGCACATTTAGTAATTATTATGTGACATGTAACTTATATTATGCGGTATTCAGTCCATATTAATCTGGGAGTTCCTTGAATCACAGTGGCCCTGCATATGTTTCTATCTTGGTTAGGTTGAGGAGTTCCTTGAATCACAGTGGCTCTCCATGTGTTTCTATCTTGGTTAGGTTGAGGAGTTCCTTGAATCACAGTGGCTCTCCATGTGTTTCTATCTTGGTTAGGTTGAGGAGTTCCTTGAATCACAGTGGCCCTCCATGTGTTTCTATCTTGGTTAGGTTGAGGAGTTCCTTGAATCACAGTGGCCCTCCATGTGTTTCTATCTTGGTTAGGTTGAGGAGTTCCTTGAATCACAGTGGCCCTGCATATGTTTCTATCTTGGTTAGGTTGAGGAGTTCCTTGAATCACAGTGGCTCTCCATATGTTTCTATCTTGGTTAGGTTGAGGAGTTCCTTGAATCACAGTGGCTCTCCATATGTTTCTATCTTGGTTAGGTTGAGGAGTTCCTTGAATCACAGTGGCTCTCCATATGTTTCTATCTTGGTTAGGTTGAGGAGTTCCTTGAATCACAGTGGCCCTCCATATGTTTCTATCTTGGTTAGGTTGAGGAGTTCCTTGAATCACAGTGGCCCTCCATATGTTTCTATCTTGGTTAGGTTGAGGAGTTCCTTGAATCACAGTGGCCCTCCATATGTTTCTATCTTGGTTAGGTTGAGGAGTTCCTTGAATCACAGTGGCCCTCCATATGTTTCTATCTTGGTTAGGTTGATGTAGTTCCTTGAATCACAGTGGCCCTCCATATGTTTCTATCTTGGTTAGGTTGATGTAGTTCCTTGAATCACAATGGCCCTCCATATGTTTCTATCTTGGTTAGGTTGAGGTAGTTCCTTGAATCACAGTGGCCCTCCATATGTTTCTATCTTGGTTATGTTGAGGTAGTTCCTTGAATCACAGTGGCCCTCCATATGTTTCTATCTTGGTTAGGTTGAGGTAGTTCCTTGAATCACAGTGGCCCTCCATATGTTTCTATCTTGGTTAGGTTGAGGTAGTTCCTTGAATCACAGTGGCCCTCCATATGTTTTTATCTAGCATTCCAGTCGTATTTTTTCTTTTTTCAAGCCAATCGAGATATTAGCTCATTCTCACTCCTGTAGCAGTGACCTATGAAACACATCCTTCACTGTCTAATCCTATCTGAGAGTTTTGGAAAATTCCTTTTACAGCTAAATGTTTATGTAATCAGTTGTAATCATGGAATATATATATACACTAAATATTACATGTTCTGTTCTGATCATGTTCTAGAAACTGCTGTTTCCAAGTATTCTACGTGTTGCTGATGTTACTGGGACATTTCGTTGTGATTGTGGAAGCCCTGCCTTATCTGTACAAATCACAGCCTGACTTCAACCATGTACTCATGCCAATGGCGCTGCTGACTGTCAATATGGTCTTCTTTGTTATGTGTTCATGGAGTGACCCGGGTGTTATATGCAAGGACAATCACTCAACCTACACCAATGTATATGAATATGATGGTGCCATGTACAAAACACGTAACGTTTGCCCAACATGCCACTTTAGTAAGCCGGCACGATCAAAACATTGCGGTAAGTACAAAGACAACAACCTGTTCATTGTATTTACGTGTTCATTCTTGATTTATTGGATTTAATGCAATAGCCTTATTGCATCCCTCCGTCCTGCTCTATTTACTGTATACCACGCTGCTGTCAACAGTGGAAGCCCAATCACTCCATCTCTTCAATGGCCTTCCTCTCTATTACTGTTGAAATATTGCTTCTATGCTTGGCTACCAATGTTCACACTTGGCATATGACAAACATGCCCAAACGACTGGAGTATTTTATGTCTGCATGATGTCTGCATTTGTGATAGATTCAGGGGTGAAAGTGTGCTCTCTGTTCTGTAAGTTTTGCAATATGTGTGAGTGTGTGTGAGGATCTTGTGTGCATACAAAGAAACAAATTAAAAACATAAAAATTGTCCTTCTGGTTTGCAGCGATTTATAACAAGTGCATCTTTAAATTTGACCACTACTGTCTGTGGGTGAACAATGCGGTCGGTGGCCTGAATCACAGATACTTCCTGGCTTTCCTGCTCTCTCTGATTGCCGTCTGCTTTGATGGTGTTCTACTCATCATGCGAGCTCTTCTTTGTTTCATCGAACAATATAACATGTGGAATCTACATTACCTTGACTCACACAACAAGCCACATCCCATCACGATCAGAGTTCTTGCTCAGGTTAGAGGGCTTTTACCATTTCACTTTTAACATAAATGACAGTTTCTGATGTTCCTTACATAGAAATAATCTTGTGATAAGCACACGTTCTAATAAAATATGACATTGTATTGTAAGGATATCAGAAAAAGGTGAGTTGTTAGGATGTCATAACTACTATGTGCATATTTACAGAATAATCATCTTTTTAACTACTGGTTTGATCTTTATATAACTTGTCCAAAAACTATTTGAGCATGATTAAAATAGTAGAAATGTTGCAAGTATGTGAACTGAGTTTGTTTTGAGACAGTGGATTTATGTAAAGTAATGTAATTTAAATTGTATACATAAGAATATTTAATAAAGCTCTCTCTCTCTCTCTCTCTCTCTCTCACACAAATCAAACCACAATGAATGATGCAATACATTCCGTGCACATACGTGATAGGATGCAGCACAGTCTACATCCTGTCTGTGCACTGTTGGCCAGCACGATCTATGTACCTATGTGAAAACTGTAGTAGAGAATGCCTTCATAGTCGACCTTGTCTCTGGATGGCTCCTTGGTGTGCATGTACCTCACAATAATTGAACAAGATTGCCATCAATAGCTAAAATAACCAAATGTCAAGTGAACAAGGAAGCCACTGGTTTGATGAGAGTCCAACAATCTGTCATCTATATGTAACATCATTCCATATGACAAGATTACTATATGCAATCATGGTGGTTCTCGCAATAAGCCCCTTGGGGTTTCCAGAGAATCTCCTGAATTACTAAATGAAATTATTTATGACCATACCCATAACAACATTGTAAATGAGTAACCAAACTCACATTGATTGATTGATTGATTGAACATGCCCCTCAGAGATATTTGTAAATTTTCTTGTTTTAAGCATACGCTGCCAGCTTTCACACAATCAGTAGACAATTTGTTCCATTCATTTATTGTTCTATGAACTACATATGTGAGAACAAATACTTTCTGATATTATCTAGACTGTTCCATCACTAATGTTACTTTGTACTCTCTACTTCTTCTACCTTTCTTAGATGTATGAACAAACTACTTGTATCAATATTATCGTAACCATTCAACATCCTTAAAAAACTTCTCTTTGATCTCTTAAATTACACTTCTTGTGATAAGATTAGAGCGATGCATTGAATGTTCCTTATCGCCTGTTGCAGAGTCTTTTCCTCCAGTTTCCGCGTCTTGTCATTCTCAACGCTGTACTCATCTTGACGACTGTCGTTATGACTGGCTTCATTGGCTATCATATGTGGCTAGTTGCCACCAATGCGACGACAAACGAGCGATACAAGCGTTATCAACTGTCTTCTTCAAACAACCCATATAACAGAGGCTTGCTTGCTAACATCGCTGAGGAATTCTTTCTAAAGCGACCGAACGTCACAACCAAAATTAGGAAGAGAAGATGATGTATCTACCATTATATATGCCGAAAAGATATTTTTATCACGTTGAATAAAGCTGCATGCATTGTCACTCCCGTAACTGTCTTTGTTTAAACATTTCATATTCTATTTTCACTCACTCAGTCCCACTGGAGCATAAGACACCAACATATTATCTCCGGCCAGCACAGTCTTGGGCAAGATAGCTAAGTTCAATCCAGGTCTTTCCAGCCATCTTAATTTCTTCTTAAGTAGTCCTTCTCCAGGTGCCCACTGGCCTGGCTGTGGTTTCTGCCGTGTTGCCGAGATTGTCCATTTTTCTTGGATGTCCTATTGAGAGTGCATAAGGAGGCCAATGTCGTCAGCGAAGTCTGTATCTTCTAGACGTTCAGTTTTCCCCATAAGATTCATCTTGGTCGTTCACTGGTGACTTTCCTCCTCACCCAGTCAATGACTATTTTAAGGATAAAAATTTTACAATACCAAGAACCTTTTTCAAAGTATTCCTATGGAATAATTGTTACGTTCATTAAACTCATGTGGTAAAGATTGTGCATTTTTGTGATGTTGCACATCTTCACAAAGGGATTCATATTTTTAACAATAATGCTGGCACCGTTAACTGAATAATTAATTATTACCTATTCATACTTTTTTTACCATATACTTATATTTCCACGTACCATTTATCTCTGAAATAAACTGGTTGTTATTATTAGCATCTATGTATACAGCTCGACTGTGGTGGAATCATTCTGTATATGGCATCCACATATTACATGTATGCTACAATAATGTGTTTAGACGATTACTCAGACTACCCAAATACTGTAGTGCGTCAGGTCTGTTTGCGGAGAGATTGACTCCTGACTGTAAAGCAGTCATACGACACCTTGTATATAAATTCGTGTCACGTTTAGATAAATCTAGAAACACACTGATAATTGCGTTACTTGGTACTGACATCAGATGGAGACAATGGGTAAAGTCACTTTATGCACATAATGACCTTGTGTAATCATACTGTATGTATATTTATGCGGGACAAAGCTACCTACAAAAGAGTTAATGACATGGAAACTGTGGCTCGTTTGCTGAAGACAACAAAGTCAAATGTATGTTTGTATACGAGCTTTATAATAAGCCAAATAGAAAAATACAATACAATAATATGTATACATCATAAATACATTATTTTTATACAATGAAAACAGTTGTGACCTAGTTTATATACTCTGAAAAATATCAGCAAAGGTGGGGGAACCAACCACACAAGGCCAATCTGTAATGCATGATTGCAGAATGGCTCATTTTATGTTTCGCCTGTTTTTTTGTAAACTGTTGTGTATGAGTATATGGACCTATATGTGCATCATCATATGTGTATTTGTGCCTGAATTAAAGAAGTTTATTGATTTGAATAGCAGTAATGAAGCTACGATCTCGCAATTCGACTGTCGCAATACACGTGACACGATTGTGTAATTACGTAAAATACATCATCACAACATAGTGAACATTTCTCAGGATACTTCTTTTTTATGTTGAAATGATTATTTTGACATTTCCAAATTTGTTTTTACCTTTATAGAAATGTTCATCGTCTTATCGTAAGTTCATAGTAGTCCTCGTCTCGGTTGATCGCTGTCTTGGTCTTGCGTTTCCATATGACCTCTTTCACGTGTCTTCTCCTTCTGTGTGACTCCCTATCTACCATTTTTACTCCCTCCTAACATAATAACAGGTTCTATAAGAAAGAACATCGAGGACCAATTTCGGTGCCAGCCTCATCACGAACTTCACGTACAAAGAGGAGAGCAACAAACGTACGAGTGTTTTTGTTAAGTGTATTGTACACAGTCGTAGGATGGGAGATTTTATGCATCTGATGTAGGCCTATGTCTGTGCAGCAGAAGAACACGAGCAGCCTGTGTACGCCTCGGCCAGTAGACACTGTCTTGTTATATCTCCGACACAGCTGCAAGTTCCGTACCAGAGCTACCGTTCGAGGTGGGGTTGACGAAAACACATTGCTGTGGGGCTTTGGCCTCTTGCAGACGTTCACGTAGATAGTTCTTTTCCTTCTTATCCTGCAAATTAAGGTCGTACCAGTGGTGAAACAAAACGTGTTAAGCCCTGATGATTCTACAGGAATGATCACGTAAGATACCAGCTATATGTTTACATTTGACATGTTCAACGTCTGGGACTAGCTATAGGATTAGCAGTGATCGCTGGTGCATGAAAAGTCTGATAATATATACATTGGTGTCCATCTTCTCTCCAAGCGTTGCTATTTGCCCATAGCTGGGACATGGGTTATTGATAGCGTTACTACTAAACATCTATGCACTGTTTTCATGTGTTATATATATATATATATATATATATATATATATATATATATATATATATATATATATATATATATATATATATATATATATATATATACTAGCCACAACTAATGATAGGCGCGAAAACGTATTATGCATTTCTTGGGTTACAAACAAAACCAATAATGACATATGTTATGCCACAATTGATAACACTATCCACTCTCTCGACAAACTCGCCAGTAATCCACAACACATTACGAACTCACCATTAACAACTGGTTTCGGAGAATACCATTCATTTGTTTGTATGTATTCATCATCCTTCGCATGTAGTAGATGATCAACCTAAAACAGTCAATCAAATAGGGCGTCCTAAGGTGTACGGATATTATGATATATATAATACGCGACGTATCTATGCGGTGTGTGCGTGCGTGCGTGCGTGCGTGCGAGTGAGATAGTGAGTGTGTTTGTGTGCGTGCGAGCGTACGTGCGCGCGCGCGCGTATGTGTGTGTGCGTGTATGCGTATATGGGTGTGTATGCGTGCGTGCGTGCGTGCGTGACTATCTGTATTAAATTACTAAGTTACTCTGATACACTATATCAACTATACTTTATACTATCATGGCACTCACACCTGCTGAGAAACAACGCCGATACAGGGAAAGGCGTGATGCAGATACCAGTACCGGTACCAGCATCCAATATCAATATCATACACCAGTATGCAGTGTCCAGAAACGTGAGGGAAAACTTGATACGTCTGAATGCATCGTACATATCGACTTTTCTGAGAACTACACATTCAAATATGTTGCGGAAATTCAGGCCGTTCATTTCGGAGCGTCCCGCCAACATGCCACTCTGCACACTGGCGTGCTGTGCATAAAGGTTTTAAGAACCGGTCATTTTCTGTACCATATCTCCTTCAAAATGACATGACCCTCCAGCAATCTGGACATACATGTAACCCATCTTTGATTACCTAAAATTGAACTTCCCAAATGTTTCCATAATCCACTTATTGAAGTGAAGATCCGACAACATAATATCGACAGAAAGGCAATTGTTTTCTATTTAGCACCGCTGTGCACATGATTGGCTTTGAAGGAGCCACGTGGAAATTCATGGGAGGCATGTCATGGCAAAGATGCTCCAGATGGGATACGAGGGGCCTTGAAAAGCTCGCATCCTTTGTATGGATATCACTAAATCCGAGTGGAAGCAGATGAAGTGAAACTTTTTGCTGAGAAAGCTACCTACAAATCTTTCTACTATTGTAGGAACAATGAGTCTTCACAAGGTAGTCACTATCGAACTTCAGGGATATCAGTTGTTTCTGCAGCCTCCCATATCAACACTTGTGCCATTGTTTTGGTTTGAGAGAGTTTGCATTTCCGAAGGAATCTATTGTCCAGACAAATGGTGCAAAAAAGAAAAGCGAACACGACAAAGAAGGAATTCCTGAAGAAGTTAGTGGGACAATTGTTGCATATCCCATCCTGGATAGTTCTGCTCCATAAGGAAACAACTGTTGTATATCCCATCCTGGACGGTTCCGCTCCACATACACACCTCGAAACTTTGGAGGTTGTCGACAGCACAGACGGATTAGTGGGACAACTGGTCGTCGTGAAGTATGATGGTAAATCCTATCCCAGAAAAGTGCTGGATCTTGAAGAGGATGACATTCAAGTGACATGCATGACTAAAATCGGGATCAGTACATTCTTCTGGCCAGCAATAGAAGATGCGTGTATGTATCTGCCTCATGACATCATAAGAACGATACCAGAGCAACCATTGCATTTGCATTTTTGCATTTTGACAGAATAGACATCAATTTAGTTGATCTGAATCACATTTGTGAACATGGCATTCACATTTCCCAACATTTTATAACAGTTGCCATTTCTCAGACCATTTAACTAATTTATCTAGATCGTTTTGTAAATGTTGTTTACACCATCATTATTAAATTAAGCCTGCATTTTGCTATCCTGCAATGTACACAGGTTCCATGATAATGTAAACAAAGGAAGTTTAAATTACAATTTGTTGTCATTAATTTTCATTAAGTGTGCTGAATTATACCAGTTTGGTAGAATGCCCCAGGAACCACTTTGTGTTCACGTTATGATATATAATGGACATCGAAGTAACACCTCCCAGTCTCAGCATAAAATGCCCAATAAACAAGGCAAATGCAAGGAGAATAGTAGACAAAGCTAGGAAGGACTTAGTAAGAGAGAGGATACATGTCATAAGTAAAACATTGGACACGTATACAGATAATAATTAGCCTTGGAAACGAAGTTGTTTACTTCGATGTCAAACGAAGATCAACAAAACGTCACGCGACTCATCTCGAAAGTGAACGAGAGTACACACGAGAAAACGAAATGGCGGCATCAACAGAAATTCAAGCGCTTGCATGCGAAAAAGAACAACACTAAAGAAGCCGACCTGAGAGGATCACAATTAAAGACGACCAGAACAAGGTATTAGCGAAGGGACTGCATTACGACAAAGTACCTGTCGAAGAATTCGTAGTAGTGACATAGCAAGAAAAAGAGACACATTTCGAGCAAACACTGCAGGGGTTCTAAAGTCATCGAGGGCCCAAAGTCGAATCTACCTGAACAGGAAACAAACCGCTGAAAGAATTGCTGCAGGAGAAGTCAATCATACTCCCCGTTAACAATTGAAACGCAACATTCATTACGCAGACAGACGGAAATGTGTGTGTGTGTGTGCGTGCGTGCGTGCGCGCGCGTGCGTGTGGGTGTGGGTGTTTGGAGGAGAAATTTACTAGCCGAAGGTTGGTGTAGCCATTGGCAGTCCAGTATCCCCCCTTGAACTTGTACATTGAGGACTTGGAGAAAAATCATTGTCACGGCCCCGGATGATTGCAAGCCTAGGAACTGGAAGTGGTACGGGGGTTATGTCATTGGTCCAGTACACACAGGAAAGGCAGAGAAATTACAACAGCATATGAAAATGGTCGACCCCACAGGTAGCATAAGATTCACAAGAGAGGATGAAGAAAACAAGAGCATGTCATTCCTTGATGCAACATTTTCAGGAAGGAAGATGGCAGTGCGAAGTCCACATTATACAGAAAGAAGTCCCACGCCGATCAGCATCTGACCTTCACGGAGGAGGAATACTTAAAAGGAGCCCATAGAAGGTGCGGCTGTCCGTTCTGAGCCTTGACAAAGGAGACGAAAAACAAGAAGTGAAAAACAGCAGGCAAGAGAAATAAAGAAAAGAACTACACCAGGTTGTCACCCATACGTATATTCTACGTCTATCAGAAAGTGTCTCAGAGAAGGTTGATCGGATCCTGAAGAAATGAGGGATGACCACAACCATGCGTCCCCACACACAAAACAAAGACGTCTGTTGGTACACCCAAATGCCAAAGTACAACCAGAAGAAAAAGGTGAACTAATCTACCAAATACAGTGTAAGCGTTGTGGCGCAGCCTACATAGGAGAGACGGGGAGATTGTTTAAGACCAAACTAAATGAATATAAGAAAGATGTAGATAATGCACAAAAAGAACAATAGGAGGAGTGAAAAGAATCAGTCGCAGTCCGCTACCAACAATCTGCCCCTGCAGAACACACAACCACCGAAAACCATATCATAGACTGTGTCACACAGAAGGAGAATATTGTGAAAGAGGCCATAGTTATACGGATACGCAAGACCAAGGCAGCGATACACCGAGAAGAGGGCAATTATGAACTTCCTCATGTGTACGATGACGTCATCCAATGTCATTAGTACTGATGAAGTCGCCTTGATAATGCGGCGAAAAATTCTACAAAAATAAAAAACAAGTTTGGATATGTCAAAATAACTTCGTCCGGTGATCTGCCAATGGCAAGGTATAATGACAGCACAGCCATTTTGATAAGGATTAAAAAGATACGTTGACAATTTACATGTTCAAGTCCTTTATATCGCACTAATAGGGGTAGTCCTGGCAACATAGGCCGGATGTGTGAGTCCAAAAGATTGCGTTTTATCATCTTGATATAATCCAAGTTCTTGGTACTTACACCAGTACGATAAACGCCGGGATGCCGAAGGCTGTTGAAACGAAGAAGTCTGTAATGTATCTTATCCCGCGTGGCCAATCGTCGATCGTGGCACTCATTGTCTCGTACATGTAGTCGTAGGAGCGGAATGGACCACAGCCAGTCGACGGAGACATTCTGAAAGTCCATGGGGTAGAAACGTTGACATCGGTCACACCCACCCACCCACCCACCCACCCACCTACCGAGAGAGAGAGAGAGACCGGTTAAATTGAAACAAGTTGTAATTTATAAAAAACACACAGGAAACGATACATGACGAAATACAAACACAAGTAAATAGGACGTATGATCATACCGGAACAAACGTATCGGGTTCTCCTCAGGCGTTCGGCCATTTCTTGAGCCAACTCAGTGTTGGCTTCGATACAAACCGATACAAGAAAGTCAATGTAAAATGAAATGTACCTCCATATGATGTACATAATAGGCGTGATACACACGACATAGGCTCCCAGTAGCACGATCTGCACGAAGAAGTGTGAGTCTGACGCACGGTACGGCTTGGTACTCGGCGTGAAGTTGTACAGCAGACTCACCTGCGAAAGGGGAACAACGTGACTGGCACATGTCCAACGTCAGAACAGTCTTCTAAACACACTCAGGAGAACATTTAAGTGATGCAATACGCAGTTGGTGAAGAGTCAAACTCATGAAAAAGAACACGCACGCACGCACGCACGCACGCACGCACGCACGCACGCACGCACGCAAGCACGCACGCACATTCACTTGTACCAGAGTTGCCACGTCTCCAGGTTTGGGAACGACATTTACTGTTTTGTATATTTTGTCACATCTCCAGCTTTTCCTTCTTTTTCAAATATATAATTTTTTTTTTTAAACAAATTAATATTATATTCTCTATTGAAGTGGCTGCAGAGATGGCACCCTGGAATCATTCATAAAAATCGTATTTTCAGAGGGGGTACTCCACTCCCGCACCCTCTCCTCAACTCTTTTTTAGATAGTTTCTATCAGGAGCATTTTCTTCCTACTAATTCGTTCACTTTAGGCTATGTTGTACGCTTTGGAAAACAAATGATATAACCATAAGCGCACACCAGGTTAAGCATCAACATACAGCTATGTACATAGAAGTCGAGCAACATCAGGAGCAATACTTACCTTCTTCACGTAGAAGACAATGAATAACTTCAGCACTGTCATCAGCGGAATCATTGGCGAAAATAACATCCCAAACCTGAAAACATACGCATTCTTGTCTTCCTAATACATGAAGTACATTACGTATGTACATGTATTCTTGCAACGGTACACCGTTGCAACGTTAATTACAGAGATTTATTTACACATTTTATACGTATTTATCTCAGTCCAGTGGATTTCTACACATCACAAATAGCTTTCTAATGGAAGAGTAAATCTACCATAGACACAGTTTAATTACTAGTAGCAATTGATATACATAAGTAATCTCATTTTCACTCTTTATGATATCTAGGACAGGACACGACACAATCATATTCCTTAGTCAAAATTGTTTTTACGTATATAAATTATGAGTAGATAATTGTAGAACAAGATAATGTATCTAATGGTTCAATTAGTAGTTCGATGGCCTAACGACAATTTTCACGATAATCGTTACTGGGCGTAAAACACCAACTTTTGCATGAGGCACCATTAGTGCTTAACAAATAATTTTAGATGGCGAACCCTCTTGAATTTTTCAGATTTTTGTCGTGAAACACAAAAATCCAAGTTGGTCAAATATCACCTATTTCGTGTTCTATGAGTCACAGGAAGGCGAACTTGTCGTCGTAGTTGTTGTTATGTCAGTTGATGTGATTCTGGAAGTCGCCGAATCTGACTAGGACATTTTTATTCACAGCAGTACATAAATAATACCTTATTTAATGTAATACATACCAAGTTTCGAATAAACGGTCACCTTCTTTTTTAGTAAATGAAATATTCTGATAACAAAGAGTAGTATAGGTGTTGAGCTAGGTACATGACGTTTTATGGAAATGAGGTTGGTGACCAAAGTTTACAGATTATATCAATATATATAAACTGTGTTAGCGACCCAGTTCCTCTGTCTCATAAACAAGTTGCCAACCAGTAAGGTGTGTTCCCTGACTACCACACCATGGAACTATACTGTAATCGTTGCATCATATGCCAGCAAGACACATCTGAATCACTGAGAAGTCCGGTGCACAGTCTTGTAACAAGTGATGACAATACAGCTGCCTACACTTCATTGACAAATGTCGAACAGTTCCGGGATATTGATTCCCTTCCAGCTGAAGTATATTTTGGGAATGATGAAAGTGCTGACAGTTTTGCAACCCATTGTGTACCTTGGAAAAGGAGGGAACATAACACAGATGAGCTTGATGAGAAAACGCCCAGGATGCGCCAGGCACTTGACATTGAAACATGTTTCTTCTGTGAGAAAGAACATGACGAATGTGATCTCCATCATGTTTCAACATTTGATGCTGACACCGGTTTGCGATATACGATCACCGAATACATAGCTTCTTCGTAGAATTGTAGGAGGAGAATTGCAATTGTACCAAATAGGTATTAGCGTTTCACACGAGAGGGTTATTCAGCTTGTGTAATGGATCGAAATTTCTGTGCGTGAGAGCTTCAAAGATGCTCAACCTCCTTCCACGAGACTGCAATCAGCCTTTTCCAATTTTCAACCAAGACCAAGACTGGTGAAAGCAGACTTCCTGCAAAAAATACCTCCTTCTGGAATGAAAAGACACTATCTCCCTGACAAGTATGCCTCTGTCCCTGCTGTAACTCTGACAACCACCACCATTGCTGTGCCAAGGTGTGACGTGAAGCCAGTGCAGACCTGCCTAGACAAGGCCAGAGCCGAGGAAAACAATTGGGTGGAATATTCACTGCCACTTGTACGAAAGGAGGAACTCGCCAGTGAAGATGACATCGTGTGGGCTGCTTACCATGAGTCTCTGCAACCTACCATGGAAGACCCGTCAGCTCTTTGCGCACTTATTCCTCTGTTCTACGAGAAGTCTGCCACCTATGCAGTGAGCAAGCATGGCATGTATGTACAGAAAAAAGCGATCGCGTATCTAAATACCGGACAAATCCCAGTCACTACTTTCGACCAGCCTCTGTTTGCCCTGGCAAAGTTTGTACAATGGAAATAGCCAGTCACTCGCAGTGGAAAAGTGCATGTGGTTATTCTGGGTGGCCTGCACACAGATATGGCCCTGTGGAACACAGTGGGAGAACACAGCAACAAGTTCAACGTGAAAGGCTCAGGTGGTTGCTTTCAGGCGCTGGATGCACTCAGGACCAGAGCTGATTAGGTAGCAGAAGCAGTTTGAGTGCGAGTACCTTGCGGATGATGATCCAGACAGCCCCAATAACTTTCAGAATAATGAGCAGGGTCTTTCAGCGCAGAAGAACTTTCATAGACAGGTTGGCCGACTCTCTAGGACCATCAGAGGAATGGGTAACCCCTTCTTGGATCATTTCCTAGAGCTATGGACACTCGACAGTCGCAACTGTGTGGATGAATATGTAATACTTGCATTGCACACATTGGAGGAGACAGGAAAGAAGCAGCTGCAAGAAACCTCAACTCAAGGCAACATCAAAGCAGAGAAAGAAGATTAAAGTGCCTCAGAACAAAGCGACACTTTTTGGTCAGCTGTACGTCGCCATGCAGAGCCGTGATGGTGACTTGAGGGAATTCTCTGCCCGTGAGATACAATTTTTCCCACCGCCCCTCTCGGACTTTGGCAAGCTCCATTTGCCAAGCACGAAATCTGAACTACTGACATGTACTGAGCAGCCTGGACAACCTGAGCCGCCTCGAACCTACGACTGTAAAGTCCAGGACGGTGCTGTCATCTTCCATTGCCTGCTATTTACTGGTGTCAATACGTTCAATGACTATGCAGACAACGTGTTTCTTCCTTACCTTTTGGTGCAGCTTCAGGGTGCCACAATGTTAGATGTGTGGGACAAATACTTGCCAAACAATTTGAAAGAGTTGACCCAGGAAACAAAGAGGGAAGGGTGTGCGCAGAAAAGTGTCAGGCCAAACCAACCTACCAGGCAATTGGACGGACTTCCTCCGTGATCCAAACAACAAGAAGGAATTGTTTGCCTTTGTAACCTCCAAGGCAGCAGAGCACTAAAGCAGGGTTGGAAGATTCTCTAAGTGGGTACTATGGACACAGATGTCGCTATCATCCTTGTTGGTACATACCATGATCTGGCTTTGATGCAACCTCGGAGAGCCAAGATCAAGAGCGCTGCCAGTATTTTGCACTTTTTTGGTTGTGAAACAGCATCTGCTTTCACGGGCAAAGTCAAGAAATACGTGTGGAAGGTTGACAGGCCTATGGGGAGATCACAGAAACATTTGAATATTTGGCATGCCAAACAAAGCTCTTTTATGTTGACTGCACATTTCGAAACAATTGAGAGACTGGCGGTCATCTTGTACGACAAGAGCAGTCCACTGAGCTCTGTCAACCAGACAAGAAAATACATCTTCTGACTGAAGAATCAGTCCATAGAGAGAATGCCACCAACACAGGATGGTCTACCGCAGCATACCCGACGGGCAGTGTACCAAGCTCGAATTTGGATCACCAGATTACAGACCAAACAAGTTGTTCCTTCCCCCCCCCAGGTATATGAATCATGGCAGCCAGTTTGGGTGACATTTACGTAGGTATCCAAAGCATGTCTAGACCTCATCAAATGCTGCTGCAAAGGAGATTGATCAAACTGCAAATGCGGCAGAACCGACCTGTGAGTATTTTATAACTAAAAAATTACTTAAGAAAAAGAATGGGAAATTGTTAGAAAGTGGGTCTTTATTAGAATAAATACGGCGATAACAGGTATTATTAGTGTACCAACAGTATTGTAGTATTCAACATCGACGTATGTGACCTCACAAATCCGATATTGTAAACAACAATGACACATAGAACCCGAAATATTTGATTTTAAACCATAGGTGTCCCTTCTAAATTTAAGTAATTGGCCCTAAGGGTGCATCATGCCAAATTTAATAATTTGGTCCGCCCGGTAACGGTAATTTTACTAAGCACGTTTTAACAACGTAGCTTTTTTAAAAATTAAAAAGTCTCATTAATTCGCGAAGTGATGTATCATAATATTTTTCCCTGAGCATAGCTAAACCATATGTAAGAGCACATAAAATAAAGTCTTATCACATGCGTTGATAGTGTTCTGACTGTCGTGACATAAACCGTGTTCTAATAACGTTCAGTCACTGGGTTGTACCAAGTAAATATCGCTACTGGATACAATGGTTTGCTCAACTGACTACTCAATAAACATTGCCTTCCACCATATATATATATATATATATATATATATATATATATATATATATATATATATATATATATATATATATATATATATATATATATATATATATATATATATATATATATATATATATATATATATATATATATATATATATATATATATATATATATATATACATATACATATATATACATATACATATATATACATATACATATATATATATATATATATATATATATATATATATATATATATATATATATATATATATATATATATATATATATATATATATATATATATATATATATATATATATATATATATATATATATATATATATATATATGTATATATATATATATATATATAATATATATATATATATGTATATATATATATATATATATATATATATATATATATATATATATATATATATATATATATATATATATATATATGCACTCACCAAACCAAGACTTGCGAGTAGATAAGATCAAGGATGTTCTTTGGAATGTCAAACTGCTGAAGATCGATTTTCTTGGCAATAGACCATTTCACGCGTGTTACGAACTGTCTGAAATAACCGTACATGTTTCAATAATTTCCCTGTAGCTTTGTTTTATTATGGCGATATACCAGATTTGAAGGCAATTTCGCAGAATAAATGTACGATAAACGACATCATTCGATACCTTTCGCTGAATGCAATATTAGTAATGATAACGTTTTACTTTTATTGCTTATTATTTTAATTACGATTTATGGACATTTGTAAATGCATTTTGTATCAGTTGATTCTGAAATTAAGCTTTAGATTGATTGATATTTGCGCAGAAAGAAATTTTAACACAAATGGAAATGTCATAAAACAGCGTCTCCGTAACGTATGTTTGACAACATACTTTCGCGGGAATTCAACAAAGAGCGCGATTGCGACGACAGCGAAGACGTCAACGAGAACAAGTTTGTAGAACTCCTGCCCGACTAGCGTCTCCCAACACTGAAAGTAGAAGTCACGACTGTCAGTTGTGAAAGTAATATGAATATAAACTACATACAAATTTCACTAAACAATGCTGCTCGATGAATAAATCGAACCACCGAATAGTCTGACATCAGTGAAACGGTGCGCAAAAGAGTCACGGACAAAGTCACAGTCACAGTCACACATAAATAAAGTCACGACATTATTTTATTCGAAAATTATATACTAAATACAAAGGTACAGCCTAGCACATGTTCACTGAGAATTACTTACAATAAAGCTTGATGATTAAAATGTATACAGCATTTCTAAGACCTTTACTAGATTTTAACACACACCTACTTAGTGATAATGTTTATTATTATAATAAGTTATTACAATGTAATACTTAGCATTATGTCTTGGTTAGGATTGATTTTAATATAGCTGGAAGTTATTATTCAGTAAAGCTCATATAACCTGTTTAATTAAATAAACATTTCATTGGAGCCATCTACACACTCTGGTATACACAGGGGGACTTACTCGCCAACAAAAGATTTTGTTACATGAAACTTTGAATGAATAATGCATCACCCATAACAAATAATCTACCAAATTCTCAGAGTGAACAAAAATGCATATTTTCTGTTGCATACTAGCTGAGCAGAAACGTAGATGTTAACAGTGCAAATTATAACATCAATTAACCGTTAACCGTCTTTTTCAGATAAAAACTAAGTTTTGTATAATGGGCATCTTATGATATCGTACGAGGTACGAGAACAAATACGTTCACAAGAAATCTTAAGTAAAGACGCACACAATAGGACGTCCTTGGTTTGACATACTATATATATATATATATATATATATATATATATATATATATATATATATATAAATAATAACAATCATTCCCATCTGTGTCTTATTTATAATATATATATATATATATATATATATATATATGTATATATATATATATACATATATATATACATATATATACATATATATATATATATATATATATATATATATATATATATATATATATATATATATATATATATATATATATATATATATATATATATATATATATATATATATATATATATATATATAGAAAGAGAGAGATAGTGAGAGGAGAGATTTAACAAGATTTAACAAGATTGCCATCTCGAACAACAAGTTCCAGATGGCAAGTGGACAAGGAAGCCATTGGCTTATCGAGAGTCCAACAATTTTCTCATCTATGTGTAGCCCGCCCTTATCAGATATTTGTCAATTCTATTTTTAAACATATTCACACTACTAGCATTAACACAATCATTTGGCAGTTTGTTCCATTCATTTATCACCCTCTGTGAGAATGAGTACTTTCTCATGTCCAACCTACACTGCTCCTTAACTAATGCTGCTTTGTGTCCTCTGGTTCTACTGCCTTCTTTAAGTTTGAAGAACATATTCCTATCAACATCCTCATAACCGTTCACTATTTTAAACACTTCTATTTGGTCTCCTCTTAGTCTCCTGGTCTCTAGTGTTGTCAAACCACATTGTAATAAGCGACTTTCGTAACTAAGGTCTCTTAATTCTGGAATCATCTTAGTTGCTCTTTGTTGTATTCTTTCTAGCTTATCTATGTCTTTTTTACGATATGGCCTCCATGCTTGAATACAATATTCCAAATGTGGTCTAACTAAATTAGATGTTTCTCCTTATATGTGATAGTTCTCCTAATTAGCCCTAGAATTTGATTTCCTTTCGAAGCAGCAATCCCACATTGCTCTGAAACTTTCATGTCAGCATTAAATGTTACTCCTAAATCCTTTTCTTGTGTGGTTCTACCTAGTACAGCATCCCCCATTTTATATTCCCCATATTTCCATGTCCTATGTGTATACATTTACACTTCCCAAAATTTAATAACATTTGCCATTTTTCCGACCATCATCTGCAAATTTGAGTACTTTGCTAGATATGTCATCCTCCAAATCATTTATATATATTAAAAACAGTATAGGGCCTAACACTGATCCCTGTGGTACCCCACTCAAAACAGATTTCCAGTTTGAAATCTTACCATCTACTATTACTCTCTGTCTTCTGTGTGTAAGCCACTTTTCTATCCAGTTGATTACATCATTGCCTATACCATGGGCTTTTAGTTTAAGTAACAATCTTTGATGTGGCACTTTATCGAAAGCTTTCTGAAAATCTAAGTAGACAACATCCACTGGTGACCCGTGATCTACCCACTTTGTAATTTCTTTTAAAAAACAAGAGATTGGTTAGACATGATCTTGCTTTTAGGAATCCATGATGAGATGCATTTATTAATTTATGTTTTATGAGGAATTCCACCATGTGGTCTCTAATTAATGTTTCGAGTAATTTACATACAACTGATGTTAAACTCACTGGTCTGTAATTTTCTGGCTTCTTCCTCGATCCCTTCTTAAACAGCGGCATAATGTTTGCTTCTTTCCATTCTGAAGGAACTATTCCTTCTTCTAGTGACAAGTTAAATAAGTTTGCAAGTGGTGTACTAATTTGATCAACAATTTCCTTTAGCAGTTTTGGTGTATCCCATCAACTCCAGGTGATTTATTATCTTTCATCTTTTTAATTTTCTTTGCTATCATTTCAGGAGTTACAAATAACTGCCCTAAATGTTCTGATGTATTGCCCTCAAATTTAGTCAATGGAACTGGAAGTGAGCTGATATCTTCTGTGGTAAAAACTGAGCTGAAATACTCATTCAGGACCTCTGCCATTTGGAACCCATCTGAAATTATGTTTTCACTGTTGTTTTCCAGTGGTCCGACCTTATCTCAAACTTTCTGTTTACTCCTTACATAAGCATAGAAACTCTTGCTGACATTTTTATATTACCTGCCAATTTTTTTTCAAAGGTTCTTTTAGATTTTCTAATTTCAGTTGTAGCTAGGTTAAGTGCCTCTTTGTAGTTTGTGTAGTCTTCTACATTTCCAGTGTGTTTATAGACCTTCCACAGCATCTGTTTGTGAGCAATTTTTCTAATAGCTTCTTTTGACAGGTGTTTTTTCCTGGATCTTTTCCCTTGTTTTCTTAATGGAATAAGTTTCTCAATAATGCACTCAATCTCATATTTTAAACAAGTCCAGCATTCTGTTGCTGTCTTGTTCTTCAGCAAGTTATTCCAATCTATATTTGCTAGATATGTTCTCATCACTTTATATTTGCCTTTGTTGAAGTTCCTCCTCCATTGTTTTTTATATGTATTCCCTGTTTTTACTTTTATATTAAAATGGATTTGGTTATGGTCACTTGAACCCAAAGGTTCGTGTACTTTAACATTGTCAACTAATTCATTTTGAGAAGACAAAATTAAATCTAACACATTCCCACCTCTGGTTGGTTCCACGACATGTTGAGTAAGGAAACAATCCTGTGTTAGAAGTAGAAACTGATGGTCGATGCACTCTCTAATGATTCCCATTGTATATGGCCATGGTTAAAATCACCCATTATAACACATTCTCCCTTGCTCACCTCCCTTATCGCCTTTTGTAATTTTACATATTTCTCTTGTCCTATGTTAGGACTACGATAAAATACTCCTATTGTTAATGTTGAGTTCCTGGTAACTATGTTACACCAAATTGCTTCCACACTATCTGCTTCACTGTTCATTGTAATTTCATATGCTTGGATAGATTTTTTAATATACAAAATTACTCCACCTCCCCTTCTTTCTCGTCTATCCTTCCTAAACATTACATAGCCTGTCAGTGCTAACTCAGCATCTACTATATATTCATTTGCCCATGATTCTGTGATGCCTATTACATGAGGATCAATATCTGCTACCATAATGTTTAACTCACTTTTTTATTTACTATGCTCCTGGCATTTAAGCATACACGTTTAAATTATTTGTCTGAAATTATTGATGAACATTTCTTTGGATGTGTATTTGTAGTAGTACTCCTTTAAGTCTTCTCTGTCAGTTCCCCCTGCGCATCTAGTTTAAATAATCTATGGTACCTGTGCCCTCGTCGACAACTCTGACAAACTCATACGCAAGAACTGCAGCGCCATTCCCTGTCAGATGAAGTCCATCTCTCATGAAAAAGTCACCTCTTCCCACAAAGTTTAACCACATGTCTACGAAGCCTACTCCCTCCTCCATACATACCTTCTGTACCTGTGTGTTGATCGCCATCCTTCTACAGTTCCTATATTCCTCACCCCTGCCTCCCATTATTGGTAATATCCCCGACAATACGATCTGCCCAACTCGTGCCTCTTTAAGTGTCTTGATCAACCTTCTGTACTTACCAATGATGGCTGATGTTCCCTCCTTATCTGCATTGTTCGTTCCCACATGCACGAGAGAGAGAGAGAGAGAGAGAGAGAGAGAGAGAGAGAGAGAGAGAGAGAGAGAGAGAGAGAGAGGGAATATGTTAAACCATATATATATATATATACAAAATATTTGCTACAAATAAGACGCAAATGGGAATAATTGACTGAAGTACAATTATGTGGATGATTCTTATGAGAAAGAAACGACAATATAAATGTAAAAGGAAACATTTACACGTTTGTTGATCACATCACACGAGGAATCCCCGGCGCCGTTATTTTTTTAGAACGAAACTATCCTACCCGGAGTTCTGAGCAACCGCCCGTGGGCATGCCAACTTTACACTCGTCTTTCGTAGAACAGTTGACGTCTACGTAGATTGTGTAGATCAGCACTGCCAGCGATGACAGCTTCAAAACAACAGTCCTGTGACGACAAACCAAACTCTGTCAGTTGTTTTATTAAATGCTTAAACCCACGTCTATTCTCCTCAGTGGCGTCAGAACGTTTTGAATATTCGGGAGCCGAAGTTGGTTTTGGCGAGCATATTGGAGGGACGTAGGCCAACATATCTTCGCAAATGTTGGGGTCGGCTCCCGTGGCCACCAGATTCCGATGTCCCTACATAATTGATATGGTAAATTAACAATATATGTTATGATAACACTATTCATGCTAATGTTTCCATTCTCAAACACACCGTTACAATTTACATGTCAAACAATGTTAGTGCGATAGATGATCGTTGTTTTTTATTGAAGATGTTACCTAATCCTGCTGCAATGATACACATCAAATCCCCAAATGACCATATCGCCAAAACAAAATAGTTAAGTTGTTTTTGTATAAATAATATTGTCCATTTGTTATTACAATGTGGTTTGGCAACACTAGAAACCAGGAGTCTAAGAGGAGACCAAATAGAAATATTTAAAATAGTGAACGGTTATGAGGATGTTGATAGGAATATGTTCTTCAAACTTAAAGAAGGCAGTAGAACCAGAGGACACAACGCAGCATTAGTTAAGGAGCAGTGTAGGTTGGACA